>QGDY01000112.1:0-134444 GCA_004367095.1 Fusarium nanum
CCCCTGGTCCTGTCCTGGCCTGCAACTCAAATCCTGCCCCATCCTGCCCCATCCTGCCCATCCCTGCCGTTTAGCACCTACCACCCATCCATCTTGTTAGTCCCCATCCATCTTTTTTCCCTCTACTGCGACTCTACCATCAGACGGCCCATGCCTACGCGGCTCTCAACCTTGTCGTACTAGCCCATGCCGCTCAGGCCGGCCCCGGCGCTGCCTCTCACACCTCACTAAACCTCCATTGGAAAAGTACACCAAAGGGCCAAGGCAGTCGCAGCGACAAGGTCAGGTCAACCAATAACCCGTCAAGCACCTTGGTTTTTTTTTTATTGGGGACGGATCCAGAGGCAACTGCAACTGGACAGAACACTCAAAACCACCTGGCTCCCCGCAGCCATATCTATCTTATCCTCGATTCCTTTCTCAGCATCCACCAGCTCTGATTGCTGTTCTACGAGTTTATGACATCCACTCAGAAAAAGGACTGATTTGACTTACTGACTTCAAGTGTCTCTATAGTATCATCAGCCATCATTTATTTGTTTATTTGTTTTATTATTTGTTGTCTTTTTGTTTGATGCATCTGTCCTCATCATCATCTCGACGAAGCTCCTAATCCGACGACTACCGCCTCTTGTTCAACGTTATCATCGGAAATCAGCTGCAGTATCACTTCAGTGTGATACACTATCACTCAACTCATCAACTCAACACAATTGCCGAACTGTTCCTCGTGGAATCATCCATTTTTGCTCAGTTGCTGGAATATTGCCAGAGCATTTATCGTCCTTCTTCGAGTCGACAGATCTTTGTCTGTTTCGGCGCATTGATCAGCTCAGTTCAATCGTGTAAGTAGTGGCACCGCACTAAAACACCCACTGAATTACACTGCACTGTACGCCCTGTAATCCTCAACACCACAGCGCCCGCACAGCCCTCTCGTTCGCGACAAACGAAACACAGACAATTAAAAAAACAACATCCTCTCTCTCTATTGCCCACTTCTCCTCATCCTATTCATTGCATACTTCAGTGATTGTCTATTTTTTGGTTACCCCAAATTGCCCATTGTTTTCACCCCTTCTTGGCATCTTCTCTCTCTCGTCTAATTATGCATTGCCACAAAAGTTCCCTGTTTCTTGACCATGCTAATCCGTTCCTTCCCCGTTATTAGCTGATCTCGATCAACTCCTGCCTTGATCTTCATCGAAAAGCGCTAGGAGCAAAATCTCCATCGCAACTCAACTCAACGCAACTTCTCTGTCTCCTCCAAAAACTCATCTCGCTCGAGACGAGAAGTTTCATCAACCTTATTTACCCTTAGTTGATTCTTCTTTTTACCTCAACGTGGTCAAGCGTCTGGGAATCGTCTCCAGCTTCCACGGATAAACCTTTTCCTCCTCCTCTCCTCCTCCCTTCCCTCTAATCTCACACCCAAATACCTTGGGAATGCCTTACACGCCGCCCTCACATCGATCTCCCGCTTCGTCAGCCTCTGCTTCGCCCGTAGCGAGCCGGAGGTCGTCGCTACAATCGAGTCCGAGACCTAACCTACCGCGATCTGCTTCATATCTTACCAAGCATCGACGAACACCTTCATCTTCTGCTCTTAGCGATGGATCAACAGGGACGCTGACGCCGCAGGGAACATCGGAGGATCTCAAGAGCATGGGCACAGCAGTTCCTTCAAGCGTTCGCCAATCACCACCTCCCGTGACAGACGAGCGCACAATGCCCATGGGTGCTATCATCTCGCCACCCGATTCTGCTTCCTCCGGTAGCGACGACGAGGAGCAAGAACCCCAGATTCGAGGTCGAAAGCTCGACAAGGCTCTACGAGACGCCGTTAGCCAGATCCCCATGCAGCGCTCATCATCTCCCCAACGAACACAAATCAAGCACAATGACAGCACAGAAACATTACAACTACGCCCTCGCAAGGATGGTGTGCATCTAAGCTTCAGCACAAGTGCTCTCGGTGATCTTGCCAAGGGTCGTAAGATGGGCCATGTTCGATCAGCGACCGAGCCCAACGCTGCTATTAACATGTCCGACAACTCGCAGTCGGTATCTGAAGAGGAGATTGACGAGGACCTGCTTAAGAAGCCTCAAATGGTGCGAAAGAAGTCTGGTGAGCTCGTCCGACCTGCTCTTCGTCCTTCCTCAAGACGCCGCCCCTCAAGTATGCCCGGTACTCCCATCTTCTCCAAGGCTGTTCACTTCGATTCACATCTCGAGCACGTCCGACACTTCCTGCAAGTGGACCGACCTCTCGCTGTGAGCGCTGGCTCTTCACCTATTGACAGCTACGAGAGTGATACCGAGTATCCCTTCCCTGGCAACGGCAAGCAGACTGCCCGTACCCCTCCTTTTGAGTGGGAGATCCTCACCACAAACTTCCCTCATGATTCACCGGCCCGTAAGTCGTTGCCCGTTCGACTAGAGAAGGTTTGGCTATCGGCCGATCAAAAGACTCTTTTGGGCTCTGTGGCTGTTGCCAACATTGCCTTTTCCAAGGCCGTTACATGCCGTTTCACTCTCGACTACTGGAAGACCACCTCGGAGGTTGCCGCTGACTACAGCCACGAGATCCGCCCACGGGAAACTCCGCTGGGCCATGATCGCTTCACCTTTTCCATCAAGCTCGCTGATACAGCCAACCTCGAGTCCAAGACCCTCTTCTTCTGTGTCCGCTACAATGTCAACGGACAAGAATACTGGGACAACAACACCAGCTCTAACTTCCAGGTCGACTTCCGCAAGAAGCATCTGCCCATGAATGGCAAGAACAATTTCCAGGGCGCTTCTTCTCGCCCAGCCAACGGACTTCCCCGGAGCAGCCGACGTACCAGCAGCGCCAATGTCCCTCGACCCAAGTCGATGCCTGCTGGCTTCAGTGAGTTCGGTGACGACGCAAAGCTCAACTTTGATCAGCCCATCCACGAGTTTCTCGGCGAGTCTGAGAACAGCACTGGTGGTCTTCGCCTTAAGTCTAAGTCGGCTGGTAACCTGGCCAGTGATAACATCTCTAAGGACTTTGGCTCTCCCAGTGGCCTCGCCTTTTCTAACCGATACGACTTTGGTGCTTCCTTGAGCGCTGCCGTCCAGGCTGCCAAGGAGAAGGAAGCCGCTCAGGATAAGGATGGTCTCTACATGAAGGCAAACGTCCGAAATTCCAAGCCCAGCCTTATGGTTCCTGAGCCCGCCAACAACGCTAAGAGCCAGACCACCGCCCCCGGAGCTACTTCTCCCAACTCGACAATCTCCAGCTCATCATATGAGGAGCTGGTTAACAAGTACTGCTTTGTACGTGCCCCCGAAGTCCGCCCTGCTTCACCCATCGCTTCTGGTGCCCGTCGCCCTTCCCTTGTGCGCCAGAATCGTAGCATCATTCACCCCGCCCATCGGGATGGCACGGCAACCCAGAAGCAAAATCAAAGAATCGGTTACTAACAGTCTTGTTGCAGTTTGGATCAAAACAGTCGAGCCCTAACATGAACGACACTACCCTCAGCGCTACCCGCTACGACGGTGCTACCGGTGGTAACCACCGCCGCAGCCATACAACATCGCTTGGAAGCCCCAACGGATACTCCCACCACGCCGGTCCTGCAGCTCACCATACTCTCCAGCTTGGTGGTGCCTTTAGCCCACAGTCGGGTCCTTCAACACCAAAGGATGGATTCCGTGCCAGCAGCACGTCGCCCGCCCCGAAGCCCTCGGCTACTGCCAGATCAGCCTCGCCTGCCTTTGTGTCCTTTGATGGTACACCTTCTAACGATTTGTCGTATCAAATCCAACAACAAATGATGGATACATTTCCCTGGTCGCGCGATGGCCATGCTGCCACGGCAATTCGAGGATAGGATCATGTCGCCGACCGTAGTATGGAGTTGGACTGTTCATAATCCACCAGCAGCACGACATCAACAGCAACCCAAATTGCATTGCTATAATACACCTTTCACTATGGGAAAGGCATCACCGCCGCCCGCTATATCACTACTCTACCTGGCTGTTTGACCCGAAACAGCAACAGCCTTGATCAATTGATCAATGGAATGCTTGTACGGCTTACGGCCACAATTGTTTGGCGTTTACGGAATTGGACTTGTGCAAGCCTGGCATGGCATGCCGGGCATCCGCATTGGAGTTTGGGAGTCCTTTATCACATGCGAGTCTTTGTTTCCACTTTGCTCTTTGCGGATATCACCGCCTTTGTTACCTTGCTGTTTTAATCATCGGACCTCAACCTGTTTGTCAACCCCATCTTTGACTGCTCTCCGTTGAACGGACAGAGACAGTCTTAATAAGGAAGGAAGTGTTTTCAACAGAAGGACCTTGTTTTATGTGTGTTAGTTGAAAGAGCGAATGCCTGGTTTTACGCGTATCACGATGTCTCCCTCAAAGATGACCGACCTGATTGAATGCGAAAGACTGTATAATGGCGCAGGGGGGAATGGAATTTGGGAATATTGAAAAGTTTGCTTCCGCATGGATGGAATGCAAGGAATTTGTTGCTTGGAGTTGGTTCATCACAGATATACATTATACTATACATCAAAGCTGCCAGAATGCGATGCAGGTACAGCTCAAGAGAATCATTTGCCTCTGCCATGTTTTGGTCCGTCTTATTTCCAGTGAAGATATATGTTCAATGTGATTGTGATTGTGAGTAGGTTGGTGAGGTGATGAGATGACTGATGAGAACGAGTTTTGAGTTTGAGATAAGTTGATGAGTGAGAGCCGCGATAAGACGGACGTGGCCGGTCTCGCTAATCTCACCGGAGGGCCACCGTTGAAGATGATTGGACGGATTGTAACAATGGGTTGTTTGCAACCTTCCATTACTGGTAGTTTAGTGGTCTTATCTATCAGTCAGTACTTTTGACAAAGGTTTTTATGACTGGCTTATCGCAATCCTCGGAGATGTGAGAACAAGAGAGCATGTTGTGGATG
Organism: Fusarium nanum; assembly: GCA_004367095.1. Lineage (NCBI taxonomy): Eukaryota > Fungi > Ascomycota > Sordariomycetes > Hypocreales > Nectriaceae > Fusarium > Fusarium nanum. The sequence continues at coordinate 4,957 of QGDY01000112.1, forward strand.
TCTGTTTCTTTGTTGCTGTTGACTAGATGCGATACCTCTCCCTCCCAAGTTAACGCCGTGGCCCGTATAATTATACATCTTCCCAGGAGAATGGAGGGACTTGATGGTTAGGCAGGCTGAGTCTTTTGTGGTTAGACGGCATTGTTCGCTACTTAGTTATTTACTGCATATGACATTGGAATATGTGAAGGCCAATTGGAGCTCTCTTATTAAGGGTTGCGAGATACCATTTGTAGATCGTCAACTTTTCGCCATAGTTAAACTGCTCTCGTTCTCGTGTGCATGTAGCCTACTGACTCTATTCGAGACTGTCAATTGGGACATTGTCAACCTTTACGGCTTGATCTCATGGGTATGTGTCCAGGTTCCAAGATGTGCTGGCTCTCTCAGATGGCTCTCTCAGATGGCTTTCTCAGATGGCTTAAGGCCCTCTTTTGGCACATCATTCTATGTAAGTACATTTTTGTAATGCATTAGCATGGCAGTCTTACACAATCATGGTATATGTTCCCGATGTAATGCTATAAGATGTCTATGGTTTTTAATACCTGCGCATATCTAGATGCGATATCTTCTTACACACTACCCAAAGCGACCGACACGACTGATCTACTGGCCGCGCACGATGATCTAACTTTAATACATCTGACCGTCTAAAAGACATACTTGAAGTCCAAGCTTTGATCACCTTCCTTACCATTACTATCATCACCCCTCGCCAAAGCCTTCTCCTTCTGTCTCATCCTCCACTTAAGAAGACCATAAATAAGTCCAATACACACCAACGCAATAACCTCTCCTCCCAACGAGATGGCATTGCCAGTTACATATCTCGGAGCGTCTCCGATGGGATAAATCTGAGAAGCTGCCATTCCAGACGCATTGCCGAGTGAGATAATTGTGGCGATAGCGACGGAACGCTTGTAGTCGGGCTGGACGTTGTTGGAGATCCAGGTCACCACGACGGTGTTGAAAGAGTAGACTCCGCTGCCGACTAGGAACATGGCGAAGAATCCTGCGCCTTTGTGGCCTGTGCCAACGACGACGGCATAGCCGGCGATGACAAGGAGAGGAGAGTGGATGAGACAGATTGCTCGGCGGTTGAGGCGATCGGAGACGTATGTTGTAGCTCCTGTGAAGATGGATGCCAAAACATAGACGGGAATACTGAGATAATTGGCTTGCAATGAAGTGTAGCTACCATCTGTCAGTACAATTCATGTCAAGGAAAGGTAAGTACTTACTCAAGACCTTTGAGAAGCGTAGGCAAGAATGTTCCAAAGCCAAACAACGCAATAGAAGAACAGAACAGCGCAATAGAAGCAAGCCAGATAAGCGGATCAGTAACAGCCATACCAACCTGTTTCCAAGAGAACTTGACAGTTTCCTTGAACGGGTTATTTCTCTCCTTGATAAGTCTCATCGTCTCCTTCTCCTCGACATTGAGAAACCACGCCGTCTCAGGAGAACTCGGCAAGCTTAACCAGCAAATCCCTCCAACAAGAAACGAAATAGCACCTTCGATAATAAACAGCCATCTCCAAGCAGATAATCCATGTCGTGCACCCATACTCTGAATCCCATACGCAATAAGTCCTCCCAACGCTCCAGAAAGCGCAATAGATACATACAGCACAGCCATACGTTTACCTTGTGAAGCAGGAGGATAAATCTGCGAGATGACAAACATGAGTGATGGAAAAAGACCAGCTTCGAAGAAACCTAGCAATACGCGACAAGCGATGACTTGGCCGTAACTATGCACAAAGCCGGTGCCGAGAGTGATGGCACTCCAGCTAATAATAGCAATAGCAAGGACCCGTCCAGGTCCGAATTTCTTTACGGCGAGAACCCAGGGTGTTTCGAAGATGACGTAGGAGATGTAGAAGTACATTGATACGTCGTTGAATTGGGTTCCGTGCATGCCTGTGTCTTCTTCGAAGCCGAAGACGCGGGCGTTTCCTGGAAGTGTCAGTGAGAGTACGAAAGATAGTATGTATGAGTTGAGGGCAGAGGGAGGTTACCTATGTTTGTTCGATCAAGATATGCGAAAAGAACAAGAATTGCCATTTGAGGCATGACGAATTTGTCGAACTTGGAGAGGACTTTGCGCTCTGCATCGCTGCTGGTTATGCTTGTTTCGCCAGTTTGTTCGAGAGGTAGACCGGCAAGGTCTTCCTTTTTCTCGGAAGCCTCCATTTGTGACATATTGAACGTAATCACACTCTACTGTACTGCAAGACTGTGCATACATACGGTGGGTTTTCTGAGGATCCGTGAACCGTTATGTATAAAGTCCGGGGTAGACCGGACCGGAGCCCGGAGCGGGGACTTCTTATCCACCCCCGCATTTGCTATCGAAGAAGCCGTCGGCGGAGACTAGGAGACCCGCATGATAGAGGTTCCCCGGGTATAATTCCTGGGTTTGTACAGTAGTAGAGTAGATAAAGAGTGATAAGGCACGATAAGAAGTGGTTAATGGCTAGGCGAAGGGCGCGATGTCACTCGTCTATGTCGGATAAGATCAGATGGACGGATGGCCCCTGTCGTTTCGGAGCATTTTGTGTTGGCCGACGGCCGACGGGCGATAGAACCACCACGGCTACCATGTTGCAGCCAATCAGTATTAGCGATTGGGCAGTGAGGAATGGGCATCTCTAGATGTAGAATTAAATGGAGCTTGAGACCAACCCCGCGATGAACTACGACCACCGTCGGGGACCATGGCTGTGATAAAAGATAGACTGAGCTCATCAAGACATGATAACATTTCTCTAAGTTAGACTTGCTATCAACTCACACACATCAGATCGCAAGACTACAGACTGTCACAATGGGCTCACTAAACCTACCACCCCTGACAATCGCCGAGTCAAACCTCGCAAAGTCACTGCACGAAAGCTGTCAATTCGGCGCAGCGCACCCATGGGGAAAGTACGTCAAACACACCCTCTCACCCATGACCACCATTAACATGTATCTCTAGAGCATCCACAGAAACGGGCATGGCCCGTCTCAGTCTGGACGACTCAGACAAACAAGTCAGAGACTGGTTCATGACCTACGCCAAATCCCTCAACTTAAAGACCTTTGTCGATCAAATGGGTAACTTATTCGCTATCCGTTCAGGAAAGAATAATGACCTGCCTCCTGTCATGATGGGATCGCATCTTGATACGCAACCTACCGGTGGACGGTATGATGGTATTCTGGGTGTTATTTCTGGACTGGAGGTTTTGAGGACTTTGAATGAGAGTGGTGTTGAGACCGAGGGACCTGTTGGAGTTGTAAACTGGACAAAGTAAGTTTTACGGGTATGTTGGAGGATTCTTGCTGACGACATGTAGTGAAGAAGGTGCCCGATTTCCTAAGATGGCTGTGGCTTCGGGTGTGTGGGCTGAAGTCATTCCTCTCCAGACAGCATGGAATCTCAGAGAGATTCTCGCATCTGAACCAAAGTCTATGAAGGAAGAGCTAGATCGTATTGGCTACACGGGTGATGTCCCAGCATCATACCAGTCAAATCCCTTTGCCGCTCATTTCGAGTTACACATTGAGCAGGGTCCCATTCTAGAAGACGAGGGTCTCAAGATTGGAGTTGTCCAAGGTAAGAATGACCCTTCTGTAGAAGATATTGACTGACGGTTGTAGGTGTCCAAGCATTTAAATGGTTCAACATCACCGTCAAAGGTCGCGATAGCCATGCGGGCACAACACCGCTCTACGCCCGCAAAGATCCCATTCTGTGCGCAACAAAAATGATTGTCGCAGCGAATACGATTGCTAAACGCTTCGACGGTCTGACAACCACTGGAATCTTCACCGCTGAGCCCGGAACGGTGAATACGATGGCTCACACAGTTAAATTCACCCTTGACGTACGCCACGTGCAAGATGAGACACTCTCCAAAATGGTGGAAGAGTGTCAAGCTGAATTTTCCCGCATTGCGAACGATGATAGCGAAAAGGGATGTCAAGTTGAATGGGAATTGCTCGTCGATAGTCCCGCTGTCAAATTTGATGAGGGATGCATCGCTGCCGTCGAAGCAGCTGCCACAGATGTGTGCTCTACTCTATCGAGGGAGAAGCTCTGGAAGAGGATGATTAGTGGTGCTGGACATGATAGTTGTTATACCAACCGGGTTTGTCCGACGAGTATGATCTTTACGCCTACGAGATCGGGGATTAGCCATAATCCTACAGAGTACTGTTCTCCTGAAGACTGGTAAGTCACCATATTCTGTCTCGGTTGAGAATATTGTTAACCTTTTATAGTGCGCTAGGAGCTAGTGTGTTGCTTGGGGCTGTTTTGCGGTATGACAAGGTGCGAGCGACAAAATGAAGAGTAAGATGGATTGACTTTGAGGCTCTACAGAAGTGCCATGGTGTAAGTGGACAAAGTGAAACAGACCGCCGCCATAAACGTGTATAAACAAAACAATTGAAACACACATCCATTAATTGAAACATCTTTACAGTCAGGGTACTTTAGTAGTGCATGACTCTTTTACTGTACCTGCAGTAATGCTAGGACTAACCCAGTAGCACAGTCTAGTCCAGTCCAGCTTCACTGATTCAAGCGCGTCAGCTGCCTGGTCTCTTGTGGATCCCTTGCGATAACGGAACTCTTATCGCAACTTCCGTCATCGTCCAGCCCAGCTAGACTACCTCTACCTATCAAGCTCCCATCCATCCCATCTTTAGTCCTACCTCAACTTTCTTTTCTTCTTCTTTCATTCCATAACATACTTCTTTTATCCTAACATTCATCATCATATCTCAATATGTAGTCCTGATTGATGACTAGTATTGTTATTGTTATCATCACACACACCGACAAACACAAACCTATTCATCATGGCTTCTTCATCCGCCTCTTTGCGCCGAAGCCATGGCTCATCCGGAGCCTCATCCGGTCATTCCCATCCCCGAACCTCAAACTCCAACGTATCGCACGCGCCAGAACTCGACATCGATACTCTCGTAAACCATCTCTTCGCTTCCAAACGCTCGCTTTCGTCAGTAGCGCTCGTCCTGCGCGCAAACGAAATCGCAAACGCTGCGCGACAGTCCCACGAGGATGTCGCTATCCTAACAGCCCAAACAGGCTTCTTAGAAGAGTCTATCCTTGACCAAACAACTATCCTTGCTAGAGTTAGGAGGAGCTTGCAGGGTACTTATGATTGGGGAAAGAAGGACTTTAAGAAGCTGATCAAGTCGATGGATCTTGTTGATGGGGGGCTGGAGCGCACTATGGAGATGTTGCGCGAGACTGGTGTTGAGGAGGTTTTTCGTCCCAAGGGGGAGGAGAGACGGAGTCTTCTTGATTTCATCGATGAAGGGGGTGTGCATGGAGTTCGGGAAGCCATGAAGAAGAGCATTCAGGAACTGCAGGTAAGTAAACCAGAAGGCATCAACAAACATCTATTGACAAAAATAGGCTGTACAGCAATCTTTTGATGGCGATTTACTCCGCTTCGACACCGACATTAGGAATCTCAAGAAGATCATCACCGATACCCCAAGCCTATCCCACGAAGACGGTCCACCCTCCATCGAACTCCTCGAAAGCTTAGTCGACCACTCCGCAAACATGGCCCAACTCCTCGTCTCACTAACGCACCACTTCGACATGTGCGTCACCGCCATCCGCACAACAGAAGGCGGCGTCGCCCTTGCCAGACGCAGAGCCGCCGAAACTACACAGGGCACCGACGGCGTCTCCATTTCTGGCGTTATCGCCGAGCAGGAATCTGAAATGTCAGACCTCGAGCCCAAAACAGCCAAAGACCGCGCGGAAATGTTCAAGGTTGTTGTTCAAGATGCTGGCGAGGTGGGCGATGTTGTGCAGGAGATACAGGAGCGCCTCACGGCTATGGAGCAGGATTATCTCGTGCTGCAGGAACAGCATGATGTTTCGAAACACGCATACGAAAGTATGCTGCAAGCGTATGCTGTGCTTGGTGATATTGGTGATCGACTGTCTGATTACATTGCGGCAGAGGGAGACTTTAAAGCGAGATGGGATATGGAGAAGGAGAGTGTTTTTGCAAAGTTGCAAGAAATGCAACAACTCAAAGATTTCTACGAGCGCTACGCCGGCGCGTACGATAGTCTTATTCTCGAAGTCGAGCGTCGACGAGCAGTGGATGATCGTGTGAAGAACATCTGGCGCAAGGCACAAGAGAATGTGGATAAACTGCTCGACAGCGACCAAGCTTCGCGGGAGACATTTAGGCAGGATGTGGGCGAGTATCTTCCTACGGATCTGTGGGCGGGAATGCAGGGTGCTGCGAAGAAGTGGACCGTTGTGCCTGAGGGAGAAGGGGAGGATGAAGGACCGCCGCTGAGGAGGAGTGTTGTTGAGGCTGCTAAGGAGAGACTTGGTCGGATGGAACGACGGTAGGATATGTACTGGATATCGCAGCGTACATTTGTATTATTGGTAACGGTGGGAATTGGCGTTAGGTAGCTTGGATAGCATGGACAGCTTGTTTGTTGAATACCACTCTTCATAGCGATTGACTTCCGATGAGAATTCTAACTGAGGTGACATGTTCGTCTGAGTTAAGGGGGAAATATCAGATAGACTGGGGCAGAAGAAGTTATCTATCTCTAGGTATTATCTCTAGGTATAAGTCTTACTTAGATCAGGGTCTGGCTTTAAGAGTAAGGCTCTGTTTATCCTTCTCCTGACACGCGACCGAGCTGAGATTCTTATGAGTGTTATCCGGTTTGCCAATCTGCCCGATAGCCTGCCATCTACAAACAGGCTGAAATAGCTTCCAGTAAGTCTATGACCAGCGTGAATCTGGACTCCTCAATCTGATGTGTCCAAACTGAAGTTCAACCCCAGATCCTTGTTCACATCATTATAAGAGCAAACCCACAACACTCTAGACAGCATTCGTTTATACAATTCTATTTAAACAGCCTCATCTATCATGAAGCCTTCGGCTGTGAGTTCTTAACATACTTGGTATGCTGTCCCAACGTAACAAGCTTCAACCCCCCATCCTTCTCAACCTTTGAAATCCGAATACTCGAAAACGCAACACTTCCACCAACCTTGTCGGCTGTCGAGACAATCTCCACAACATCACCAAGTTTGGCCGTACTCAGATAACTGATATGCATATCCACACTAGCCCCTGTCGTCTCTCTCAAATCCCAGCTCGCAATCGCCAGACCGGTGACAAAGTCAATGATGGTCGCGGAGACGGCGCCGTGGAGGTTGCCGCTGCTGTTGAGGTGGTTTTCGTTGAGGGTCATGCGTGTTGTTACGACACCGGGGACGACGCTTGTGAGGGTTGCGTCGGACATTATGAAGTTGTAGATGGGGGATTTGGTGCGGAGGCGGTCCATTAGGGATTGGACGTGGGTTGTTCGGGTTGTTTCTGGGGAGGTGATGTCGGGGGTTTGGACCCGTGTTGACGGTGGTTCAGACATGATGAGTGTCTTTGTTTGTGAATGTTTCTTTGTGTTCAAGTCGGTAGTTCTTGTGAGTGAGTGTAAGTGAGTCCGATGAGTGAGTGAGTCTTTAAAATTTCCCCATCGGGCAATTCCCGTCCCCGTTTGCTGAATACCCTCTCTTCTCTGCATACACTTCCTTCGGACTATTAAACAACGTCCGACTAAAGCACCCATCCGGAAACATTAAATGCGCATGATACCCATGATGCTCTGTGATGGTTGACTGTGCAATAGTGAAGTAGTAGGAACAAACACTTGTACAGGAGAACGGATGTCCAGGCAAGACTGGAAGCACGAATCTCTTAGACACAGAGGTGAGCCGATGTGTTCATATAAGAGCCCTCAGAAGCCTTGCTGCGATGATGCGAAACTTCCATGAGAAACCACATGGAGCAATTTCTTGATTGAAGTACAAAAGTTCGACAGCTCTCTTGAGCTTATTCCCGGATTTCAATACCGCATCTTTGTCCCAGTGTGTGTATCTTCCCTGTAATGATATTGTACAAAAAAGCGCCTCAAAGTAACCCAGAACAAAAGAGAAATGATGTTTAATATGCGCCAAGAACACCGATTTATCCCACCCGAAAAGACTCTGCTTACTCGGCACGAGAGCCGCTGCTGTGACGCGCGCGTTTTCGTGCGCTGCTGGTGGCGGGGTGCATCTTGTCGTTGCGCTCTCGCTTGAGCTTGTGGTCCAAGACGCGAGCTGGTACTTGTTAGTATTTAATGTGTCGATTGAAGGGGTGCACATACTGAGAACATCGTATCCGAATTGAGGATGCTCCAAACACAAAGCCTTGAACTCCTCCTCCGCCTCGGCACGCAGGGTATGCGAGCGTGTAGCCCAGAAACTTGCGACAGGAGCACGAATAGTAATATCGTCGTTGTTGGTGAAAGCGTAGACATAACGAGCATATGCGATCTCGCCCTTGGCTGTAGAGTTGACGCAGTGGATCTTGGAGCTGGAAAGCGTCTTGAGGCCGTCGACGCCAAACTTCTCGGCAAGAGTATAAATGCGCGCGTGCTTGAGGAGCTGATCGCCGCTGTTGTCGACGGAGGGGATCGTGGGGTCGGATTCTAGGACGCGCTGGCCGGGGAGCTTCTTGGGGAAGTATTCGCCTGTGTAGAGGTATTCGAGGAAACTGCCGACTGTGTCGATGTCGTAGTCTGGGAGTTCGATTTGACGGGGCTAGGATGTGTTAGAGCAATTCAATTTCTGTGTGGAGGGTGCTTACGCTGCCGTCTTCGACAAAGGCGTCGCAGATATCCTTAAAGTAAGGACTTTGTGTCAAAAGACCTTGATGCGCTGAAAGAATAGACTGATCGCCTGATCCAATGAGTAGCGTAACAATAGGGCTCATCAAGTAATTGGCAAAAGTAATTCTCGGCTCGACAACTTCTTCCGTAGCAGTAAGCGTCGTCTCGTCCGCATTCTCAACCTGCTCGCCCTCGACATCTTGGGAGTTCTCAGCGGGGGTTTCTTGGGTGTTGGTCTCGGTCATTTCGACGTCGCCCGTAGGCTCGACGGAGTCTTCGTGCTGGTCGGTAGGCATTTTGGAAAGGAGCCATCTATGAGAAACGAATGAATGGAAGGGACACCGACATCGGTCACAATTGGGAATAGTTGCAAGTAATCCGATTGCGCGCGTATGGTGTAGGAAACGCGAGATGCGGATGAGAGCTAATTGCGCTAGGCTGTAAACGGAAGCGAGCTTGAGTTGAAGATTGGGGCCTTGAGCGCAAGGCATTCATGCATGATCATCATGACTACCCTAGAGTTCCATCCGGGCGTTGGAAGGATCGACCGCTAGAAGCAAGAGAGACGAAATAAATTGGTCATATTAGGCCTACTCAGACCCGCACTTTATTTTGGCAGCTTGACTCCGTTTGCTACCTCTACAGCTGTTACTCCACGTAACCAGGAGCATCTCTTGGCCTGCCAAATTGAAAGAGACAAGCTCGATCTACTCCAGGTGCATGAAGCACTCGTTATTACTGGCCATCAAGAACGAGTCGTAACCTGGAAAGTTCATCAACCTCAAAGGCCCTAAGATCGTGGGAGACTCGGACATCACTAATCTGACCTCTCTGCTTATCGATTGGGCCCGTGCAACTACCGCTATCGGTGCGCCCCGCCCCCACTACCATCGGAGGCACAGGCACTGCACCTTCAATTGATCCAAAAAAGTGACTCCGAAGCAAACACCTTCTAGTGCATCGCACCAACACAACAATCTTCCATTGTTCCTACTTCTTTGTCCTCAAGCCACCAAAAAAACACCCTGACCTCGAGGATATAAACATGTGTGCAGCACAGGTAAGGACTCGAACACTCGATCATTCACTGTTCTTACAATGGAGTATGCTAAACTTCTTCGTCAGCTTGATATTAGGCCAACGGCCGATGAAGCTCGAAAGGCTTTCAACCAAGAATGGACGACTGAGACACAACCTACGCTTTTGCCACTCTGCGCTTCTGCTCCTGCTGATCTTTTGACGCCGTCTGCTATCTACCTTAAGCTGTCCTCGGGGTAAAGACACCGCAATGCCTTATGAGGTTCTCTGACTCACAATTCACAGCGCAACTTCTGAATACTCTTTCCTCCTCGAGAGTGCCACTGGTAGCACAGAGACCGTCGGAAGATATTCTTTTATCGGCGCCAGTAAGATTCTTTGAGTACATCTGTGGTGGATCATTTCTAAGTCTTTGTTCTAGACCCTCGAAAGGTGCTGGCTACCGGCGATGGCTACGAACACTCCGGCGACCCTCTCAAGACCCTCGAGACCGAGCTCTCCCACGACCGTGTTCTCGATATCCCCTCACTAAGACTGCCCGCCCTTTCCGGCGGTGCCGTTGGTTATGTGTCGTACGACTGCATCAAGTACTTTGAGCCCAAGACCGATCGACCATTGAAGGACAACCTCAAGATCCCTGAGGCTCTGTTCATGCTTTTCGACACCATTGTCGCTCTTGATCACTTCCGCTCGACATTGACTATCGTTACGCATATGAAACTACCAAAGAACCCCTCAGACGATCTTCAACCCGCCTACGACCAAGCCTGCGAAACCCTCCGAAAGACTCTCGATATTGTTTACCAGCCCGAGACGCCTCTACCAGCCCAAACACTCGTCGAACAATCCGAGGCTGACCAAGAGTTTTCGTCAAACGTTGGCCGTAAGGGTTATGAGAAGTTTGTTACGGAACTCAAGAAGTACATTGTCAAGGGTGACATTATCCAGGCCGTGCCCTCACAAAGATTCCGTCGAAGCACAAAGCTCCACCCTTTCAACATCTACAGAACACTCCGAACATTGAACCCTTCGCCATACGTATTTTTCCTGTCTTGCAAGGACTTTCACATTGTCGGTGCTTCGCCTGAGTGTCTCATGAAGACCGATGGTTATGCACCTTTACCTTCTGACTCGCGGTTTGGGTACACTGCTGCTGAGGCTCGATCAAGACCTCGTATTGTCAACCATGCTATTGCCGGAACTATTCACCGTGGAAAGAACGCTGCTGAGGATGATAGATTGGCTGCTGAACTTTTGGCGTCTAAGAAGGATCGTGCTGAGCATGTCATGTTGGTTGATCTTGCTCGAAATGACGTGAACAGAGTCTGCCACCCTACGACTGTCAAGGTAGACCGACTCATGCGAATTGACCGCTTCTCTCATGTTCAGCACATTACATCTGAAGTTTCAGGAGTGTTGCGACCAGAATGCACACGCTGGGACGCCCTCCGCTCCATCTTCCCCGCCGGCACAGTCTCAGGCGCACCCAAAATCCGCGCCATGGAACTAATCTATGACCTCGAGCAAGAAAAGCGAGGAATCTACGCCGGAGCAGCAGGATGGTTCGGCTACGACATTGTGCGCGTGGACGACAGCACTGAAACCGCGGACAAGATCTATGTCGATGAGGGACCTATGGACACGTGCATTGCTATCCGAACAATGCTTGTCAAGGATGGTGTGGCGTACATGCAGGCTGGTGGAGGAATTGTGTACGACAGTGATCCTACGGATGAGTGGATGGAGACTATGAACAAGTTGAGTGCTAACTTGAGGTGTGTGGAGCTTTCGGAGAGGTATTTCGGGGATGGGGTTAGTGGGAAGAGTGTTGAGGAGATTATTGCTGATGAGAGGAGGAAGGGGGAGGAGGAGGTTGCTGCCGAGCAGTAGACGAGTAAAGACATTTCTACTTTGAGATCATAGAATTGACTGCATTGCGATTGAACCTGTCTTTGAATGCTTTGTGGCAGTACAACGATAATGTGTAGTCAAGTTCATATTCCAAGCTCAGGGGCTGATGCGATATAGGAACTTGACTTATCGAGATTTCTCTTTGATGAAGGAACTCGAGATACTGGTTACAATCTAGAAGAAAGACTTGGTTGGGCCTACTGTTGGAAGCCAACAATGAACCGGCCATACAATAAGCTCGTGTCCACACTCTCCAAATCATGTTCCAATATGCACCCACTGAGCAGGACATTAAGACTATTGTTCTTCTGAACATAGACACTCAGAACACATTAAGAAGTCCAAAAACAATCTCTTTGTTATTTATCTCATCGTGGTTGTGTAGAATGGTAGAAGCGAAGCAGTTGTGTATAAAGTCTCGACAGATCGCTACTCAACTTGGATTCATCAACACTCATCACTCACTCTTCACACTCACACTCTTATCAGATATTCATTCTTGAACCGGATTTAACATTCACTTCTACACGATAAGTATCAGGTAAGATCATCGACTTCACAGGTAAGTATCACCACTACCCAACACTTCAAAAGTAAGTATCAACCCCAGCAACAAACATCTTGACTTCACAGTTTCGTATCAACTTCTGGTAAGTTATACAATCGTCACTATGTCTTCTACTCTCGACTACTGGCCTCCTATCAAGGAGGCTATCGCCACTAACAACGACCCTTCTCAACCCAACTCTACAGCCAAGGTTCAGTGTCCGATCTGCATGGACGAAATTGCAGTCACGTCGTTTCCTCCCGTTCCGCCCCGGGAGGGCGACAACCCAAACATTGATCCCACGGAAGGTGAGATCCTCCTCTGCGGGCATGTCCTCTGTCAGGCATGCCGCACTCACCACGGGGCAGCGGGGGGCGACCGCAGCCGTAAGTGCCCCATGTGTCGGGCTGACCTAGGATGCACTGACTGCGGGAAGCCATCTAAAGTGGCGGTCATTCCCAAAGAGGGTTCCCCTTCTACTATCCCTGATATTGCGAAGGGAGACAACGGCGGACGATGCACTGATTGCAATGCAAAACGCTGGTTCAACGAGCTGATCGAGCAAGGTGAGTGGCCCAACGGCTTAGCTGACCTGGAGCCTGGTTTTGTCCCTCTTTTCTACCATGTGGTAGATAAGCTTGAGGCTGAGGAGAAGGATGTCACCAAGGAAGCAATTACCGAGACATTCTCCAACATTGTTAGGGCAGAGTTCACCGGCATGATTGGCAAGCGAGCGGAAGCTATTTACAACTGTTCTGTCACTACAGGTAACCGTTGGTTTCAGAATACACCTGCTCGTATGATGAAGGACAGAACCGCGGTACCAGAGGCAGGACACGAAGCCATACGAAGACGCATGGCACACCGACAGCAACTGTTCCAGTCCTTGATCGATAGTTACGACGAAGAACTCCACCTCGAGAACGTCGGGTCCCCTACACTTGTAAAGGCTCACATAGGATCGCATAGTTTCCGTGTGATATCCGTCTTGGAGAGGGAACGCCAACAAGAACAGAGCATATTGGAAAACATATTGCGAAGAGGACGTTCAGAAAACGGCCCTGCAGAGGTACCAGCAAGAGTTCGTGCTCAGATGTCTGAAGGAGATGGTGATGCCGCAGTGAGACAGCAGCTGGCTAATGATATTGCACAAATGATACGAATGCAGCTTTCAGGGCCCCGTTTCAATCCTGGCCCTCCTCCATTTGCCATGAATGGTATGCCTCCGAATGGTGCTCCTCAGGCTGACATGCAGCAGGATGATTCTGCGGACATAGCTGATATGCCCCGGGATAATGCTATGAACATGGAAGCAAATAGGTTGCCTGGGCTCATTGAACGAATTGACCTGGAGGATGGAAGTATTGTTGAGTATCACTCGGATGGAGATGGAGGTATTGTTGAGTATCGCTTTCACTTTATGGACCTTCTAAACAGCGACTTTGAGGCAGAGGACGAGGCAAGAGCCTAGACTAGTGGGATGACATCCTACCTAGCTAGAGGAACGGGATGGAGATTGGTAAGTGGAAGTCTGTCAGTCGGTTAACGCGTGTAAGTGAAGAAGAATACGGGCTGGACCCGGTAAGTGGGAAGATTTGTTTTGGTCTCGGGCCGCACGGCACATAGCAATTGATTTTTATATTGTTCATTTAAATTATTTATCCCAAGACTAGTGATATGCCGCATGGCTTACTAACCAGTGAGTATGCGGTCGGTGAAACATGCAACGGGATTAGGAGTGGGATATAAGCACAAGCAGTGCGTTCTTTAAGGCTGTACTTTTTACTTTTAGCGGGGTTGAAAAGCAAACAGTTTCAGAATTGTGCCGTCTGAGCCGTGAACGTCGGACGATCTATACAACCTCGTGACTTGTGACTTGTCTCTGTGATTTTAATGTTTAGCCATTGATGTCAGTTCTACCCAAGCATGAATACAAGGTGCTGCTGTCAGCTTGTCTGTCACGAGGGAGAGAGTAAAGTTTGAAGCCACGCAACATCCAGGTACTGTCAACGTATTGAAGCCAGGTACACGCAATGAAGCCAGGTATACTGTCCACGTATGTGATGAAGAATCTTGACGGATATCGGCTTCTCTCATGACTCAATTCTAGTCGAGGATGAACATCTCAATGCCGGACGGAATATATATGCCGAATTATATCGAAGCGAAAGTAAACTACGGGGACTAATATATTTGGAGGAAAAGAGAAAGACAGAGGGAAAGAAAAAAGTGGAACAGGATAGCATCATCTCACCGCGCCGTGCCGGTATCCGATCGCGCCCAATCGACCCCGGCAAGTCGGCACAGAGACATCCACTTGGAGTTTGTCAGTCCTATAATGCCTCTTTACTATATGTTCTTCAAATAGTGTATTGTATACAGAAGTGAAGAAGGATAGAGATGCTATGTGATAGAGGATATAGACAATAGAGTCTTGATATATATTGATACTCTTTGTATGTATGCATGTCAAACTCGCTTCTTCGGCATCAATATAGAACAGTAACAAGGGGGGGTGACACTCACACACCAAGCGCTAGTCTAGTGGACAAGCCCGTTGACTTGGTGCTTGCTTGTCTCGGAAGTACGGCTTCACCTATGGTATGAACTGAACCTATAACACCTAATGAACCCTTTTTTCAGCAGTGCCGTCTGTTCCAGCGCAGGCAGATCCTCGCACTAAGAATAGAACCACTTATACTTTCTACTCCTCTTCCCATATCCGTATTCCATTTCTTGTTCCTGCTTTCATTTAATATTTACTTGCTGTCTATTGAAATTGTTAGAGACGCACCCCCCCTCCTCTCGGTCTTTCGCGCTTGACAAGACGGAGTTTGAACTGAACTGAACTGAACTGTCAAGGGGTGCTAACAGAGTCCATTTAAGGCCTAGAAGCCGCTTTTCTGCCAAGATTTCTACTACTTCACCCATCGTTCTCTACTTCTTCTACTCTTGAGCCTCATTTACTCTCAACCTCGACTTTGACTTCACTCCAGTTCAATTTACTTCGACTTATGATCCCACGATAGATGCCTTCCGCTCTGCAGGCCGACATGGACTCCCCCGCCGTCGTCGGCCTCCCTACAACAACAGCCATAACAGGTCTCCTCGAAGTCGGCGCCGCCGCAATCGACATTCTATCCGACCTCAACATCTCACCTCAACACGACACCATCGTTCTTAACACTTTACTCCGAGAGGTCAAAGAATGTCGCTCCTCTATTCACGCCTTTTACAAGACTCTCAATCTTATTGAGAATGGCCAAATTCCTATTCCTGCGCGTGCAGCTTGGATTAGCTTGGATACCCTCGTCGCGACGCTCACGGATACTGTTCTTGCTTTCTCAAGACTAAGTTCGCTGTGCTGTGCGGTGGATGAGGAGAGCACGCAGTCTAGTCCTGAAGATGCGGCGAAGCATTTTGAGAAGAAGATTAGAGCTTTGTGTGCGAGGATTAGATGGCATAATCTTTCTATTGCCATGATGATGACGATAGTGAACTGGTAAGTCAAGCATGCATACATTCCTAGTACAGGTTACTTGGCAAGCTTGGACCCTTTGCTAACAGACTATAAAGCCCCGGAGAAAAAGACGCAAAAAACAGCCGCGACGAACTCGCGCATCGAGTAGCCCGCCTCCTCACCTTCAACGTCAACCTCGCCTCGCGCCTCCGCCACAACACAAGACCAAGTTCCGGCTCCGGTTCCTCGGGCGCCAAGACGACCGAATCCCCCGAGATCACCCCCGTCAATGTGGGGCGTCCTCCGCCGGCGACATACTCAGGAACACTCGCCAACCTAACTCACCCCAAGGCGTTGTCACGGGTGGTCTTGCCTATCGAGTTGAGAGAGTTGAGGGATGACTTTGAGTACTACTCTGGTAGCTTTCCTTCTACGGTGGGAAGTTGTGAGTTTCCTACTGGTGGTGTACTTGTTGGGACGCCGTACAATGTCACTTCTGCGCGATGAGAAATGTGATCATCCTGTGCAGGGAATCTTCAGTGCAGGGAGTGGGTCGGTATGTCATTGAGACAAGATGACGAAATATGCAAAGTCGGTGTTTGGGTTGGAAACAAGTTCAAGTTGAGGGAGATTTAGACGGACATTCTTCATTTGGGTTGTTTATGTGTAATGATTTCCTTTTATCACATGGAGTTGAATTAGCTAGGCATTTGCAATTATTCACGTAGAGATATCCATCCAATCAATTAATCAGCCATTACTTGGCATGCGTGTGTGTATCTAGGTATGAGTGCTATGGGTATGCTCGTATAATGATGTTCTGCTTGCTATAACGATGTGCTTGCGATGCTATGCTAGGTATACAACCCACTCCTTACATAAAGAGCTTGCTGCCGTGGTACTTGGTCTTGTCAGAGTATGTCTCGGTCTGCACAGTCTTCTCGGTAGATCGCTCAGGGAAACCCTTGAACGACTTGGCATAAGTAGCGACCGAATGAGCAATAAGCTGTGGGGTATTATTAGCATTACACTCTCAAAACATGTGATAGATGACTTACCTTGGTGTTCACCTCCCAGGCAGTGTAGTTGACGTTGGTCAGATCGTCGCCGATTTGGTGGTAGTTCTTATCGTACCATTCACCAGCAACTCCACCAAACATCTCAGCCTCTCGCTCAGTCTTGACACCCTCGGCACCAGTAGCGATACCACCAGCAGGGATACCACCACGGATAAAACCATCGTAGTCACTGCGGCCATCAAAGGGGATGAAAGTGTAGTTGAGACCCTGCTCCTCGTACCAGTCAACGTAGAGGTTGCGCAACTCCTCGGATCCCTTGGGGTTGGCAGCATTGGTAGCGTTGTAGATCTGGTAAGCAAAGTTGGGACTGGCCATCATGTCGTAGTCCATAAAGAGGCGGATCTTCTGGTTCTCTTCCTCGGAAAGAACGGAGACGTAGTGGTCGGATCCGAGGAGACCTTCCTCCTCAGCGGCCCACCAGGCGAAACGGACACAGTTGTTGACACGGTACTTGGTCAGCTGGACAGCAACCTCAAGCACAGAGATGCTGCCGGAACCATCATCATTGATACCAGGACCTTCGGCAACGCTGTCACTGTGGCCACCAAGCATGACACAGTTCTCAGGGTCGCCACCACGGGTCTGGGCGATGATGTTGGTGGTCTGGATGGTCTTGACCTCGGCGTCAATGTAGGCAATAGCATCAACCTCCTCACCATCCTTGAGCTTCTTGGCAACAGCCTTACCCTCATCACCACCAAGACCAAAGGAAGCGATGTGATCAGGAGAAGGAGTTCCAAGAGTACCGTGAACCTCACCCTTCTCGTAGTTGTATACAACAGCCGCAATAGCACCCGCCTTGCCAGCGTTGGCAGACTTTGTTCCAAAGGGACAAGTTCCGCGGAGGATGAACGCGATGTTTCCCTTGACGTCCTCGGGATAATCGGACTCGTCGCATCCTTCGTTGTTGACAAGAACAAGCTTTCCATGGACAGGCTCTTTATTCTTCGTAGGAGGAGTCAAGGCCAAAGGCGAAGCTTCCTTGGGAACATCGTTGCCGAGAACAAGTCGCGACTCGAAAACGTTACCCGAGACGGCAGGAAACTGCTGGTTAGAGACAGAGTAGTATCCGCCCAGCTTGGCCAATTCAGCGTGAATGTACGACAGCGTGCCGAGATGGCCTAGTCAATCAGTCAGTCATGATAACACCGCCGATTTCGGAGAAACTTACCCTCGCTACCGATGACACGAGTAGGATGACCATACTCTTCCTCTCCATTCTTAGCAATCTCGTAAAGATCCTTTGCTCGCGCCTCGAGATTCTCGGGCTTGATGCTCTTTTGGAGAGCCTTGGTGTCTACCATGGGTAGATCATCGCTGAAGGGACTCCATGAGAGCTTTGGGACTTGGAGGTTCAGAGGGATCTGGAGAGCTGAGACGGCAGTCGCGGCTGCGATTAAGCAGACGCCCTTTGTTGTCATATTGATGGATGATGGTGAGAGCGTAAAGTGAGGATGAATGGGAGAAGAAGAAGGGAGAAAGTATGAGGCAGGGTTTCATACGAGAGCAGGTGATACAAGCTTGTGACGTGATGATCTTTGAGCTACTGGAGCTTAGCTTGGTTGCCCTGCCAGGAACCCGAGGCATTGCTTATCTTTGGCCTGGTCTTAGCTGCGTGCAGGGGCTCCTTCCCCATCCTGTCCCCGCGCCCTATCTTGATTGGTGTCTTGGCGGCCATCTACCCTGCACTTTATGTCTTGTCATTACTGGATTGTAAGTCGCCATACAAAGCAGGATGAGTCAACGATTAGGTAGATGTGTCAAATGATGAGACGTCTAGTTATTTAAATATTATCTATCTACTTGGAATTCTCCTCCGACTCTGTGGTCTGGCAATGAGGATTGTTGCAGCTCGTCGCATTCAGTTCATGCGTTGAAGCCAAAGTGAACAGACTAAATAATCAGCAGGCTATGATAAACGACTCAGATAGTACACCATAGAGACATGGAAAGGTTACTGGCATTAGACCAATGGAATGTGTGTGCATGACCGCCGAGCGAAACTGAATATTCTTAAGATCTCTGTACACATAAGTGGTACATACAGATGTTTTTATTCTATTCCTCGCCTACCAGCACAATAAAGCAAACACCAATGAACAAACCACTGTTCCTGTTGTAAGCCCCAATCGGAACACTGCACATCTCATTCGCACCTGCTATACTCCCATTGGTCATGAATCTTACACCCTCATCTTGGCGACAAACCGTCAGCTCACTCAGCTCACCAACATAGGGTGCTGACATGCTGACGCTGATGTGAATGACTTAAAGACAGCCCGACTCCCTCTCATACCTCAGATAAAGTAGACTTAAGCTTATATCAATTACAATTTTCACTACAATGCATCCCGCTTACACACTATACATCGGTCTTGGAGCACGTGTGGCCGAATGGAAGAGCGATATGTACGCTACTGTCAATAAGGCTTTTGCGCTGCCAATTGATGCTCAAGTTCAAGTAAGACGACTGAGTTGGAGAGAGAGAATGTATGCTTACGATGTGTAGGTTGATGAGAAGAAACCGCTTATTGTCGAGAAGAGGGTTGAAGAAGGACGCGAGGGATCGAAGGAATGGACCGAGAAGAAATAAATGTGAATTGAGTTGAAGCTATTCCCTGGTTACATTGTCGCATGGATGAGTGAGTTGACCAAGTGGTCTCGATGTACATTAACAAGGAATTACCAAGGTAGGAAATCGTCGCAGAACAGCAGCCTTCTCATTCGCCATACACATGCAGTATATCAGACCACTTCTCATAACACGACTTCTCAAATCAACACTTTTAGTATTTACTGCAATCTATATTCAAGGAATGCTCATCTTGACATGATCAACCTTCTTGGTAGCCCGCCCCCCAAATCCCCAACCAATCTGATGCGCAAGCTGAATCTCAATATCCAAATCATCAGCCCAAGCCCACACAAGACCAGGGTTCTTCTGGAACATTCGTCCCGCAGCAATGAGATCAAGCTGCACATCCTCACCGTTAATAATCTCTT
Organism: Fusarium nanum; assembly: GCA_004367095.1. Lineage (NCBI taxonomy): Eukaryota > Fungi > Ascomycota > Sordariomycetes > Hypocreales > Nectriaceae > Fusarium > Fusarium nanum. The sequence goes on from QGDY01000112.1 coordinate 24,725, forward strand.
CAGCCTGGGTACCAGTCTTGATACTGCCCACCGCAGAGACCAACATCTTGTCGCCGACTACCTTCTTGATGTGCTTGGCAAACTTGGCCTGATATCCAGGTCCGCCCTGAACCTTTTGACCAGGATGGTTTCCGCCGGATGAGACGTCAATAACGTCTACTCCACGTTCAGCGAATAACTCAGCCAGCTTAGCGGCTTGGTCGACGGTCCAGCTTTCGCCGGTGTAGTCTGGGTTGGTATCTAACCAATCCGAAGCACTGATCCTCACAAAAAGAGGCATTGTTTCCGGAATTACAGCCCTGACTTCCTCAACGAGCTCCAGCGCAAGACGGGTACGATTCTCGAACGAACCGCCATATTGATCCGTACGCTTGTTCACAGCAGGTGTTAGGAATGAAGAAACGAGATATCCATGCGCGAAATGAAGTTCAATGACATCAAAGCCAGCTTCCACCGCTCTGTTGGCAGCTTTCACGAAATCCTTTTTGAGTTGGTTGATTTCGGGAATGCTCATGCTTCGAGGCGTGGGGTGGTGCTCGTTGAAAGGTTCGGTGCTGGGACCGTACACATCATTGGGCCACCCGTTTACTTCCTCGGTGGCGGTTGCGCCGGCGCTGAGCCAGGGAGCCACGCAGGAAGCTTTGCGGCCTGCGTGAGCTAGTTGGATAGCAATGTTTGTGTTTTGGCTGTGCGCAAAGTCGACGTTTTTGCGGAGTGTGTCGATGTGGGCGTCTAACCAAATACCAGCGTCCCTGCACCGTCAGTATGACATTAGATTCTGTCAAAATGGGGACTCACTCAGGTGTAATACGGCCATTGGCTTGAACGGCGGTAGCTTCAACCATCATAAGCCCAGGCTGCAAACGTTAGTCCAACCTCATACCAACGCCATAACGCCACTTACACCGCGCTGCGCCATGCCTCCGTAATGAGTGATATGCCAAGGCGTCATGAAACCCTCATGGCAAGAGTACTGACACATAGGGCTGACCCAGATTCTGTTCTGCATGGTAACGCCGCGAATTTTGAGAGGCTGGAAGAGTCTAGGCACGGGTCTTCCATCGCTGGGCTTAATGGCAAGGCCAGGCGGGGGATCTTGTTCGGGCGTGAAGAAGGGAACGCCCTTTGCTGCTTTGTTGGGGATGGGATGGCTGCATTTTTCGGTCTTTGCTGGTGCGGGTGTTTCCGGTCTTGAGACGGGGATGCCGTGGTGAGGATGGGCGATACGCTTGGTGAGGTAGGCGGCCATGGTGTCGAGTTTATCACGATGTTAATATCACAGTGGGTTGATCTTCAAACCATGTCACGACACGGGAATAGCATTTATATATATTCATTATGGGTCAATGACGTGGGTGATTAGAAATGTTGACGGTCAAATAACGGCATGGAGATCTCCATTGCATGGCGCGGATCTCTGCAAGGTGCATTCCATGTCCATATCCATATCCGTCGGCATTGAAAACGGAGTCGCCATCGTCTTGTAGAGCATTGAAGCATTTATAATAAATAACGTTGCCCAACTGGTGGGTCGACTATCTATACTAGTAATACTAGATCCATAAACTGATCTAACCTGATGATGCTCTGCCGCAAATAAACTACAATTATAAATCCCGCTCGCCTCATAAAATACAGTACATATATACTCGGTCCGACTCCCCACGTTATCATGGGTCAAGCAACCTGCTGTTCACTCTTCGTAGCCTTCCGCTCCTTCGGTGGCCTGAGTCTTGTTCTGTCGCCGGAGCAATCTTTCCAATTAATCCAATGCTGTGTCTCTTTCGTCCCCTGTCAAGCTCCTCTGCCTCTTCGGTATCTGTCTTGAGGGCTCCAAAACTCTTGCGACTTCTGACCCTGCGTTCATCATCAGGATCCAAGAATCGGTGAATTGTACGATGATCCAAGATCCTTTCTTCCTTGTCATGAGGTCCTGCCTTGTCGGTCTTGGGCCAGATATATCCGTAAAGCTTGGAATGTCGTTCGCATCGAGGACATGAAGCTCGTGTAAAGTATGCGTTCTGTTGTACAAAGTAACCGTCGCAGATGGTACACTGAATCCAGGCCATCTCAGGTTCTGATAGAAGTAGCGGTGTAAGGAGGTAATCGCCCGGTATCCGCACTCGTGATGGGGGTGTGTCTTCCTTGTAGACACGACGTTGGCTCTTCTTTCGCTTTGGCTGCTCTTCGTCAGCCGCCTGACCCTCCTCAACTGTCTCAATGCTGGTCGCAACAGGTGCAACTGGCTCAACAGGTGGTAGTACCACTGTTGCTTCCTTCAACTTCTTGGACTCAGTCTCGCTTTCGACCTCGGACTCTAGTGGAGCGTTCAAAATGGCCTGGATAGACATCGTATCCAAACTACTTCGGTTGCTCGACGTAGTCTTCTGCTGTGGTGATCGCGAACCCTCAGTGCTCTGCGGTGAGACTGGTGCGATCCTGCTTTGATCATTGTTCTGCTTGTTGGATGCGCCCTTCAATGGTGTTTGCATAGGCTCTGGTGTTTCCTTCTCAGGTGAGGTGACATCAGTCTCGACAACACCACTTGACGATTCACTAGCCGTCACAGATGTGCCGCGAGATGAAGAGTCGGAGACAATCGGCTGAACTTCGAGCTTCTGTCGCTTGGCTGGTGTCTTGGGCGGTGTCGCTAAAACATCGTGTGTTCGCTTGCGACTGCTTTGTTCGACAGATGGAGACCTGGCAGATGATGAATCCCGAGCCAGAAGTGACCCCCTCGAGTTCGCCTTTGTAATTCGTGGTCGCATATCCGGGTTGACTGATGGTGTTCGTGAAGACCCAGAAATACTGTCATCTCTTCGTCGTCGTCGAAAAGAGTAACCGTCTGACTTGCTCTGTTCGATACTCGTCTGCACAGGTACTGTGCCCTCCGCTGGCTCCCAAGCGTTCCTCAAAAGATCCTCGCAAGTCTTGCACAAACATTCGCAGTTGTTCTCGCCAAAGTAATTCTCTCCGTACGTAACCGTGATTTCCTCTCCTGCTTCAATAGCCCTCGTTGCGATGATCTCGATTCCGGCATGGCTCGTCCTCATAAGTTTGGCGTTTGCATCGCAATCGTGGTTCGCAAATCGTGCAGGTCCCATAAACAAGCTGGTGCATTTGCTTCGTGAGCTGACAACAATGCTAAAGTCCTTCTTCTGAGATGAAATGGCCTTTTCTTCCTCTGGTGTGATGACGACTTGGACTCCGGATAAGTACTTGATAGCCTCGTTACGCCGAATGGCTCGTCTAGCGGTCACCGCTGCCTCGTGGCTAACAATCGTATATCGGTTCGTTGAGCTGACCTCCCAGGGACAATCGGGTAGATAAATCTGAACATAGCGTCTGAGATGCTTTCGGAAATCCTCCTTTTCCCTATCGGTTTTCAAGCCGTTGTGAAATCTTTTGAGTCCGTTTGTCGTCAACAATCGCTTCTCCGCACCATCCAGATCCTTCTTCAGAACCACCTCCTCTTGTAGAATCTTTGTGATTTCCTCCTCCCTTACACCTCTCGAAGGGTGATAAGATGTACGGTTCTTGGGAACTGTTGTCCAATAAAAGACCTGGCTGTGTTAGAGTCGCATTGCCTTCTCAGTCATAAACCACTCACATGATCAACCAGTGCGTCAGTGAGAATGTCATCATATGCTGACACTTGAGCCAATGTCATACGAGGCTTTGACTTCTTGCTGGTCGCAGTCTGTGAAGGAGGCATTTTGCCAAAATTCCAACTGTTCTTCAAAACACTCCTGCTCTTGATCCTGCCGTCGTAGATAAAAGGAGCGTACGTGTCCCTCGAGACTAGCTGTAAAAGTCCGAGCGAAAAAAAGAGCGGAGATGTCGATCCTTGTCTCACTGAATCACAGCTTCGTCGAGACGACAGTCGAAGCTATTCAGCTTCTGATAAGCAAAGATGTCGGGGACCAAAGAGAGAAGATCGAAAGTCAATTGCTGTCGTTGTCCAATTCAGTTCATCCGTGCCGCAACGTCATAGCCTTAGTGGAGATTTTCAGTAAGGACCGATGAGAGAAACAGACGAGGCTCAGTCGTACGAAGATGAGAGAATGGTGTTGAAGCAAATGAACCTTCTCAAGGAATCGGGCTTGAAGGAGGGAAGTGGAATGACATGTTAGTCGCCCGCTTGCTATCGACGTTAGGGGTTGCTTTGTTCCCTCCTTCCCTGAATCAAGGCCGGTTTGGGGGCATTGGCCAGGCGACGGGTGGGGCTGTGTCTCTCGAAGTGAGATGTTTAATCAATCAAATGTGGCTCAGTTTCAGCTGTGGCTGAAGCACGTGATACTAGTCGAAAAGTTCAGTTGGGCAGATTGACGATATCCCCAGTTGAACCGTGGTGAGAGTAGAGCTATCGACCCTCCGCGTGCGGATACACAGTCAAGATGATTCAATTAAAGGTGAGCCCCTGTATACATCATGTCCGAGTCTAGCTGCTGACCATGACAGACAATGCTTAACTGCATCGACAACTCGGGCGCTGCCCTTGTTGAATGCGTCTTGGTCGTCGGCCAAAAGCGACATGCCCGAATCGGTACGCCACGATAACTACCCACGACTCGATTCGACATATACTAACTCTCCCAGGTGACCGTCTTGTCGTCGTCGTCCAGGAGCAGCGTGGTAGCTCCTCCGGTGGTATGGCCGGTATGTCCGCCGCCAACAAGGTCAAGCGAGGAGACATCCGCCATGCTGTCGTCGTCCGAACCCGATACCCTACACAGCGCCGAGACGGATCAGTAGTCAAGTTCGACGACAACGCCTGCGTTCTGTTGAACAAGTCTGGCGACCCCGTTGGCTCACGTATCAACGGTGCGGTCGGCGCAGAGCTGAAGCGCAAGAAGTGGAGCAAGATTCTTTCAATGGCGCCTATGCAGGCTTAAACAATTACAATGCGAATTTACGAGACAAGAAGAGTGTGAGGATGGTCGGTGTTGTAAAATACAGGATAGATCGGGGTGACGGTTGGCTGACAACAGCCGTGTACGAGTGGAATACTGTACAATTATGAATACTATACTCGGGCATATGCGAGGCGTTGATGCGAGAATAAAAACACCTTTCAGCTCTTAACATTTCACATTATTGCAACATATCACAAGACTACTTCAAAGTTCCAGAAAAGACTGCCATGTGCAGTCAATTTGATTCAATCTCCTCCTCTAAGTAACATCTACTGCTATGCAGTTTAATACAGGACCATGATTAAAATACAGGATCTGGTTCCTTTCTAAAATCCCCGGCGCCAATGACTACCTTGTCATAACCATGCTAAACGCCTTGCCAAATACAAATGATAATGCGAGCATCCTCCACATCTTGCACAGCGACGTGTCGGTGCTGGGTATCGATACGAGGTTCTCGCTCAAGTGAAAATGTGACCGCATTCGCAGCAGACGTAGAACAGTTTCTGACAAGATTGTTAGAACGGCAAATGATTGTTGGCATGTTTGGACAAACTTACCATGCCAGTTTCAGCGCTTCGCTGCTGAGATTGGAAGAAGACAGCTTCGGTGTGCTGGCAACTAGGGCAGGTCTTTGTAGATCGCGGGAGCTGCATCGCGCAAAAGAAAATAAAGTCAGCCAGCAGTCTTTAAGCGTATGACAAGCGGGTTCCAAGGAAGACGCGAGCCACCAGTGCTCCAACTGCTGTTTCCAACTGTCATTTCACGGTTGGCGGTCTGGTGCCTGCCACCGGAGTATAATACCAAAAAAGCCCGAGCATGTGCCAGCCAGCCCAATGCAATAGTTCATGCCAATAATGTCGTCATATTCATGGTCGTCGTGATGCATTTGATGATTGTGCGGGAGGCTCATGATTCTGAGGATTCTGAGAGCATGGAGATCTCCTCGAGAAACTCCTCGCTGACGTCGGAGAGGAAGTCATCAGACTCGTTGTTTGTGTAAGAGTCCTCGTCCTCGTCCATCATCTCCTCATCGTACTCGGCAGAAGGGTCCTCCCATGGTAGAGTGAACTGGCACATGCCTGAGATGGGCTTCTCGATCTTGTTCAAAGAGGCAACCATATGGCAATCGGGCTTGCCGCAAGAGGTGCAGTAAATGACTCCGCCACAACCATGGCAGAGAATAGGTGGAAGGTCACTAACCGTTGGATCGGAGCCAACATCCTGGGTGACACCGGCGGTCTCACCAGCCGAGGTGTTGAGGACATTGCGGAAAACGCAGGTAGACTTGGCGTCCTCGGTGTACTGGCAGGTTCGGCAGGTAAACTGGAGCTTGTGAGCATCCTGATCCTCCTTGGGATAGAGCATGTTGGAGCATTCGGAGCAGAATCGGAAAGTAATCTGCTCGAGCTTCTTGTCGGCTTCGGCACCCTCGTAAGAGGTGGTAGATTGGGGAGTGGCCATTATATCGGTCGCGGTGTGGGTTGTTTTGGGTGGTGGTTCGAGGTTGAACAGAACGATTGCTTGCTTAGAGAAGATGCAAAAAGCAAATGCAAAAACTGAAATACTCGTATATTTCAAGCCGTGAGAAAGGGCGAATATTCGCGCGTAAGGTTCGAGGCGGAAATGTTGATGAAGGAAGAAGAAAGAAGGGGAGAAATGATGAAAGACGATCTCTTGAGAAAATAGTCCAGGAGGCAGGCAGTGGGAGGGGCTCGCTATGGCAGCTGTTTTCCGTGTCCCACTTTTCCTTTCAGGTGGGTGAATTTGGATGGCCAGAGAGAACAGACAGTGCTTGCCTGGGATTTGGCTTTTGTGTGTGCAGTTGGGCAGAGATAGGGATTGGGTTGATTGAAGTTACAGTTCAACTGGAGTTTGTAGTGAATAAATATTGGTTGTGATTGACGAGGGTTATTTGAGGGTTTGTTTGTGAACAGAGATTCAGTGTCAAAATTACAAAGGAAGAAAAGACGGAACAGAGACAGAGCTATGGCGGCTAGTCGGGTTTTGTATGGAGGTATGGAAAATCAGCATGACTGAAGTGACTGTGAGCGAAACCAAGGCACAAAGGTTATTCTACACTCTACAGCTAAGTTTCATCCCATCAGTGGCCTCGTGTGGGCGGTCACACCCGCGTAAGTGGGCATTTCTCTTGCAGCGCCTTGCTTGCTGGCGAGGGTGTCAGAAGAACTGGCCAAAGCCCAAGAGAGAAAATAATTCAGTCACTTTTACCTGCATACAATCCACTTATTCCGACACCCTTAGCCTTGGGAATTTTCTGATACCCTTCTAGCCCAGCTATTCTCATGCAAGTGGCAAGGCAAAAACACTGGGGACATGGTGTTGCTGACAAGGTTTATTTGCGGTGACTCACGAATTAACAAGAACAAAGCTTTTGATTTGATACTAAGCGGTGATGCCTTGGGTTCATTTCATCTCGAGGCAGCCAGAATGTACCTGGAGCGTGCGTGAAAATGCTGGTTAATTGGTTCATCTCGTCTGCGAAACACAAGGCTGGGATGCGCCAGGGTGTGAGAAGAATTGCTTGTAGAGAGCATAAGAGACAAAATAATTTGGTTATTTTATCCTAGCTTAGGCCAGCATTTAGGCTACTTTATTTCTGTACCCTAAGCCTTACAGGATAGTTCTTTTGACACCCACCTGGATGTTCACATCGTCACTTGTGCGTTAATCAGGCACAATGCAACATCTGTCACGATAATAATTAATATGCACAATGGAATGGCCCCTATTGATCAGCGAACATGAAAGCGGATGCAGGAACACGCTTTCCACCACCTCAAACGATGTGAGGTGCAGACAAGTGATCAATATGTGGCACATGAAGGGCTGGCTGAGGTCCACGAGACCATCACGATCGCACCAAGGCGGGATATGAGACACGATCAACGAAAAAGGCCTCATACGCGTCCACGTGTATTAATTACGTAGATCCATCAATTACTGCAATTCTCTACTGTAGGGGTAATACGGGCTCCCCGTCTGATAGGCTTTCGATAAGGTAGTCCAAAGTCCCATTCAAGAGCGGGCTGGGCTGGTTAGATCTCGGTAAACTTACACAGGAATATTCTAAATTTGAGCCTCAGCTTCTGTACGTCACTAGAGCGGTGTTGTGTTTATTCAGCTAAAACAACAGCCCACTTACACGGTAGAAAGTCCTGTTCTGTCTCAAACTACGGTAAGCTTACACAAACGGTGAGTGAGTCGAGAACAATGCGAGAAAATGAAGGTTTACTACCAGCAACTATTGATTGCCTTACAGATGGTAAGCCGCCACTGACTTGAAATCTAGCGAATTCGAGATCAATGGTGCCTGAGCCTCCTAACGGCAACGGACGGGCTGACTTACACGAGCATCAAAAGTGCAAAGCCCCAACCACAGCCCCATATCTCACACATTGGAATCAACATCTACCTTTTCAATCCACTTCTCAGCGGCCATCAAGATCTGTCAAACCTTTCCTTTCACCGCTCCCATAGTCCAAGCTTTTATAGTGTTTTTTTTCGCATTTGCTTATTTCCTGTTTCTAGATCTACGCACAGGTAGAATCCCATCAAGCTAGACAATGACTGTCCATTGGTCCAGCTGTTAAAACCAGGGCAGCACCACGTAGCGTTTAACTTCGGGACAAGGTTCAGGGCTAGAGGGAGAGTGACAGGCCTGCGTATCATTCGGGATTGACAGGTCAATGCAGCATAATACGTGCTGCAGGATGATACGCACTGCAGGTATGTGCTGTTCATCTCTGGACGTACGTTCTGGATCACCCTATGAGAATGGCAGGAAGAAGAGACTGAATGATTTCGCAGGTGAGAAGAGATGGTATGGACAGTGGGGTGAACTGCGATTGTCTTGCTGGTGTTTGAAGCATGGGAAAGCCGCAAACCACCATGGAGAACCACAATGTGTATACTCTTCCATGTTATTTTAAATACACAACAGCAACCTTTGGTCTCGGCTCCAGCTTCCATTGACACTGAATTATCCCGCGCCTCGGAAATTCCCTCAGGCACGGAAAAACCATTCAGCTCGTAACTGTGCCACGAGTCCGGTGACGATGAACCCCTTGTTAAAGCACCCACTAGACGACCCCATGACCTCCTACCCGGTAAGCCAGTCTCTTCATTGGGCAAAACTCAGAAACTTCCAGAGACTCTCACAGAAAGGCGTCTTGGTTCAAGGGGGAGGTTGTATCGTGCAGGGTAATTGTTCTCTGAGCCTATCATTACCTTCCATTTAGTGGATGAAGGGAACACCCCGCGTCCAAACCCCGCGCGCGGTTGCCATGCGGCGTTGCTGAGGGCGGGGGTTCACCAGTCCCAGTACAGTTACAGCGCTGGAACCTTTCTGATGGACGGCACGTCATTGTTCCAGTAACGAGAAACACAAGGACCCAGATCAGCTTCCAGCTCCAGCTTACCTCCATCTTGAACTTTTCACCCCATCCAAGCTGTATCAAACTCCTCTTATATACACAACATAGACATAATGGTAAGCATCGCAACACTAAATGTCACTTGCATTGACTAACTTTTGCGACGACAGGCTGATACCGGTCTTCCTCCTGGCTGGGAGGTCCGTCACTCCAACTCCAAGAACCTCCCCTACTACTTCAACTCGGCCGAGAAGCTGTCGCGATGGGAACCCCCTTCTGGCACCGACACCGAGAAGCTCAAGCATTACATGGCGACTAACCACAGTGCTGGCTCGCGCCCTGGTGCTGTTCCTGGTGTTCCCGAGGGCAAGATCCGCGCTGCCCATCTTCTCGTCAAGCACCGCGATAGTCGACGACCCAGCAGCTGGAGAGAGGTATGCCACACGTCGCACACACATCTACAAGTATCTGACTAATACAACCGCCACAGGCCGAGATTACTCGTTCCAAGGAGGAAGCTCTCGAGATCCTCAAGGAGCACGAGGCCAAGATCAAGTCTGGCAGCATCAGCCTTGGCGAGCTTGCTCTTACCGAGTCCGACTGCTCGTCCGCTCGCAAGCGTGGAGATCTGGGATACTTTGGCAAGGGAGATATGCAGAAGGAGTTTGAAGATGCTTCCTTTGCTCTTGCGCCAGGCCAGATGAGTGAAATTGTGGAGACGGCCAGCGGTCTGCACTTGATTGAGCGGTAAGTTTTCCTCCTCTGATACCTCATTTTTGGAGTTTTGCTGATGTGTGTTTTCTAGTCTGGAATAATGCAAAAAAAAGTATATAAATTGTAAATTGACGAAGCAGAGCGTGTGTCCCTCGCCCGACACTTTTCCTTGAGCCCCGTGACGCATACGTATAAAAGAACAATGGCATAGGGAATGAACAAGTTTCTTCTTTTTAATTACTCTGCCAGATCTAATTTTCTACAGTACCTATCCACAACTGGTTTGCCCGTTCTATCCGTCAAGTATAACTTTAAACAAACCAGCCATATTCAACGCGAGACATGGTCTATCCAAAATCTAAAGTCCTGTCTGTCTTTACCCGGCTAAAGACAAAACGACTCCCTTGAAGGGTTCTACCGTTGTGAAAACGACCGTCATGACTCCCGAGACTGTCATTGCGAGAGCAGCATACGGTGCAGCGCGACTTTTCGTTTCGTAAAGATACGATACGCCCATGGCTGCGCCGTTAATACCGACGGTTATACCTGCGGATATGGTAAAGGGGCCGTCGCCGCTTGCTAGGTCTTGCTGAGCTGTTTTGAGAATGGGGCGGAAGCTTAGACGTGAAGCTCGACTTTCTGACTCTGGTATGGAGCGAGTGGAGTTGTCTTCTCGTTTGACGCCCAACTTGTCCAGTACGAAGGGGTAGCAGAGTTGACCGAGAATTCCGTTGCTGACTACCAGGGCAGCGTTGACACCGAGATTTCCACCCAGTGCTGCCATTGCGGGCTTTGCGAGTGCCAGTGTTGTGCTTCGTGCGGCGAATGCTAACGCTTCAGGGGGGTCTAAACCGATAAAGCTTCCTGCCAGGACTGATACGAAGACGTTGCCGGCTGCAGCGGCTGTCGCTATCAAGACTGTCAGAAACCCAGCTAAGCTGAACAATTGACGTTGACACTCGTATAGTTTGAACCCCCAGATCAGAATACCGCACTCGAGAATCGAAAGCGCAGCATCACCAGCGCCGAACCAAGGTGTTCGGTCGTCGGAAAGGGGCGTTCCCGTCGCCACAGACGTCCAGAGGACGTAAAGCGGAGTGCCGCTGCTGAAGTCCGTAAGCACTCCAGGCAGATTGTCAAAGCCATATGCACTAGCTTTGGCGCGCGTGTATGCCGTCATCAGGAGAGTCGTGAACAAGACAGGATTCATAAGCGTGACGATCGCGTTCTTGAGCTTGGGCAGGTCGGGACATAGGTTGGATGTCTTGACTTGCCGTTGGAGGCGTAGGGTGAGTGCCCATATGAACCACAAGACACATCCGTCGAGAATATGGTCTTCGTTGGCTGCTGCGGCTATTGGTGCGCCGACGATGAATATGCTCATGAATGAAGCGAGTAGGGGGAAGTTGGATGTCCAGAAGTGCCACACTGGTGAAGTGTCTATGGGGTCTTTGAGAGCGACTGATGACCTTTGGCTGACGGTGGTAGAGGGCGCAATGTCGTGCTCAGGGACAGTGTCTTGGGGTGCTGTTCGGTTCTGAATCTTAACGCGACGTTCGACCATGGGCTGGTTAGTGTGTTCGAGGGATGAGTCCGAGAGCCAGCTGATTTCGACCCGTGGTAGGATTGTGGTCTGAGGTTGAGGAAGACAGAAGTCATCAGGATCTTCTCCTGTCCACCTTGCCGCGATGGTCATGACTAGCAGCGCCAGTGCAAAGACCATGACCCAGGAAGCAAGATTCGTCACCACTATAAGGAGTCAATACATGCTTCGAGCTCTTCTGGGAGAGTACGCACCAAAGTTGCCGATTATACAAGCGATGTCGCGGCCTCCGAGGATGTCGCCCTCGTTAAGCATGACCAGAGGAATAGGAAATCCGAGACCCAGATGGACATTGATGAAGTCAACCTGCATACCAGTCAGTCCTGCAAGCCCAACAGCCACTTCATCCATACCTTTGACTTGATATATCGTCGATACAAATCATCAACACCAGCAAAGCACAAATAAGCCAAAGCCATACAACAAAAAGTCAAAACCATGCCAAAGATGGACGAAAAGAATTCAAGCCCGACAGGTGCTAAAGCCCTGCTGAGACCCCAAATGATGAGCTCGCTCATGAGGTAGATGACGACAACCCAGCCAAACTCGAGGACATTGGTGGTGATGTAGGTGAGTCGCTTCTTCCAGAGTGATGGCGACATGTCTCGGGTGGATTGAAACAGTGAGGATGGTGATTTGAGACAGCGGAAGATGGTGGTTCTTGAGGTGGACATGGCGTTACTGAAGGGGGATGGGGAGGGAGAGAGGTCGTTATGGACACCCTTTCGCAACCGAACTTGCGAGAGGGTGAGGATGGTTAAAAGGATTCGAGGATTGGGAGAGAGATTGGAGAGATTGTGGGAGTGACGGGGCCGTTGCGGATAGCTTCTGGCAGCTGGCAGTCGGCTGCACTGCAGTGAATGCCATATCCACTCCACGTTCCATTTACAGTGGTTTACTACCTCCAGTACTATGATAGTGGAGAGGAATTATTCTATCTGTTAAAGGGCATATTTCTTTTTGGGGGAAGTAAAATGTAGGGACCCGAGTATCTACAATCTAGATCGGACTCTACACAGAAATTGTTTGCGTTTGACGGGAGCGGGTAATCCTCCCGTGTCGAGACTTGATAGCTCGTTTCTTTTCTCTAGGACTGCATTGCTGACTTGTTTGACATGAAACGTCATGAAAGACGGAAATAGTTTTTTGTAAGTTGAGACACGACTTAATTCCCCGTGGGGTTGGGCTGAGACTGGACAGATGTAATATGGTACGAGATGGGCGAGTACTTGGTGACGCCCTTCTGGGTTACTACATGAAGGATGTGAGACGGGAGGATGAGAGGTGTTTGAGATGTGGTATTGTGTTTGGTAGTTTTCTCTTTTAATGTCTCTAATCTCCGATGGCAATATCTGTCGATGTCAGACCAGGCCCTTGGTGATGATATCCTCAGCATCATGACCACAGCAGAAGAATCAAGCCTCAACCCCTGCATTAACCCCTTCTGCAAGGAGAAATGCACAGCCGTTACGATCTCATGTACTGCAATCTTCCCCAAAGATCATAGTCCCAATTGACAATCAACGTCCAGAGTAACCTGCAAGATGCGCTGTAGATGTTACTCCAAGTGCTGTGACCCCGCTGTACAGTGCATTCCACTAAAAAAGTGCACCTAAATACAGGGGTCCTTCGTTTGACCGCCCAATGTCTCGGATCTTGGGCCGACGTCTTTAAACGGTTCTCTTTTTATTTGTTTTTGTTTCAATGTGAGGTTATCTCCAACATCCTCTTTCTCATCATACAAATGTCGCCACACGACACACTGCAGATATTCTCACCGATTGATTGATTGCGGTCGGTCATTAGTCCAATCTGAGTTTTGGACCCCTGAGCCTTGAGGCTTATCATTACGCCGTCTCATCGCACCCAGCAGTATCAGACAGAACAGATTGCTTACGACACTCACAAGTCTTGTGTTTGTAACATCAGAGACGAGACCGCTTACCTGGAAAACAACAAACGAAACGAAACGTCTATTGTTCAACGTTACCTTGGAAAACGCCACTTCGCTATTCCACAGGCCCAAAATGGATCTCAGCCCCAGGGATCGCGCAGAAGCCCTGCTGCTCAAGGCTGCCCGCGCGCACGGCATCCCCGCCACAAAACAAGACGTGCACAGCGCCCTATCCGACACGGCCTTCCTCGAGTGGGCGAACTTGCATCTGGCGACAGATCATCTCCTCACGGGTGATGAGCTGGCACTGTGAGCCTGTAACCTCGTCTCTGTTTGTAATACCTACTGACTGAAGGATCTAGGTATACCGCGCTTGACAAGAGTGGCCAGGTCGATCGGCTCGCTGAGCTGCATGACTTGGGAGAGGTGCAGGCGGTGAATGAAGATGATATTCGTGCTGCTATTGAAGAGCTGAATAGGTCTACGGGGGAGATTAATAAGCAGACGGAGACGTTGAAGCAGCAGCAGGATGCTCTTGCGAGACTTGTCAAGAAGAGGGATGAGGCGGAGCAGGCGAGGAGGGATTTGGAGGAGGAGCGTCTCAATAAGACGAAGCATGCGCTGAAGAAGCTGGTTTTCGAGGTAACACACACCTTTTATGAGGTGGAACTATTCTAATTGTGTACAGGTCGATGGCGAGGCGCAGAGTCTGGAGTATCGTGTTGCGGATCTGGAGCAGATTGCCAAACAGTCTCGCGATAATGTGAAAAAGACGGTTGATGGTGTTTTTCAATCTGATGATAAATTACTGTCGAGTTTGCAGAAGTTGGGTTGGGAACTTGATCAGCAGGACCCTGAGGAGGAGAAGACTATCGAGAAGTTGCGGGAGACTTGCATGAGGTATGTTGACTCCCTTACTTTCCTTTGATAGGATTGATTTTGACACTTTGCAGATTGATCAAGACCACTGTCGAGACCCTTCGTACGAGATTGGACAGGATCTATCTTGAAGCTATCCTCGCAGCAGAGCGTTCTGGAGATGTCAAGGATGCTACGCAAGACGACGTCAAGGCTCTGGAAGAAGAACTCGAGTCTCTTTACTCAGAGATTCTACCCGTTGCGCAAATGTCCGCTGAGCAAGAATATCTCGAACCAGCACTCAAGTCAACAGATGCTCAAAGCGGACAAAGTCTGCACCGCTCAGCCGTGGCAGTAACATACGTATGCCCACCTCCACCATCTCACTTAGTATTTCTTACTGACAAATCTAGGTCAAGGAATGTCTAGACCATCTCGTAGACAAGATTACACTTCTTACAGACCGCGTCGAGACTCTCAAGTCCCACAACGCAGCAGCATCGTCAATCATCGCCACCGCAAAAGCAGAATCATCCGCCTCTTTATCACCAGAGAAGAAAAAGTCTCTTCGCGCTGCTATGCCAGCATCACCTATTCGAAACCCCTCACCAATTCGCATGCGCGCAAACACAGACGTAAACCGTCGCAACAACAAAAATCGGCGTCGCTCCAGTGGCATTTTGGACGAGCCCGCCATAGAAGCTCTCCTACGCGACTTGACTTTGTCTCTTCCCGACTCCGAAGATGCATCCATCCAAGACCAAGTATCCGCGCTGAACAAAGCATTCAAGGATCGCTCTGGTAAGACGACGGATGTGACGAGGGGTGCGCAGGAGAGCTTTGAGGCTAGTGTTACGGCGAGGCTTGATGATGCGCGGTTGGCGATCCAGTTGCTGAGGGATAGTGTGCTTGCGGAGAGTCCGTTTGGGGAGGTTTTGATGGTTGATCCTGAGTTTGAGGGGTCGGTTGTGCAGTTGGGACGGGATGTGGAGGGTGTTAAGGAGAGGTTGGATGGGGTTGTTGAGAAGAAGGCTTTGGCGAAGAGTGTGAAGAAGGATGAGTTTGTGCAGAGGTGGGCGTAGGAATAATCGCTTGGAAGGGGTGTTCATGTCAGGTGTTCATTCAAGGTATATATTTATCTACACATGCAACCAAGCATGATCAATAAACATCGGCTGCGAGAAAATACTATCCAAAGAATACTGTTCCAGTCCCTCATATAAATCTCCCGCTCCAGCAAGTGCCTCACTCATACTCGGTCTCTCCGTTCTTCTTTCTGGAACAGGATGAACGAACGTTGTCTGCACACTCACGGTCGTCTTGGACGCACCCTGATCACCACTCGGCGCTACAGCGTCCATGATGTCTGAGTCGATGAGTTGCCAGATCTTTGAGGGTTGGAAACTTATCATGTTGTTGTCGTGGGCTTGGCTGGACATTGTTTGCAGTTGATGAAGAAGTTCGCGCTATACGTGTTAGTACTCATATGAACGGGATGTGAGGAGTGGAAGGGGGTACCTTTTGTATATTTCGGGGAGAGGGATCGGGCATTGTTTCTAAAAAGTCAATGCACTTCCTATAATTTTCCTTTGATGTTTCCGAGACTTTTGTATCACGCGCATATTGGAATAACCAAGGTATCGTAGCCGTCGCAGCAACCATATCCCCAATCAACGGATCATAAACCATTAATCCCCGATCCATACACGTCTGAACCAATCTTGTAACCCACGCTGAATGAAACATGGCTTGATCAACAGTCTGTTGAAGAAACAACCTCGGCTGCGACGGTCGATTCGCGCGACGTAAAGTAACCAGGTGAATAAAAGGATGGTTCAACAACGCTTGTGTCGCATGGGCCGTTATCTGGAACAATAACCAAGGCGCCCAATATTCTCTATGTCGTTCAAATTCCTCTGGTGTTCGTTCTGAAAAGCCGACGTTGCGAACAAAGTGTATATGTCCAAGTCTTGACTCAAGATCATATAGCGTATTCGTCAATTGGTAGAAATTGGAGTTTGTATCAGCGGGATTATCCGCCTTTCCAATATGTAGCGCATGGAGATATGAAATGACATCTCCGCAAAACGATACCGCGCGAACAGCGTGGGAAGTAATTCCAGGATCAGTTCGTAAGTCGTCGCGGATGGATTCTAGATCTGGCGCGTACTCTTCATCGCCTAGATACGCAGGTGGTGAAGGTTCGCGTGCGCTGCGAGGATATTCTGGTTTGGCGTGTGTTTGCGACAACAGCGTAAACCTCGGCGCAAAGCCTTTTTCAAGAATAAAGACACTCCAATAACATCGTAGACTAGAGTCTCCTTGAGGATTACTCGCCGATTCAGAGTATCCTGCTCCGCGCACAAGCTCAAGTCTACTCGCTGCCCCAATCGTCATCAACGCAAGCGCAGGCCGTCCTTCTAGTATATCGCCCAGCGCAAGAAGACATAGCGCCTGTGAGATTTCTAGCTGTGCTGTTCCGCGCATGGCGAGTTCTAGGACAGTATCTCGCGCGGCGCGGGCGTGAGAATGGATGAGGTCAGCTTCTTTGGCACTGCTGGCGTCGTAAGGGAGATTTGAGAGGGCTAGTGCGAGGAAGATCCATTGCAGAAACAGGGGGAATTTCTCGATGCGTTCACGTAGGCCTTCGGGATTGAAGAGGGGGAGGGGTTGGAAGTAGAGACGGCGGCGGTATTCTTCTACTGCGTTGTCGAGGGAGGTTGGTGATGGGGTGGACGAGGACCTGATGGTGTTAGATGGGGTTGCTTGACGAGAGAGGAGATGTACCATGGTTCGTCGTTGATGCTGATTCTGTTCATACGTCTTGAGGTATTCTCTACCACGGATGCCCTTCTATTTGGCATTGATTCAGGCGTCAACACCGAGCCATTGCTAGATGAAGGAGCCGGTGGCCTATCCGCACGCAAGTCAGTCATAACCACAGCCAATTCTTGATGTCTCTTACCCAAGAAGCTCATCAATCTCCCCAACTTGATCATCAAAGCTGACACGACCTCTCGACCCCGCCGTCCTACTACCTATTAGTACACGCTATCCCTTCTCACATCATGACTCACGCTCTAGAAGTCCTCCTCTTCCTCTTAACAGTCTCTCTATTCCTCGGCAAATAAACACAATCCTGCTGTAACCGTTCACAAAAAGAACAAATCGGTCTTTCACCAGTACATTTCGTCTTTTTTCGTCTGCGGGACATTCGTTAGCCTTGTATACCCCGGATTTTGAGAGGACCCTGCACTTACCGACACTCTTCACAGGCCCGCCGAACGGAAGATTCGGACATGATGGATCTACAGGGGACTGTAATTTCTATTACAATGTCAAACTGGGGAATGGTGTAAGTTGTTTGGTGAGGATGAGGGAGGCAAGATTACTCCGTGCCCACCTTCTTGGCTTAAGTATCCCGACACGTGACCAGGAATTGGAGATGTGATGGAATCGGGGTTTTGTTTACAAACCCTGTATTTTATGATTGCATGTCGAATGTTTTTATATTCGTTGCTGAGACTTTGTAGATACGTTCTTGATAGCATTTCATCCGTGGCTTTATCTTGGACGTTGAAGTGATAAATCTCCGTACCCATGTGTTGACCGACCGTAAACAACGATTGGTCAATGCCTCGAACCACGGAGTTTTACAGCAGTTTTCCGTCCTGGTAGACGACTTACACGCCATCGTTCCATTATAAAGCAGGCTCTTTTTCTTTATTTCTCTCTTACTTGTATCCTCATCTTATCATTGTTCACTGAGTTACTTATTCCTTCACAATGACTTCTCGCAAACCAGTAGCCAAGAATGAGTCCATCCTCATCGTGGGCGCAGGCGTCTTCGGCCTCTCAACAGCCCTCGAACTCTCAAAGAGAGGTTACAAGAACATCACAGTCCTAGACCGCTATCTTCCTCCCGTAATAGACGGAAGTAGCGTCGACATCTCACGTGTCATCCGTGTAGAATACGCTGATCCGTTCTACGGTAAGATGGCGCGCGAAGCACTCGATGGTTGGAACGGACAGTACGCAGAGCACTTCCACCAGTCAGGCTTCGTCATGCTCTCCGAGAAAAGCGGCAATACTTTTGCTGAGCAGAGCAAGACTGCGAATAAGGAGTTGGGCGATGAAGTGTTGGAGGAGTATGAGGATGCGAGGGATATTAAGAGGCAGTTTCCTGCCGTGCAAGCCAAATTGGATGGGTTGAAGGCTTATTATAATAAGACCGGTGGCTGGGCGGATGCGGAGGGAGGAATTCGGCAGTTGGCTATGGAGTGTAGTCTCGCTGGCGTTTCCTTCGTCACTGGTCCAAGAGGAAGGGTTGAGTCGTTGAGGTATACTGGACGAAGAGTCACTGGCGTCAATGTTGCGGAGGGAGAACCCATTGAAGCTGTGCAAGTCATTCTCTCTACAGGAGCGTGGTCAAACCATCTTCTTCCCATTAGCCATGCCTCTTCAGGTTCTGGTCAACCAGTTGGCTTCGTCCGTTTGACACCCCAAGAAGCAGAAAAGCTTGCCGACATGCCCGTCATGATCAACCTCAGCACTGGAGTCTTCATCTTCCCACCTACACCCAAGACTCACATTCTCAAGATCGCAAGACATGGATATGGATGGGCGACTGAGTTCGACGTCAAAGATCCTCTCGGTGAATCTAGGACCGTCTCAGCGCCCAAGAGCAACGAGAACAACGCCACGGCGAATTACCTCCCCGAAGATGCGGAGCGAGCTCTCCGCGAGGGTCTACAGCAGCTTGTTCCCGAGATTGGCAATCACGAGTGGTTGAGACAGCGTCTATGCTGGTACTCTGATACACCCGAGGGAGACTTCATCGTGGATTACCATCCTGATCGTGAAGGACTTTTCCTAGCGACAGGTGGTGCTGGACAGTAAGTTACCCAACCAATACAGTGAAGATATACTGACAAGTTATAGTGGTTACAAGTTTTTGCCTGTTTTGGGACGGTATATCGCCGATTGTTTTGAGGATAAGGCTTCTGCTGAGTTGAGACATAAGTGGAGGCTGAGAGCACCTACTGGGAAGGATATGGTCAAGGCTGGTGACGGAAGTCGTGGTGGTCCTCCTTTGCGAAAGTTGGCGAGGTGGGAACAGGCTAAGCTGTGAGTGATAGATTGTATTACTATAGATACTAGACTAGAGCAATCATCTTGTCCAACACAATCGGGAGTGACACTGAGATCAACTATCACAGTCAGATTATACCAGCAATCCGTTTGCTATTGCCAGCTTGTGTAAGTAACCTACGATATACGATGGAACATGTCACGTCTACGTTTACGCATGGCCCCTACGGTGGTTTGTTGGTGCTGTATTATATGGGATATGGAAATATGTGTGACATGGAATATCCCGTCGTTCTGGACTTTACTCACCAACCTTCCATTCTTAGCCAAGAGGAGCACAAGTAAATGGACTCTTGACAGTTCCGTGGTCGTACTGGTCCATCTGAGTAAAGTTAGTTGCTGTTTTGAAGAGTGTCGCTTTGGTGGGTGACTTACAATATCGACGACTGAGGAGTAGGTTCCTGCGACCAAAAAGACAAGACCAAGCATAAAAATAATGATGTTGATGATCGCAATGGGAAGGTTTTTGCGGCTATACCATTTTCCTTTCTTGAGGAGCATGAACCACATAGTCGCGGGCCAGTAAAGCGTAAATCCAGAATTCAGCAAACTGGACGTAATGGCAATCAAGTCGCTAAAGAAAGGAATAGCCTCAGCGATAACAAAGCCAACCCAGGTAAAAATGCTGATCAACACCAACCAAGATATCCACCCCTTGGGTGTATTGATATACTTGGCAATCGAATTCTCATGGACACGGCCATGGATGTACCGCACAGCAACAGTCGTGTTGATAGACCCGCTGATGAAAATGACCGGTAAAGCGACGCCAAAGGCTACCTTTGCGACGAGAGGTCCCGCGGATAATAGGGCAGGCGACTTTACATCGACTCCAACGAAGGAGTAAATGAGAGCGCCTGTAAGCGTATAAATGAAAATTTCTAAGCCGCCGAGCGTCCAGATGGCTTTCATGTAATCGGTAGGCGTATGCATTTCGTCCATGAAACTGAACTGCGAAATGGAGAAACTGTACGCGAAGAAGATATTGCAAATCGCGATAAACGCCTGCGCAAAGGTAATGTCCTCCTTGGGCCAAGCAGACCAATTCGCTGGTTCAGACGATTCTCCGGCTTTGATGCCTGTTGCGATGATGGTGATTCCGATAGCTGCGATGATGGACACAAAGTCAATGTAGCCAAGAATAGCTACCTCTGCGAAACTGGGCGGTATCGCGAGAATGAGAAGGAGTACGGCAGAGACGACGCCCCAGACAAGACTGCAGATGTTACTTTCTGTGAGAGTCGAAAACGCAATCGTTCCTGTGAGACAATGCGAAGCGGTAAGCAGCAAAAGCTGAACCGTAACCATGCCTCCAAAAATCTCGGCACCCCATCGTCCAAACATGAGACCACCCGCGGCAGGATAATGCTCTACATGAGGATATTTAACCTTGACCTGACCAACGATGTAGGAAGTGTAAATAGCGATAAGGCCAATCCCCACTGAACAAATCACACCAGCGACCATGCCCAGCGTAGCGAAAGCGCCGGGGATGGAAAGGGATCCTAGGGCGACGGCTTGGACGATGAGGACGATCGTCAGGCGCTTCCAGCCTAAGCGGTTGAACTTTGCTTTTCCGTCAAGGATTTTACGTTTTTCGAATTCGGTTACTTCGCCGATCATTTTTTCGCTGGTTGAGTCTGAATCTTGGGGGGTGTTGTCGGAGAGGATGTTGTTGTCTGTTTGGGGAGTATCCTTTTTCTTGTTGGCGGGCTCGGCCGCGGGAGTGATGTCGTTGTTCATGTTGGCGGTGTTTGTTTTAGATTATCGGTAGATCTCTCATTGTCACACAGACGGTATGAATTGTCAAATCCGAGAATGTTTGTGGATGAGTGGTGAGTAGTGAGGTAAGTGAGTGAGTGAAGTGAAGTGGGACACGACAAGTTTTGTATTAATGCTAACTAAGGTAGGGCAACATGAATGACTCCCCTTTAGACCGACGTCGGACGTGGAGATTAAAATCTGTCATTGCAAAAAGCTGGGAAGAGGCAAGAAAAGTCTGTCAGTCCATGTCATACGAAAGGACCACTCCACGATCCATGGAGTCTAAAGTGGATATTTCCGTTGGTGTTTTTCTAGAAAAAGCTTCTTTTTGAGGCTCTTGGTTGGTTCAGTCACTAAAAGATCCACCAACTAACGTCAGTAGCCTCAACATCCAGTAAAATCCGAGTTTTTACAACGTCTTTCTTGGGCAATATCTTGACTTTTACCTATAAAACATATAATATTTTACGTCTCTTTGACTGTTAGAGTTGAGTTGAAGAACAGATGTCTTTGCTGGGTTGAACAAGGTGATCGTCTTTTGTGGATTCTCTTACTCAAAAGTCGGTCCATTTTACCTAATTACTCAATAGCGGAGGGGCCGAGTCATAAGATGATTCCCTCTTTTTCGCCCCTGAGACGCGGAGCCGATTGTGAGCTGAGCTGAATGTCGTTGAATGCCGGGGACATCAGTAGAGCGCGGTTGTTCGGGGTCTAAAGCTTATATCGTCAATATCAGCCTTGCTTATATCAAGGGACATGCATTGCTCTGGCGTTTGATCTACACTGCAGTAACGGTTATGAGCGGCACTGTCTTTAGAAGCCCTTGCAAGTGACGAAGCTTTGACATTAATAGATTGATTGTGTGGCTGGCCGTTGACGCTATGGACTGTTGGTGACGCTTTTACTGCCGTCTTCCGAAGAGCCGCATCCTGCGATACAGCAACACTCTATTCGTAACATGAACGAGCAAGACCCTTTTTATTCACTCCCTCCCCAAGTTTCTCCAGGTTGATCTGCCAACTCAATCATGATCCCGCGATAAGCTTCTTTTAATCCCAAGACCCGCTGTGCAAACTTGTACATTAATAATCCTCAAGCTTGGGCTGTTGCGTACGAGGTTTTTGAGTGCAGGTTCAAAAAACAAAAGATCCTAGTCGAGATTATTTACCTGATAAAGACAGTGACATGGATCGCAAGCCATTGCAATCACAGCGTTCGATGATTCAGCTTGACCATCTTCAGACCGATCTTGAATCCAGGGTAGGTAAAATGGCTTGCTTGGTACTTTTTTCAATCATTCATAACAATCTCGGATATCCACGCGATGACGCCCAAAACATTTTCTAAATATGCCTTTCGCTCTGAAAATACAGTAGTGAAGCTGGTAGTCAGATTGAGCTCCTACGGTAATTCTATTGTTGCGCAGTGGGAGTGACCTGTACCTGTATCCATCGTCGAAACCAGCCCGTCTTGTCATACTTCTCACCGTACTTAACATAAGCCAGTTTACTTTCCTCATAATGATTAACCTCAACCATACTCAGCACAAAACTCGCCTCATTAACTTTGTACCATGGCACTCCCTCCGGCTTCGTCGTGCGTGGTACCACCCGCAGTAACAACGCCGTTTGCATCCGCTCAACAATAACATTGAAGCGCAAATTGCTCAACATTGTGGGTGCAGGACCGGTATAGGACCTTATGAGAAAGTTCTTATCAGGGTTTGTTACGGGCCCCATCTCGATGATGAATTGTATCTCTTGTAGACAGAGCGTGCTCACTAGATTTCCGCGATCGAGAACGATGGAAAAGACTAGATCTTGGGCATAGCCGCCGTTGCTTTCGACTTTGATGCTCGTGACTGGGCTGGACATGTCGCGCTCGGAGGCAATGGGGTAAATGTCATATTGGAAGTTCGGCTTGTTCAACATGGCAGCGCTACTGCCTTTGTCGCTTAGGTTCTGCTCGACGACCTGTTGTGTTTGCTCGGATGCTTCGAATACTGTTCTTTGATGAGGTGCTAAGTTGTCGTCAGTGGTATCGAGGTCGGGACGGTCTTTGAGCGCTGGTATGGCTGATGCGACCGGAGGCGGCTCTAGCTCGATGAGAGATGGAGCCATGGTGTTGAGAAATGGAGGAGCAGACCAGGCATTCATCATAAAAAGCATATGAGGCTGCGGTTTTATATCTTGCTGGCCAAGAGATATAATAAGTTCATAGCATGAATCGTTGAGTGCGATGCCGACCATGGCCGCAGTGGCCGCATCATCAGTAAACGTTGAGTTTCCATCCGCTTTCTTGGGCATTTTATCATGTAATCGCTTGAAGACATCGTCAGGATATGACGGGAAGATCAAGGTTCGAATCTCACTCTCTGGTCCCCATGCAAATACCGGCGCATCGGAGTCTTCTGGAGGTGGTGGATCATGGGTGGGATTATACCACTTCTTAGTATTGTCGCCTTCAAGCGTATCCTCCCGATTTGACGAGCCATCGTACTCGCAGTAGATACGTCGATAGGTCGGATGTAGCTCAGCCTCGTCAAGCTTGGATCCGATGGAGAAGGACTGCTGATGGGGCGGCTGTGTGAACTGTATCGCCTTCAAACCCCCTTTATCGCCTTTGCCTGGGACTCTATCAAACAAGCAAAGCATGACCCCATCCGCGATATTCTCATGGCGAAGAATAGGCGCACAGGTGGGATCAAGCGGGGGATCGAAATGCGCCTCGACTTTCAAGTCTGGAAACTGAGTTACTAGATCGCTGCGCATGAAGAACCCGAAGGAGGGGATCTGAGGTGGTCGATTGAGTTGTGAAATAGAAGTTTTGCAGTATCGATTGACGGCGCGTTTAATGGCAGCTCGAATTTTATCATCGTGCGATTCGAGGTGATTTCCTATACTCAACGCTCCATCGATCATGGCATCCATCCAGCTCTGGTCAATCTGGAAAAAGCGCAATGATTCAGGCGGTAGGAACGAAGGGTCCATGATAAGATAATGCGCTGGTATACCGGCCAGAAACTTCCTATCCATGATCCATGCTAGGACCGTCATCCAGTCAGTTGAGGTGGGCTTGTTCAATTCGTTGTAAATAACATCATCATGATCGTCGTTTGCAGGAGCAGCCAGTTCGTCCATGGCCTTTCGTGTCTCTTCCTGGAACTTATTGGCCAACTTCTCGTTACCAAGCGAGAGATCGACAGTGTCTTTGACTCCAGTGTTCCATCTGGCTAGCAGATTCTCAGATGTCTTGTCAGACTCGAGTTGGCTCAACGTTACCAAGCTACCAATCATCTCAGGAACAGACTTAATCGTTTGGTCAAGACTGGCCGTTGGAACGAACTTGTTTTTCGCCCTGTTCATGGACAAGCGTTGGATGACTGTACGTAACCGATTTAAAGCTGCGCAGAATGTTGCGTCAGTCATGGCCAACGCCTTGCCCAGCTGCCACGCGGATGAGTACGTGATGTCCATCAAACCCAACGTCTGATCGAGAATTTGAAGATCCGTGCCGGCATTGGATAGTTTATTCATTTGCTTTGGAGTCTCGTTGCTTGTAGTTGGAACAAGTGGGCCTCTAACCATTGCAGCTGTCACCTCGCCCGTCTGAACCCGATGCCGCACAATGGTGTAGCCATCTTTTAAACGGTCATATATACGCTTAGCGTTTGGGGAAGCACCAGCTTCAGCTTCAAGGATCGACTTTGGTGGTCGAAGAAGCCCGGTGCTATCCCCAACCTGCTGCATCCTGTCGGCAATGGTGACTGTATTGGAAGGGAGGCTTGTGTACACCCAACTGTGCAGCGTCGGAAGGACCACATATTTAGATGACTCTGGTATTGGCCACGCCATACCAGGAATCCCCTCCAATGACACCAGATGAGCAACGACCGGGACAGGCTTTGGACTGCCCACAGGCCCTGTACGATGGGAGAATATGACCGAAAATACACCCATGCCCATACCTCCTCCAGATTCAGCGGTTCCCTCAGTATTGGCGTTCCTGACATGACTGAGGTACTGGTATCGCGATACATCTGGCTTCGTCATGTCCTGATCCGGCACAGCCTTTCCTGCATTGTAGGTTCTGACCAACTCCTTGAACAGTTTCGTCTTGACAAATACAGTATCATATGCCGGATCCTCAACGTCGGTGTCGTCATTCCCTTTACAAGCACTAGTCACTTCGCTGACCAGTGCAATGTCTGATTCACAGAGCCGGATACTCTGAGTAGCACTTGGCTTTAACGTCTTGTCAGTGGGATCGTCACCCAAGTCGAGCTTTTTGCAATTGCTAAATAAGCTCTTTGTCTTTTCTGATCCATTCAATTCCTCAGCTGTGAGCCTCAACTCATCAGCTGTGAAGAGGATAAGCGTGAGCCACGGAACTTGATTGCGGTCGCTGTCTTTTCCCTCAATAACCTCTCTTGTCCACGGGAGGTGAGGATCGTTGAAGACAACATGCGGTAGCGTCTCAACTGAGACAGCCTGGCCTTGTGGAGGATAGACGGAGAGGATGGCATTTTGCGGCAGTTGAAATTGAGGTGCAACCACAGAGAAATTTTGCGTTGTCTCTTGTCGCTTGAGCTCCTGTTTGCCATCACTGGTCTTAATATCCTGCTGCGCAGTGATAGTGTAATCACCACCTTGAAGTTGGGGTTTGAAGTGCGAATAAAGCTTGACATAGCCGGGTTGAAGGGTTTCAAAGACTTGCTTGTCAGATGAGGAAGCTCCAGCAACTTCATTGTTTTGTTTTATCTGCCTCTTTGCCTTGTCTAGGACCAAATGGCGAGGTGATCGTTGCAAGGTATAGGGAGCAGCGTAGGGAAGCATCTTTGCGATACTTGTTCAATGCTCTGCTCGACGGTTCAATCTGGAGGTGAGGCGACTGCAGATGATTGCCAGCAAGAGAGGGCGAGGCACAACCCCGCAATATTTCTTCGATCAACAGAATTTCTCGTGTCTTGGGCTTCAAGTATCTCCCAAGTACTGTTTGGACTAGTCTAGCAGTTTAGGTGGCGAGCTGAGTGCTAAGACATGCAGTTGCGCGGGCGCTAACACCAGACTATCGAAATTCCTGGGGGCAGGGATTCAGGCCTCGCAAACGTGGGAACATGCATATTGGTTCTAATCCTAACGTTTCTGGGGTTCTCAAACGGGCAGGACGAAACATAGCTGATAATCTAGACTATCGATGGCGTGCGTGTTCAGGCGGACTCTTTCTAAGCTATTGATTTCCATCCTTAGATCACGCCAATACGGTACGGGTCGAACCGGCCGAATAATGCCTCTGTCACAACAGTTGTGACATGAACTACATGAAGCTAGTCCCGCAATACGCGAGGTCAGTTCGAGACCATGTAGCAGGACCCTTTGGGATAGCCTACATCAGAAACAAATCCAAATTGCATGATGCATATGACCCAGATGCGGCTGTACATCCAGGAATGGTTCGTTGTTCACGTTGGAGAAATAAGCCTTGGATGGATCAATTCACTTACACCCAGCCTTGAACATCGCCGAGAAAGTTTCTGAGTAACGGCTTCCAAAGGATAGACCTCAATTCATAACACCAAATTCACAGTAATCATTTTGCATACACTGCCCTCACCACAATCGCAATGGGAGACACACCCATTGAACCGCCGGCTCCTGAGCCACCAGTTCCAGAAGTTGCTCTTCTCCCCATGAAGCTGGATGCCTTCGTCTTCAACGAAGAAGTATGCAATGGAGATGTCCAAGATGCAAAAATTGCTCCCATTACTCAACCCAATTACACCTTCTTGCGGCTTGAGCGCTTTTCTATCCAACCCGATATTCTGGACCACGCCGATTTGCACTATAGCTCTCCCTCCAAACACAACTCTCGCTGTACAGATCTTGGACGGCGGACGACAAGGCGTAACCGCCTTGGAGTGTATTTGCATTGGACAGTTCCAAGGCCTTACCGATATGGTACCACGGCCAAAGCGAAGCCAGAAGCTTCAAGCTCTACGCCAACTACCTCTGCGAAAGAGCCAGAGAAGGACACGCCAGTGTTAGACTCCAGTGCGCCATCTTATCAACCAGTCCCTAACCGATGGCTCGTCATCCGAAGCCTGGAATCCGTTGGCAATAAATTAGCCATCGAGCCTCAGGTAGACATACCCAAAGTCCAGGCATGGGTCGTGGAGAGCGACCGCAAGTCTATGCTGGATGATCTGGATGAGACGGTCGACCTACAAGTTGATGTTTCTCCCTTTGTCGACGCTTCGCAACGAGCTGGAGTGGTTATCGACGATCAAGCAGAGGTCTTTATTGGCTTCAAGAAGGATGCGAAAGGTTGGGAAGAGACTGTTTGTGATCGTGTGCCGTTGAGCCTCTTAAGCAGCTCTAATCAGCTTTTCCCTGATTACCAGCCACATAACAGCAATGTCTTCAGTATTGTTGACAACTTTGAGTATGAAAAGGGCAAATATCTTGAGCAAGCGAAAGCGAGCTACTACGTTGTAGGATGGCATGCCGAACCAGAGTCAGATTTGCTCTTTCAAAACACCAATTCCGGCAAGGTTCCGGCCAGAACCGAAGTTTTTGATGCCAACAATATGGCCATGGTGCCATCCTCCCTAATTCCCAAGTTATCGGAATGGCTAGATACAAAGGACTCAACAAGACTCCTCTGCCATGGCGCCATGTACGAAGTGCAGTGGGACCTTCACAACCCACCCAAAAATGTTCCAGCAAATGACTACTGCAAAACTCTCATGAACAGATTACCCATCTCTGTTGGCATGACGCCAATGGATGCGTTATTGGCTTATGTTCATGCACACAAGGACTTTGATCCCGATCCACTAAAGGACCTAGAGTCCAGTCTCGATGGGATCCAGAAGCTACTACAGGCACGCGATGATGGTGTTGAGTCCCAACGCGAAGCTGCCGATCTGTTAATGACATACAACTACGATCATACAGAAGGAGGGAAACGTTTCCACCTCAGTGGTGGCGATGATCCAGCTGACAAAAAGCCAATGGAGCCAACCGACAAGCAGAAAGAAATACTGAACGATTTGAATGAAAAGCAAATCCTTCTTGATTCTGCAAATCGGACTTTGACCCAGCTGAGATGGGACTTGTTCTCTTGGTGGTGGAAGTACCTTAGTGATCCTGAAGGCCCAGAAAAAGCGAATACCATCAAGTCTACCATTCAAGACTCGCTGACCCCAAAGATCAAAGACCTGGTCAAAAAGATAGAAGATCTGAAGAAAGAGATTGACGATAAGCTGCAAAAAGCAAAAGGTGTTGAGGCTGGAGTTATGTCCACCTTTTCGCGACAGCGCGACCCTACTCTGCTTGTCGGAGCTATCAAATCTGCTTGGCCAACCGATTACTTGGAAAAACTGCAGATCCGAACAAATGCTCATGTTCTGAGATCGGAATCTCAGAAGTTGTCGACTGAGTGGGAGGCCATGGTTGGAATCATCACTAAAGTCTTGCCCACTGATAGTCT
Source organism: Fusarium nanum (assembly GCA_004367095.1). NCBI lineage: Eukaryota > Fungi > Ascomycota > Sordariomycetes > Hypocreales > Nectriaceae > Fusarium > Fusarium nanum. Next base: position 53,513 of record QGDY01000112.1, read on the forward strand.
GCGGCGTGCAGCAAAAGGCCTTGCCAAAGAGTTCCTATTGCTGGATCCGAGCACATCTCCTGCGAGTGACCAAGTTGGTGTTCCGCCACTGTATCACGATACAAAGGAAGACGCCGGCAAGTGGCGCGATCGTTGGGGAGAAACTCAACCTTTCTTTCCCCTCTTCCTGGAATGGGAGGGTAGATATACACACATTCCCTTTGAGACGTGGAGTTTGGAAGAGAGAGCAGTGGACGCCAAAATTCCCAAGAAGCTTCGATACGGTATAGACGCCAAACACGACCTCTCCAAGATGGACCTCGACCATCGTCTTCTGTCAGGTCGAGTCTTGATCTTGCCTCAGCCAAACTTTTCGCTGAAAGCCAAGATTGATCAAATGGTCGATCAGACCCCCCAGGATATTCTAGAGGAGCACCTCAAGCCAGAAAAGTGGAAAGATCTCCAAGATAACCTGGACAGACTGGCCTTCTTATCTGCGCCGTTGTCTGGCCTTATTGACCATCTCACTACAAAGACTGCTGGTAGTCACATCAAGCCTACAGTCCGACCGCCCGGAGAAGCCAACATTCCTATTACTGGAGCTTCTACTGCGGCTGGTGAGGCAGGTTTCAAGGGAGATGTCCTATCGCTTATTGGTGATGAGACACACATGACGCCTTACAGCACGTTAGCTCATCCCTCAGGACAAAACATGCTCTTCAAACCTGTCACGCATGGACAGTTCCGTTTCACAAAGATCAACATCATCGACAAATTTGGACAAGTAGTACATGCTATTGATCCTATCCTCAGAAAAGAACCAGCCAAGCCTGTCTATCCCTGTCTTGGCGAGTTTTATCAGCCTCAGGTGCTCAAGGAGAACGGCGATCACAAGACATCCAACACTGTCGTTGCTGAGCCAGAAGACATGTGCTCTCATGTCCAGCTCACTCCTCAGATCAATCAGCTGGCACGGATCAACGCCTGCTTTGTGCAGTACGATGACAACAACGCGAAGACCAAGGAGAAGGCTCCTTGGCGACCAGTTGATGAGTGGGAGAACCCCATCTGGGGCTGGGTTCTCGTCAACTACGTCAATCTTGGGCTTCAATTCTTTCTGTATGACGGTTCCTTTTATCGCGAAGTGCGCTTCGGAGGCCCCAAGGGAACGCAGACGTCTCCTCCCTGGCTGCCTTTCCAGCCGCCAAAATTCGATCCCAACGACCCAATTACAGGTGACGCTGAGAAGGCCTCCAAGATGAGACAGCTTGATCTTCTCATTGCAAAGATGAGCAATCGAGAGTATCTACAAGAATTTGTGGATATGATTACAGATGCAATGCGAAATAGTCCAGCTGCGCCTACAGCATATGCTGAGTTTTTGAATGCAGTCATCAGCAAGCCTTTGGCACTGGTAAATCTGGGATTCTCTCTCGAACTGGCGATAGATGCCTTGAAGTCGCAGTCGGTTCTCGAAGTTTCGCCAGATAAGCCGCCACCCGTTCTTCTCGAGGACGGCTCTAAGGATGTGTACGAGTTTCCAGTCAAGATCGGTGATCGAGAGCGCCTTTTTGATGGCCTGGTGGCATACTTTCACCCGGAAGACACGCCGACAGCCACAGAACAATTGAAGCTTGATCAGTTTTACACATTCTCCAAGGAAGACTTTACTGGTAGGCCTGATTTGCCAAAGGCAGAGCATGAATCACCTCCAACAATTGCTGCCTCCGAAGAAAAGAGCACAAAGCACAGACAGGATATCAGGACTAAGCCATATCCTACTCTCAAGCCATTTTGGATTCCTCCCGTTACTGAACAGGCGACACAAAAAGAGTCTGAAACGCCCATATGGGATGAAGAGTACGTGCATAAGCACACTCGCGAACGTAACAGCAAGCTGTCAGCCTTTGGTGCTCTAATTGACCCTTTCCTTGCCATACATCTCTTCAGCTCTATTCTTCCTACCGCATCCCTATCTCTCCCACCATGGACCTGGCAGGAAGCCATGCACAAGATGACAGCTTTCTTCCACATGGGACCGCTAATCGTTACGGAGAATGTCCCGGGTTTCAACCGCGATAAGCAGCTCTCGACTGAATCCTACAATCTTGAGGACCCCAATATTCTCGTCAAGACTGCGCCAGTCGGTATACCGGCGCTTCAGAGTGGGGACTGGGCCTGGCTCCAGCCGTATATTGACCCGGAGAGAGCCAAGAAGGTTCCAAAAGATCCGCTGGATGGCCGGGCCTATATGCCTTTGGCAATGAGACCGGTGGATGAGAAGCCGAGATTTGAAGAGGGACCGTACACAGCGCTTGAGGGCTATTTGCAGCTTCGGAAGCCAATCGTGACACCGTTGGAAGATAAGGATAAGCCTCAATAAGGAGCTCACACTAGTTATCTTAGTTATATGGAGGATTGAGAGATACCGATCTATCTAGTTGAGTCAATTGGCAGTAAAAGTAAATACATCGAGTCCTCCTCATGAGCTGCAGATAAATGATTCGTTTGAGACAGGCCCAGTCATGACTCAATGGGTGCTTATAAAACAGCAGCAATAATGTCTCTGAATGCTCTTTGATTTAGCATCTCAATTGTCTCACACAAGCCCAGACCCTGTCAATTAGTTTGGCGAAGAAGCTTGTGTTTGTCGTTAGTAGAGTTGTATATCACAAAGCCAGATGGCCCCATTATTCTGATGCGAAAGATATTAGTTCCTAGGTCGTTTAAAGCACAAACACTACGGCTCAATAGTAAGTAGATGTAATTTGAAGTATTTATTTGTTGCCTAGTCATCGTTAAGATTTGGATATAGGGTCAAACTCGGCAGACTCTAAGCAGCCTTGGGCTTTCCATCCACCCCATCAGCCCACTCAAGGCCAAGATCGTCATCATATGTCTCATATCGTGTCGTGCCCGTAGCATCGCTGACATATGTCAAACGGACGTACTCTGGGGCGACGGTGGCGCTGATAGCCGACAGCTCGGTAACAGTAGGCTCATCATCTCCCGTCTTGACCTGGTTGACGTTACCCCATTCTTTGGTCTTGGAATCACGAATGGAGCGGTTGATATGGTTGTTGCTGTCGAGAAAGTAGATCACGACTCTCTTACTGGGAAGAGTCACAGTTGCCAGAGGTGTTGAAATTTTGGCGCTGCTCGTACCCTGGATGCTGTTGTCTTTTAAATGGTCAGTGAGGCCTCAAGAGTGTGAGGTGAAGAAGAGTTCAACGTACCGGAAGGACCCTCAGGATCAACGGCGTGGAGTAGCTTGTTACTGTCTTGGTAGAAGACCAGACGAGCCATAGGTTTGGGACCAACCCAAGTGGCAGCAAGGCTTGTCTTGGCGAAGGGAGTGATGGTCATCTTACTGAGTTCACCCTTGCCGACTTGGAACTCGCCGATTTTCATACCACCGGCACCAGACCTAAGGGCGTTAGAGTAAGTTATGGATGTTTGGTATACAACGGAACGTACTTGATGTAGTAGAGCCAAGCCATCTTGCCGTTACTGGCAGCACCCAACGAGTGTGTATTACCAGTCGTGTCGGTGTTTGGCCCCAGATACTTGATAGCAGGGCTCAGGCGGACAACTTGCTGGTTAGAGCTGGCGATACCCCAAACCTCGACCTAAAGACTTGTGAGAAGGTGTCAATCTTGACAGCTTTTCATTGCGACTTACCTTCTTCTTGACCTCGATCGAAACCAAGCTGCTAGGGCTGATGATCATGCCCGCCGGCTTCGCTGTAAGGCCCTTGAACTCGAGACCCTCAGTCTCATCCTCTTCAGGCTTATTCAGAGGCTTATCAGCCATTGCGAGATCGCCGTTGGGGCTCATGTAGAAGAGGAGGATCTCATTCCGGTCGGCAGGGTTAAGAGCCGTGGTCAAAGAAGCGGTGGATGCCATTGTAGATAGTTGAGGTGTAGTTGATGCTGTTGAAAGATGGATGAGATGGTTGATGATCTCTCAAAACTTTCGTCGCTGCTAACTGGGCCTTATATACCCTGTCTCCTCAACTTATTCCTCTTTTCGTTTGCATTCATCTCGGTCTCGACCGGCCATCTCATGGTGAACCACTTGTGACAATGTCTTGGACACTATCGTAGGGGCAAGCCAACCTGTTCTGCAATGCATTGCGAGCACTACACGTTCTTGGAGATAGTGAAGATTGACCAAAGTTCAGCTCACTCCACTTCGTAGCCCTTTGACGACCCAGTCTAGAACTGTCACGCGTCTAGACAGGTATAGAGAATGACACGTCGATACCGACGCCAGTCCCACGATGTCAATTGCTGGTGATATGCACTATGGACTACATTCTAGCCAGCCACTTGACCGTTTCAGCTCTCCAAACATGGCATCTAAATCCTTCAGAAAAGTTCCCCCCATAGTCCTAGAACGGGATCAAGCGCGGTACTAGGACATTTCTCTCCGCATGTTTCGCTGTATCTGGCATCCTCCGTACTTAGTGATGCACTTCAAAGTTCAGCTGGCTCGGTTCAAGAACACCATACTCAAAAGAAACGCACGATCCAACTGCAACGGCAATGCCCTAATTCAGGTCTTCTGGGACAGTCAAACCCCTGTAGAAATAACGCCATCAGAGACTATCGTCGACATGCATGCGGCACAGGCTTCGGATGCACTAGCGCCACTAGATAAATTGTCCTAGTGCTGCAGGGACCTTATTCGATCACATAGACTACTCAGAGCCCATCGAAGCAGTAATACGACTGTACTGCTCGTGTACATGATTGACAAGTACCTTAGATTGATGTTACTATGGATTACCTTTGGAGTCCTGCAGCGGTGAACCTTTGGCCCGGGATTAAGAACAACGACCGAAAGCTATTCGAGTTCCGTCACGTCCTTCAGTTCAGTTCTTCAGAGGCTCATTTACTCACCACGTAACCGGCAAGTTTGGTGATGCTACAGCAATATCCTCGCGCCTCTATCCTGTGTCGGTATTCTTCAGTGTGTTGCCCAACAAAACTGCGAAATCGCGGAAATTACTTGCCACGATTTGTAGTCCGGAGTCTCGGTTGCTGTTAAGATGGATGAAGAGCTTCCTGACGAGTATGAAGTCGACTCGTACTATGCTGTAAGTTCATCAACCTCTTCTGGTTTTCTATGTTCCCATGTATGCCCTCTATGCTCATGTCTCATTTTATATCTCGACCGTCCCACAATCATGCGAATTGTACCCCTATCACTTGTCTTTTTCTTCCCCTGCTAGGCTCTTCTGACATGTCTAGAACATTGGGGTTGGCGATGCTGCCGTCCACGTACTGCGATGGAAAAAGGAAATCACATCAATGGTCCTTGTCGACGGTGGCCAAAGTGGTATTCCTGGGGGTGGTCATACTACCCGGGGCGAAGTTGCGCGCATCACCAAAACACTTGAATACATCACAAACTGGCATGGTTTGACTGCAACACCAGGATTTACGAGCGTTGTCATCACACACTGGGACTGGGATCACTACGGTGGCATTTTCAACTTGATCCACCAGGATTTGCTACGCACAGGTGCGAATAAGGTCTCATTCTTTGGTCATGATCCTCAACCAGTCAATGGCAAGTATCCCAAGACGACCAAGATATATTGTCCGAACTGGCAGGATCCCAGGGACAAGCAGTTTAAGCCCCTAGAGCACAAAATCATTGATATAGCAGGCCAATATACATGCCGATGGGAAGTGCACAGAGTAAAGAACAAAGTTGTTGAGGGTTGGTACTGGATGGCGATGAAATTCGTGGATAGGAATGGCAACCAACATGATATCAAGAATATTGCGCTGTGTACTGACCAAGCGGAAAAGATACTTGGACGGAACTTTTTCAACAACACTCCGTTGTTCGGGGACAAAAAGGATATCAGCTCGCCTGTCAAGCTTCTCCAAGCAAATAGTCCCAACGACGGCACCTGGATGAACATGGAAGGTCGCAAGCCTAAAAGTGAAGAATATCCCGGCTTCTACTGTGTTGCTGTTGATCAGAGAACTATCCCTTCGCCTCGAATTAACGATGCGGAATCCCCCAACTTCTCGTCTATAGCCACTCTGCTAATGTGGCAAAAGGGCGGCAACCTGTCTCGGATCTCTCATTACTGTGCTGGAGATCTGCCGTCGCATACAGAGTTGGAGGTTGCCAGATGGGTTAATGCCCATGTGACAAGCATGAAGCTTAGCCATCACGGGGCTACAAACTCGACACCAAGAGAACTCTTGGAGACGTTCAAGCCCAAGAAGATTGTCGTTTCTTCTGGCAACATGTATGGACATCCTCGTAAGTCTTGGCAAGTCCAGCTTCTAATCATGAATTTATCTAACCACCCAAATTCAGGGTGGGAACAAGTAATCATGTTGCACGCTCATCTTATGGGATCAGGATCATGGAATCCCTTAGACGGCACCAAACCAGTCTACTGTACTCGTTACCCATACTACCTGCTACGATCTGCACTCGATACAAACCAATTTCGTATCCCAGTTGGCAGAAACAAAGCCATATCTGTATCTGCTTTGTGGGGTGATACCCCGAAAAAACGTCTGCAGCAACTCCGGGACAAGCTAGCAAACGCGTACGATTCGATCAACAAATCACATCCTACCCTCGGCTTACAAAATCCATACGAAGTTCTCGCAGATCCTGCATTGAACACGTACAAAAGAGCTTATCATATCGTCATGAACATCGTCGAGAACCGTTGGAAGACTATTTCGCATATTGGTGCACATCTCCATCCTGCATTGCCGGTAGGCGGCCAGATCACCGCCGATATTGCTACAGAGGCCAACAGAGGCAGAGACGAGGTCACGTTCATTCGAATCACATCTAGGACAGGGGATAGGGACGGCGAGGTGTCCATCAAGTATGAACTTTCTGCGGTTATCTCTTGGCCGGACAATCAAACTGATCTAAACGACAACACTGGCCCGACTTTCTTAATGCAACAACTCAATAGTCAGGTGATGTCAGAATCAATGGCAGCGGACTCATTCCTAGTCAATTCACTTGCGGCAACGCAGCTGGATGAAGAAGTTGCAGAGGGTATATCAACTGCAGAACCTTCATTCGCTGCATCCGAGCAAACAGTATCAACCAGCCAGCAAAAGATCTTCATAAATCAGTACCCAGGACCAGTGAGCTTCAACCCAGATCGTCCACGACATCCGGCCTATGTGAATAGCGCCCGTGGTGGAGACAGCGCCGATGTGGCAGAGTCTGGCTTTAACCCTCATGAGCTGACTCCTGACGACTTTCAAGAGGACCTCGACGAAATACGCACTATCAAAAAGATTGAGCCTCGTCTTATTCTGCAACCATCTGGCGAGGACGTGTATCTTTGCTCGAGTCGAGTCGACATGGGGAATGCGAAAGAAAACTTGCTTACGTTGGGAGAAAGACACACTACCCACGCCTTCATCACCGTTCTTCATATGGGCTACCTTGGCCTTGAAAAGGATGCTACCGCGGTTGAATCCGACGAGACCTTGGAAGCCCGCAATATCTCGGCTGATGACGAATTAGGGGGGTGGTTCAAGTCATTTTTCAACGCATCTGAAATCCGCCTTGTCGTGAAGAAGGACGATAAGACTTTTATCCAGTCAGTCGAAATTGCTGTTTCTGAGGAATCAATCATGGAACCGAGTAAAAGCTTCAATTTCAACTTCAGCACTCGAAATATCGACCAGACGTTCAATCCTTCTCCATCTCCCGTCCCTCTAGAGCCAGCGCCAGCCACAACTACAACACCTTCGCCGTGGGCCGAGGAAGTAGATCAGCCAGGCATCATTTATCACGAAAATACTCTCGTGCTCGGCCTATCCCTTGGCCAAACTCCAGAACTGACTGATTTGAGTTTGAGCGAAATTGTCGGTATTGTTGGATACCACCGTCTTGCAACCTCGCCACTCATGTTACTCTTTGAACCTTTAAGATTCGAGCTTGACGTGAGTGGGAACAAGCTCGCCGGGCATCGCAATGCTTTGTGGTTTTCACCTGAGGAGTCGTACAAGACAACGATGCGCTTACAATACAAGTGTATCAAATCTACCCTCAAGACCATGGAGGAGTGGATACCTCTCAAGGAAGGCTCCTTCACCCTCGACTCGCTGCGCGTCGTCACAAAGAAGTCCTTGTCGTGGAACCTCTCAGTGAACGGCGTTGGTGCAATTCCCAACTCGGAGATGGACATTGTTCTCAACTGTTCAGCCAAGAAGGATGGTAATACCGTTTTGGGGCTCCAAATGAAACTCGAGGTTGAGAGATCCGCTGTTAGCTTTAGTATCCTCATCACAGAGAGTCAAGGGCTACCCAAAATTCTCGATTGGCTGTTGCATGCCACTGGATTTGAAGCCAAGGAACTGTCAGAATGGCTCAACAAGTCAGATAAAATGACCACCAACCTACCACAAGCTCGTCGACTTGTTCTCCAGTGGAACTTGGATAAGAATGGCCACATCGCAGGCGGCCTCCAGTTCGCACGTATCGATCTTGAACTCGGCTTGAACATTGGTACTGACAACAACGTGCCTGTTTTGTTTCTCTTTAGCTATCAGTTCCTTAAATGCACGCCGAAGGATCGACATAGTCTCAGTGGCAGTCTTTGGTGCAGTGAGTTTATCACCCAATTATCCAACTACGGATGATGCTAACCTTTGATAGAAATGCCTGAACTAGCTAACCACGTAAGACTCCTCCCCGAATGGGAGGATTACAAACTGTTGGATCCAATTACACCCGATGTTCAACAGCAAGATGCCTTGGACCTCAGACACTTGGTCTCCAAAGATTCGGTTTCTGCCATCCCAGAAGGCCTTCCCACCAGAGTCACACGGGCAACAGTGGAGATCTCTACCGATGGTATTAGCATATCCGGAGCCATCTCCTGTCCCCCAATGGAACCAGGAGACTTCCCAAAGCCATATCTAGGCGATTTACAACTTGCTGCGTTCTATGCTTTTGAGAAGGCTGGGGAGTCCAGTGGCCTAAGTCTCTATCTTGGAGTCCGTGCAGGTTTACTCCCCAAGAAAACATCAAAGTACAAGGATCCTGCCGAGCTGATCGGACAACTCGTGTACACAAAAGGAAGCTGGGCATTATCCGCATCAGTCTCTAATATCTACGTGGCTCACATTCTCGATTTCTTTGGCGCGGGGTCTAGGGATGGCATTGCCGAGATGATAGAGGATATCCATATTGCGAGACTAGGCCTCACCTATGCATTTGAACAAGGCTCAAAGAACAAGCCTAGCACAGGAAGCTCTTTTACCGCCAACGGAGTCATCGGGTTCGGAGGCTTCGAGCTAGAGTTGAACTTCACTCGCCAGAGTACTGGTTGGGCTTTTGATGCCAGCTTAGATACTGCCTCGACTTACAATGGCGTCACCTCAACTACCGTCGGGGCAATTGTTGAGAGCGTAGCCGGTGCAGATGTCGAGTTGCCAGACTTTCTCTCATCTATTTCGATTTCCAAACCAAAGAGCGGCAAACCTATCGGTCTAAATTGCGCGTCAAGAAAGGAAGTGGGAGTCTTCTTCTCGGCATGGGTGAACCTGGACGATTTCAGCTTTAGCTTTGTGCAGTACAGATCTCCTGTTGGCACAATGAAGAGGATCTTGAAGGCATCTGTAAAGAAGCTTCCCGATATTCCACTACCCCTTGTTGGGAATCTCACGCAGCCATTCAGCGAAATGTATTTCATGTGGGTTTCTGAGACTGCACCCAAGGGTCAAAGCAAGGCTTCAGACAAGGCAAAGGGCGTGACAAATGCCGAACTTGTACACATCAATGACTATCTTTCAAAGCTACAGGACGCAAACCTACCTCGGCTACTCTTCAAGAAGAACAAGCAAAACATCAAGGATGATGAAATTGTACTCAACACTGGGTGGCATTTCGTCATCGCTGTCAAGAACCAGCAGGGCGAGGCTGAAGTCATCATCGACTATGTATTTGAAAAGAAGAAAGAAGAGCCTAAAGAAAAGACCCTGCAGCCTTTGGCCAGTGAGACAGACAAGCCCTTACCAGCTGGTACAGGCAATGCTGGCGAAGGTGCACCGCAGATGGCACCTCTCAAGAAGAAACAAGGCCCTCTTTCTATCAAGAACATTGGCTTTGAGTACAAGGACAGTACCCTATCCATCATTTTAGACGCTACCTTAGAACTTGGTCCCGTGTCTTTCACAGTACTCGATCTGTCCTTGGGCGTCAAGTTCGACAAGGGCGTCACTTTGGACAGCTTTGGAATGGACAACATCAAAGTAAATCTGAGAGGTCTAGGTGTAGCTTTCAACAAAGCTCCCGTCACCATAGCCGGTCTATACTTGCACTACGACAACCCCGATATGGAGTACTATGCTGGAGGCGTCGTCGCTGGTTTCGAACCGTGGAAGTTCCAGGCCGCTGGCTTCTACGGTAAGAAGAAGACAGGTAATGGTGAAACGAGCATTTTCGTCTTCCTCAAACTGGACGGTCCGTTGATCACGGCTGGGTTCGCCGAGGTTTCTGGTATCACTGCAGGATTCGGCTATAACCTCTTGCTACGCTGGCCAGCTGTACAAGACGTCCGAAAGTTCCCTTTCGTAGCCATGGACCAGGCCCAGGAAGATCCGATGGCACAGCTGAAAGAGTTACTTAAGCCCGATGCAGGTGGTTGGATCAACCCTGACCCGGGATCGATGTGGGTTGCTGCTGGTCTCAAGGTCAGCGCTTTCAAAGTCTTGAGTGTCGATGCTGTGGTAGTGGTGCAATGGGCACCTAGCGTCAAGCTCGGTTTATTTGGTGTCGCAGTTTGTGATGTGCCAGATACCAAAGCAAAGAAGAAGTTTGCTCACCTTGAGATGGGTATGCTGGCAACTATTGACCCCGACGCTGGTGTGATGCGTATCGAGGCGCAACTCTCGCCTACTTCTTTCATCTTGGATCCAAGCTGCCATGTACAAGGAGGATTTGCCATGTACTACTGGTGGAAGAACCCTGCGCGCGTTGAAGGCGTTTCTGGCCATCAAGAAGACGACTGGGTATTTACTGCCGGCGGCTACCATCCTAGCTTCGTCGTCCCAACACATTATCCCAACCCGGAGCGTTTATCAATCAGCTGGTCCTGGAATAACACTGTGTCTATTCTTGGTGAGGCATACTTTGCTATCACTCCCAAAGCCTGTATGGGTGGCGGACATCTTCGTGCTACACTCAGCCTGGGACCCCTTTCCGCTTTTTTCGATGCAACGGTCGACTTTCTGATCAACTACGACCCTTTCTTCTTCCAAGGCGAAAGCAAGATCAGCGTTGGAGTTAGGTACGACATGGACTTGTGGCTTGTGCATCTTCACATCAACATTCAGATCGGAGCTGTTCTGCACATTCAAGGGCCACCTATGTCTGGTTTCGTGCATGTTGACTTCTGGGTGTTTGGCTTTGACATTGCATTCGGCGGTGAGCCCAACAAAGACAAAGACAAGGTCTTACTACTTGATGAGTTTTACCGACTTGTTCTCCAAACGGGAACGGGTCCTAAGGCTGTCTCTGGTCCAGACCCCTTGACGACGCCCAATACAGCACACATCTTTTCTGGAGAGACGGGCATCCTTGCACCAGCAAAGACTTCTACGCCGACTAACTCCACCGCTTGGAGAGTACAGGGAGGGTTCTTCTCGTTCTCGCTGACCTGCCGGTTCCCTACAAATCACATCGCCTTTGGTGACGAGAAGGACGCCAAGGAGACGCAAGGCACAAATGCTCTTTTCGCCAAGCCGATGCATGAAACGCAGGCGCTTAATGTTGTACTGACTGTTAAGATTCAAAAGAGGACAACCGTCTCACCAGGTAAAGATATCTTAGAACATGATATCAGTCACGCTTGGAGCTGGGCACAGATGACGAAATCCGCGCCAGGGGCTGTCTGGGGTCTTTGTATATCTCCTTCACTTATTCTGGATTGAACACAGCCATTTCTAACCTCTTCTTAGATGATGAATCGAAAGATCCCTCGAAATCTGTCAGACAGGTCAAGGACCTTCTAAACGAGTCTAGTGGCAAGTCGTCGTTGGTTGCTTCTGGTTATCGACTAGCAGTACCGCCTTCGACGCCTTCCCCAGAAGTCATTCCAGCCTTCAACACCCTCGAGGCCATGCGTTACAAGGTTCCTGGCAATCGATTTCCTTCCTTTGAGTCTGCCAGCGAAGCTTGGAAGCCACGCGACACGCAACCAGACAATGATGAGGCCGGAACTGCGTATGAGGAGGTGCGGAAGCGTTGGAAGAAAGTAGACCAAAAACAGGTGGAAAATGATATCAGTCTTTGGACGTCTGCGCTCGGCTGGGGTGATTTGACTGGTGCAAAGGCATTGAGCGGTGCCACGCCTGATATTTTGACGCGTGATATGGAACAGCTTCTTGTTGCGCCGCCATTGTTGGGTCAAGATCCAGTTGCACAACCAATTCCTGTAGCTTAGACTTGCGTTTAACCGTCAATAATATATACTATTCTACCGCCTCTTCCTTTCACATACGACCAAAGGTAGTGGAAAATACGGGATCCCGTCCGCTCTCCCATAGTCAAGCCACTAACCGGCGGATTAGTAGTTGGGTCGGTGACGACCAGCGAATCCCCGCTGTTGTATGTTTTTTGGTGTTTTGACCTTTTTTTGCTACACCTAACGGCAGAATAAGGATATGCCTGGGACGTTAAGCCCAAGAATGCGGAATGGTCGGATAGGTAACTTCAGCTTTGTTTGGTGATTCATTTGCATTCCATATGATATATACTTGAAGCCGGTGGTGATGTCTCGCATGGTAGATAAGCTGTTGGATCAATTTCTATCTCTCTGGCAACTCAACGCCACAAGATGCTTAGAACCCTGGGATGAATGGCAATCTCGCTTGAACTGGTAATCTTTGAGATGACTCACTGTTTCTTGAACAACTTTATTGTTCGGGTAGACAATGACTGGGTGCCTCGACATGCCTCACTTGAAGCTTGGCTCTGGGCGCATATGAGTGAGGTCAGGCGTATCGGCGAAAGCTCTCAAAAAGGGCCAACTAGATAAGTCACTCCCGAATAATATATCTTCCATTCATTAAGCCCTTATTCCTCTAATTAACACGAACTTAAAATACCATAGACGCCATCATTAGTCCTGTCATAAAACACATCCCATCATCCCTCATATCCAAAGTGTTTCAAAAACGCCATAACAAACCGTCTAAAACTTGGGCATCTTTCTCTTCGCCTTTGACGAGCTTCCATTAAGCAAGAAGTAAAGCGGCAAAAACAACAAAGACCCCATAACGCACAGCCAAGTACTATACAGCTGCCAGATCCTCCACAAAAAAGGTCCTAGCCCAGGACACAAGAACTGAATGCAATCTGTAACAGGGTACAAATCCTCTTGACTAGCAATGTAGTACTTTGCACTCTGTCTCCGAGGTTTAGTGTCTTCTGGTGCCTCGTCTTCGTCGGAGGATGATTCAGGTGATAATTGCGTAAGTTGAAGAACCGAGACGAGACGGACCGGTGCTTTGTACAGCGGTATGAACCAGACTGCAAAGGTTTGACGGAGGGAGACGTATAGAAGGCCACTTTTTTGATCAAATGCTTCCAACAGTTAGCCTTGCAATTCACTATCTGATGGGTGTTGCTTACCTGCTGAATCAACCTGAATGTCGATATGCGGACTTAGAGTACGATACCAGCGATAAATCCCCAGTATCAATTGAATAGACTCTAAACCACCTGCAAGAGGAACCTGTCCTTTTGATATAGATGGGACGTGGCAGAAGGGATGTGTGAATGAGGCGTTGGGGAGAAAGTAGTCTCGTAGAGCTGACTCTTGGACGTCTGGTGAGCCTTGGGTGAGAGACTTGATGACACCGCCGATTTCTTTGACTGTGAGGTGTCAGTAAGGCCAATTGAGTTGCTATGCATTGTTCTTACCAGGATGCTCCATTTTGTTTACTATGAGTGTTCGGATTGCTCGGGATGTGGATTGAAGTTCAAAATGAGTAGGGCCTGAGAACTGCTTGAGATGAGAGATGAGTTTGTGAAAACAATTGAGTGAGGCAATGGATCTTAAAGTAATAACCCAAGGTTGGAATGATGAGGTTTATTGTTGTTTCAGCCGTGTTATCCGTGGTCTGATCTCCATAGCATTCGTATCTATTCATTAAACCTGGAATCTGAATCATTGACTCGTCATGATCAACTTTGGCATGTGAAAGATTGACGTCATAACAACCTAACAACGCCAATTGAGTTTCACATGCAAGTTCCCATCACAGCTTTATGAGAAGCTCTCAATCTCAGTCCTCTTGTTCCCTCTTTCTCATCAATTGCAAGACTCAATTTTTGTGATCATGCCTTCAAACTCACGCCTCGTCAATCCCATCCTCCATCCTCTCATCTTTCTCTTCCAGATCTTCCAATGGCTTACGGATAAACTCCTCTCTCCTAAACCGCCCAGCGAAAATGCAAGGCTGGGTCACAATAGACCTAAGATTGCGGTGATTGGAGCTGGGATCACGGGTGTTACTTCTGCGGCGCATTGCATCGGCCATGGTTTCGACGTTGTGATCTTCGAAGCTGGATCAAAGGATAATGTTGGCGGTATCTGGAGTGTAAGTACCTCACCTCACTTCTCACAATCGACAAATACTAAAGTACTACAGCGTGTCAACGAAACTTCTGGCCTTCAAATCCATTCACTAATGTATCGTTTCCACCCTTCCGTCCAATGGGACAGAGGATATCCTGATCGTCAGCAAATTGTCAGTCAAGTCAGACAACTCTGGGAACGCTATGGTCTTAAAGAAAGAACGCGCTTCAACACCAAAATTGAAAAAGTCTACCAAGATGAGCAGGGCAGATGGATTGTAAACAATCCTGCTATGGGTCGTTTTGGTGGTGTTATTGCTGCGGTCGGAACTTGTGGTCCGCCCAAGATGCCAAAGATTCCTGGCATGGATAACTTTAAGGGTCCGATTTATCACTCTAGTGATTTAACTGGGTATTTGCTCTCATCCTTAAAGCATAGATTGGGGACTGACTTGTTGTAGAAAGGATGTCAAGGGTAAGAAAATGGCCATCATCGGCGGTGGTGCCTCTGCAGTTGAATCCCTCGAATTCGCCTTCGCAGAAGATGCCGCCAAAGTCAGCATCCTCTCCAGGTCAGATAAATGGATTATTCCTCGCAACATGCTCGTCGACGCTCTTCTCAGCTTCAACATTTTCGGCCACGAGACTATCCTCTCGTTCATCCCCGAGTTCTTCCTCCGCAAGTTCTTCTACAGAGATCTCGAGAACATCGCCCCAGAGAAGGGTCACGGCTTGTTCATGGAGACTCCTATGGTGAACTCTGATGTTATGGATAAGTTGCGAGAGGGGAAAGCAGAATGGGTTCGCTGCGATATCGATGAGTTTGTCGATAGTGGGATTCGTGTTAATCGTCGTGCGAAGGGTGTACCGCAGGGCGGTCCAGGACACGAGGAGGTCATCGACGCAGATATCGTGGTCATGGCAACAGGTTTCAAACGACCTTCTCTCTCCTTCCTTCCAAACGATTGCTTCAAAGAACCTTACTCAGCACCAAACTGGTATCTCCAAACCTTCCCACCAGCACACCCCTCCGTCTCAGCCATAAACTGCACATACGTCAACGCCATCGGGACAGTAGGAAACTGGCACATCGGCATCTACACACGAATTCTTCTCATGTTTCTCATGGATCCTTTCTCTAGACCTAGTCCGTTCTGGATGCAGCGCTGGATCGACATGACCAAGACTCTCAAACTAAGCAGTCCAACTGGTGCTTTTGACTTTTTTACGTACCTGGAGCTTGTTTGGTGGTTCTTCTTTTGTGTTGTTATTAACCCCTTTCGATGGAAGTGGGCTATCTTTGTCTTCTTCGGTGTTGGATTTGGATTGCCCAAGGCTGTTGTAAGTCAAGAGGAGAGAATCACGAATGGAAACGGGTATCATGCTAGAGATGAAGGACGAAGTCTGTGATCTTCACTACCTGTACAGTCACTGGCGGCATTTGGATATTGTTGAAACATGAATTCATATACGTTGGATTATTAACCATCATTAATCCTAACTATAACAAAAGAAAAGCGCTATTTTGTATCATCTATTGTTCCTGTTCCTGTAACTTCATCGCTAACTTGATATTGGCCAATGCCAAAGTCCTGCTTCGTGGCGAATGCCTCGTAGTCGTTGGGTATAATTGAATGGGTATTTTTTCGTTGCTTCGAGGATGTCGGTCTCGCCGACAAAGCATCAAAGATATTCATGCGACACGTCGCTTGTTTTGTTTCGTAAATGTGTAAAGTTCCTGCCTCCTACTGAAGTTCCTGACTCCTATACGGCTTGGCCGTATGTAACAACTGTTTCTCTGCTAACTTCAATGCCGCCGACACTTCTACTGTTTTTAGTGCTGAAACTAACCACAGCTGGTTCTGGCTTTTGTGTTAGAGATGGTAATCTATCACCAGCGCTGTCGATACTCTCTGGTCTTGACTCCTCGTCGATAGGAAGACCCTGCTCAGGATCACGGTACCACAATCTTGCCTCATCATCAATGTGGCCGGATGTCTTTCTGTTGGTCAACTCATATGACTCGTCGCTGCCGGATGGGTTACTCTGGTTTTTCTCCCGGTGACTGCTGTTTTTGGAACCCTTGGGCGAAGAACGTATCCTTGAGTGGATGAGGAAGGGAATGTAGCGTTTGAAGAAAGGCTTGAGGGCAGGGATTGAGACAACAACGATGCTGAGGTTGACTTCGATGAAACTCAGAATGAGTTGCGGTGGGAGATGCCATGTGTAGTCGATGGTCTTAAGCATGGGAAGTGTGATGGTAAGTCTTCGGATGGTAACAACAATGATAGAACCGCCCGTAGCAAAAAGAACCGCAAGTCCAACCTTTTGCCGTCTAGGAATCTGCAATGGCTGTACGATGCGGAAGGGAATAACCATGAGAAAGGCATCCACGACAACACTGCATGTGACAAGGTATATAACGTGGATTCGGAGAGAAAAGCATTTGTCCTGTTGCAGAGGATCCCAGCCTGCGGAGATGGGCCAGCAGCGGAAGATGACGATCATAACGTAGGTGAAGCTGTAGGCGCAGACGAGAGCCATGGTACCGTAGACGGCTCGACGGACGAATTTATCGGGGGAAATTCGCAGATAGAAGGATAGGACGGAGAGTTTGGAGAGGGAGATTGTTGCGCAGTAGATGAGATTTGCTGCTGTGCTGGTTTGCCAGAATTTGGGGACGTATTCTAATACTGTGATGTCCCACATGTGGTTTCCGACACCAAGGTTGAGGACTAAACTGTTAGCTAAACTCCCTAAGTAGATAGAGTGTTGTACTTACGTGTAAGGGTAGCTGCCAAAAAGCCAAATGAGAATATCATACTCGATATGCATAGATCTATCCAAGTTAGTTCAATCCTCCTCCCAGAATAGTCCGGCACTTACAATCATCAGCTCCCAAAGGCCCTTTAACAACCCATTTCCTGGTAAATATCCGAATAACAACAATAATAAGCGCAAAACCCGTCAAAGTAGCACCAGCAGGCACAACACCGCCAGCGCTACTGGGCGGGTTCTCCGGTTGTCGTGTATATCCCGGCGGCGGATCCATTAGATAGACTTGAGGAATCATACCGAAGGGCATCTGCATCTTGACGAACGGCTCTTTCTTATACTTTTGGGAAGGAATGCCAAGGTCATATATGTATGCACCTAGAGAAAAAGTAAAGCAGTTTTTTAATATAAATAAATGGAGTAAACCAAGCAGATCAACCTCGGGGTATGCACGACCTTATATCTTGGACAAGGAGCAAGGTTGTTGTGAGTGTGAGACATACAGCGACTAATCTGCAGAAATTATAATGCTTATATTTTCTTTCTATCTATCATATTGTGGCTATAAAGAGACAGGCCGGGGAGTCCTTACCAAGGACCACTAGTTGTAGAATCGTTCGAGTTAGAGGAGGAAAAGATGACATCTCATAGAGGAGAATACAATCGAAAGAGGAAAAAGAAACGAGTAAAAATGGTCTTTACATTTTTGCTTTTGCTTTTGGGAGTAGTCGCCTTTTCGCTCTTACACGTAAAGAGGTCCCCATGTAACCCTACCCTTGTGAGGCCGGAGTGGGTATGGGGAAAAGAAAAAGAGGAATTACTTGAGAGAAAACGAACCAGTTACATAGTAGTAGTTCCTGGCTGAGAACAGCTATGGCGATGTGATTCGGAACAGGGGACCAACGAGAGGAGAGATCTATGGCCTCAATTTCGATTTGCTGCAAGAGTGTTAGAGCCTCATGCAGACTGTGTCTCACCGGTTTCTTCAGCACAAGTCAAATCACAAATATCACAGCAATATACAATTGCCAAGATAAAGTAGATCAGGATCTTACTCGAGTGTGTCAGCATGGGTTTGCAGCTTGCTAGGGATTACTTTGTGATGCGTCACGGCAGTCGATACAGGGTCGAGGGCTGCGGAGGATCTGTCTTGCCAAGAAAAGCCTATCCGGCAGAGATAAAAGACTGACAACTGTGGGTTTCTTTTTGGACGGAGCTTGTCCATTTCTATATTATATTGCCGCTGTCGCTTGAGTTACCCCTTTCGTGATCGTGTGGAGGATTGAGTGCCGTTTAACTGATCGACTTGATCAAAGCCTCGGGTACTCGGCTTCTCTTCTGTCATTTCAAGTTAAATGGAGTAGAATCGGCTCTTACATAGACATGAGTTCAGATGAACATAAGCGATCGAAGGATCTTATCCTAGTTGCTTCTTCAAGCCTCATACCACTCTGACGGCCTACCAAGAATTCGATATAATATAAATCACTTCCAACTTTAATCATTTCCAATTGCAGATAGGAAATCGTCGACAGTGACATCCAATCTATAGCTGCATATGTATCCTACCTCGGCTCGCCACTGAGATGCATACAGCTGACGTCTATTCATCTTTTCTTTTTATTCTTTTTTCGTCCTTTCTTTTTCGGACCCCTGTCCTAGTTTTGCTGCATTGTCACATACGATCTTGAATGGCTCTGCCCTGGCCTAGACTAATCTGGCCTGCATTCAATCGGTGAGTACGTACACATTTCTACTTCCCAGTTCCTCGTCTGTTTCTCGTTTCGATGCGAGACATTTGTCTTATTGGCCTTATGCCTTACGCATGTCTCAAATCGCTTGTTGGTTCCAAAACTCGATATCACGGCATAGTACGATCGTGGCGGAATACAGGTTCTTTTGATCTTCCGCCAGTGAACCATATAGATTAAGACGATCATGTTCGCAACTTTGACAATCTTCAGCAGACATGATACACTAGCTGGTATACTAGTTAGAATCCACAATTGACATAGATGCCACTATACGAGTCGAGTCGAGTGGACTTGTTCCGTAATCAGTGGAGGTGTAGCAGTTTTCTCTTTCCGCGGGGGCAACTAACTGATCCGGACCCGAAAGCGGTCAAACTGGACTGAAGTTGTAGAAAAAGCAATTATATATACTACAGTATCTTCTTGCCAAGCTCGCTTACACCCTCTACGGTCACAATGCAGGAACAAACTGCAGAATGTCTCAGCGCCTCCTGTGTGTTTGTTCTATATCTCATCACATAGCATAACAGTCTATATAGTCATCACTCCCTCCAAGATTTTCTCTCCAGGTTATATCGATCGACTGTTATATCCCGCCCTTTTACTAAGCCTCGATACAGTAGTCTGAGTAGGTATTTGATCCCTGTCATCACGGCCCGTAGTCCCCTGAATCCATAAACCCCTGCCCAGAAAAGCCGTTGAGAAGAAGTGGGATAGCCTTGTCAATTGCATTCCTCTTTCAGACCGGACTTTGCTTTGACAGTTTTGCACTCGGCCGAGCAGTTCAGTGCCATGTTGATTAGAAGACAATGGCCTGTTCGTTCGCCTCTTAACCACTTCCGAATACAAAATATGCCCAGTCATATTTTCGACAGTCTGTCTATCCACTTTCTTCGCAAGTTTGCCTTGACAGGGATGTTAATGCCGCGTATCAGATATCCTATTTTTCTTTTTAACTTTGGTCATATATCAATTGGCCACGACGCCTCGTGCTCGTATGAGGACGAATGTCTTTTACGCGATGCGATCGTAGAGTTCAGACATGCAGATACCGGCGGGCACGTGGGCAAAGAAGAACAAACATTCGAGATATCTATGGTCAGTGCACGTATGAAGATAATTACTATGAACGCATCAAACCAAGGTGTTTGCGGGTCTGAGTGAATAACCGGGAATCTTTGGCAGAGTTGATGGGGTTACATTACATAGTGAAGAGCCTCCTGATCATCATAGGATCCTCATTGTAACGTCCAAAGCCTGCCAAGCTTTTGTCAAATGTCAATCTATCCGCAATACTGAAACCAAGCGAAAGAACTGTCTACTACCAGTGTACTCACTGAAGTATAGCCGAGAGATAACTTATTACAGTACCTCATCGTCTAGAATTTTATCCGGTCCACCGTCCGTCAGGTAAGACTCAAGTGGAGACAACATTTACTGATATATCATGTTTCACCTTTTTTCTTACCTTTTCTTTCCTTGGTCTTGACCATTGTTACGCACATATTCACTCACGGACGTAGTTCGTACACAGCGCCACTACTGGTACAAGGGTGCAGTACGAGTGCTTGGAGGAAAAGCCGTTGAGATTTGATCTTGCATGTTGAGCGCCACCAGATCCTCCACTGCTCGAGTCAATTCACTTGTTTAGTTTTACATAGGTAGTTGGTTTACAGCACGGTCATGGATCTACTGCCATGCACACAATTCGAAACCCAAGTTCTAATAATCCAAGGTCTTAACAAACTCCCCTGGTATTAATATTACAATGTACACTTTCTCGTCATATATCTCTTTCGCTTCGCATCTAACCCGGGTTCACACGTAACAAAGCAAACATATAGTATAAGCAGTTCGTAACGCATCCATCCGTCATTTACACCATCCTATCTTAGCGTTTTGGTCATATAACGTAAAACCACCCAGTCAACTACTCCCTTGGCTCTGGCTTCTAAAAATCTAGACTTCTTCCGTTCCTACAGCCTCGTAACCTCCCCGATCTCGTCGGCCGGTCAATGTCATGAGACTAGGACTCTCGTACATGGCGGTGTAATCGACACGCTCGCCGCCGAGAACAGCAGATCCGTTCTCGCGCTGGCCGAAAATAGGCGCGGGATCGCACCAGAAATCTTTGCAGTTGGTGATGCAGCCCTTGCTGTAGGGGTTCTTCTTCTTGCGCTTGTTCTTGCCGGACACGGCACCTCGTCCTGTGATGGTTTCGATGAAGGGGTCGACTCCGAGGGTTCGGCTTAGTGACTTGAGGATGCCACCCTTGTGCTTGTGAGAGTGAGCAGCAGGTGGTGCTGCAGCTGAAAGAGATGGGTGGTTGGGGTCGAGAGGTGCGCCAGTAGATGTGAGAGCGGTGATGTTGCTGCCGTCACGGATACCAAACATGTTCTCGTATGTAGTCATAGCTCGAGCGACCTGGATGAACTGAGTGAACAGAAGCATGGTGACCCAAAGCAGCTGCAGCGTAATCCAGATGGCCAGGATTGAAGTGTATGAGTCGGCATTGATGTACTTGCACAGCGTAGGGCTAAGGACATTGCAAGTCTCTGAGGCATTCTTGCTGATGGTGTCAAAGTCTGCAAACATTAGCATACTATTTCACGGATCTGGTCATTCCCGAGGCAACTTACAGTAGTACAGCAAAAAGTCGTACGAGACGATTCCAAGGGTGAGCGAAATAAGGTAGAAGAAAAAGTGTCGGTGGTTGTTGATACCAACGCAGTTGTAAACCCACGGACAGTGGCTAAGCACGTTAGTTATCACATATCATACATCCAAGGACATTAACTTACTGGTCATGCTTGGCAACGCATCGCTGGCAGCGACGACAATGCTTGCTTCGAAGAGGTGTCTGAATCATGCAAGTAACACAAAAGTTGGTCTCATCGTACTTCCACTGCGCAAGGAGTTCATCGATAACAGCCTTTTGCTCAGCAATGCCGTTCATCTTGGGAACGAAACCAGGGTCATATCTCATGCTGGCGACGTAGAAATACGCGGTGAGACCAAAGAAGAGCGCAAAAAAGAGGTTGAGAAATCCGTGGCCGTGGCCTTCTGTTGCGCCAAGGGTTGTCGCGAAAAGGACTGTCGTCAACCAGTTTACGCCCGTCCAGAAGAGAGTGGCGGCAAAGATTCCAGTTAACCAAGGCTAGATGAGTTAGCAAACATTCGGAAGTCAAAGACCTAAAACATACCGTCTTGTGGAAATGTCGCATATCTGAAGGCGCATACTCCAACACTTGCTGCGCAACCCACTGGATACCGTAAACAGCAGCCAATCCAAGAGGAACGCCAATATACACAGGGAAACTCGACATAACAACAAGCATAGCCCACACCAAAACAAACGGCCAGAGGAACAAAAACCTGGTGACAAAGGTCCTCTTGTCCTTCAAGAAATAACTAGCACCAGGCCAAGGAGGCACCGCGGGGTGACCGTCCTCGTTGAAACCACATTCCCGCAGAGCTCTGTGCCAGGCAACTTCCGTGTTGAGCTCCTTGGCCGTCACGGCAGGTGTCTTGCCCGTCTGCGTCTTTGCAAATCGATCCGCTCCGTACTCGATAAGTTTCAGGATACACCCAGGACTGCCCTTGACCAGAGCCCAGTGCAGCGCTGTGAAGCCCTGCTCGTCGGTCGCGTGGATGCTGGCGCCCCAGCGCAGGAAGAGGTCGACGCATTGGGGAAGGCCCTTGTAGGCAGCCCACATCAGCGCAGTGTGGCCGAATGTGTCGAGAACGTCGACGGGAATTCCTTGATGCAGGAGAAGGACGATGAGGAGGGTGTTGCCATTGAATGTCGAGATGTGGAGGGTGTTGTAACCTTGGGCGTCGGTGATCAGAGGGTCGGCGCCGTGCTGGAGAAGAAGGTTGACGGTATAGTAGTGACATCGCTGAGCCGCCCATTGAAGAGGTGTCGCTACTGACTCTCCGCCTTTTCTGTTGATCTCGGCGCCGTGCTCGATCAAGAATTTGCACATCGCATACTGATTGTTAATCGCCGCCCACTACAAAACGTCAGCATATTCCTCCTCTCCCATATCGCGTCGCTCGGCACTCACATGTAGGGGCGTGATACCCTCGTCGTCGTGGTAGGTCGCATCGTACTCGCCCGACTCGAAGAGCTTCTCCATAGCCGGAACGTCTCCTATCCGAGCCACCTGCATAACATCATCCTGCTGATTCTGGCTATCTCCCGGCAGACTACCCATCTCGACCTCGCTGTTGAGCTTGGGGGTTGCTGCGTTTGCTTTTCCGGACATTTGGATAGGTGCGGCTGATCCGCCTGCTGTGCTGGTGGTGTTTATGCTCGCCATGGCCAATTGTGCCCGTAGGCTAGGGTTTTCGTGCGACGGTAGGTTTGTAGCTTTATTTCACGTGCGGTGCGGGTGCGACAAAAGATATACTGAATTGGGGGTTTATTCGTACGAGATAAACATTGTCTGTCTGAGGAGAGAAAGAGAGAGAAAGAGAAACGAGAAGCAAGAGAAGCAGGGGAAGAAAAGTGAACAACTCCAGAAACTGGCCTTGGCTGAGTCTTGGCTGAATTTTGAAGGAGACAGCGCGTGGAGTAGGCCTACGTATTACTTAGAAGCCGTGATGCCGAGCGCGGCTGAGCTCAGACCCTCTTACGCTCTCTCTTTTCTCCCTATGGGGGAACGCCGTCCGCCTCAAACTTTACCGGCAGCCAGTAAAAGTCAGGGTCCTTCTGTGGCTTATTTCCCCCTAATCAGACAGTGATTCCATGCCATTGGCTATAACGTATTTGGACTTGATCTTCTTGTGGCGCAGGCTGAGTCCAAGTGGGGATGCCGGTCTAGGAGCTCTCCGGTGGGCTGGCCAGATATTCAATTCGTCTAGCAGCTTCAATTTGACAGCAAACGTTTTTTGTTTCCAAAGCTGCCAACGTCATCTGAGCCATCGCACCGACCTCGAGGATACAGATAAATTTCAAGACCCTGTCTTGTCCCCTTGCATCGGCTTACCCGGCCTTTATTTCGTCGAGCGACACTTACGGGCGCCAATTGGTGCCGCACATCCGTCCACCATGGCCAACTTCATCGACATCGTCGAGGCCATCATGACGCCCTCGTTGACGACAATCATCATTGGCGCACTCATAATCATCGGCGCTCCTGTCATTCTTCACCTTGTCCTCGCTTCATCAAGGACATACACTGTTCCTCCCAGCGTTCTTCTCGTCGGTCCCGCCAACGCTGGCAAGACGTCACTGCTCACGCTCTTTGAGCGCGGCGCCACTGGTACCGAGACGCACACTTCCCAAGTGTCGCACGACGTTGAGCTCAACGCTTCCACCGATTCTGAGCACAGACATTCGTACCGCAACCACGATGTCCACGACGGCACCTACACCAAGTTTTTGCTCATCGACACTCCTGGACATGGCAAGCTGCGAAATGTCGCCACGGGAAAGCTGAACCGTACTGAGAAGCTTAAGGCTGTTGTTTTCGTCGTGGACGCTGCTGCTATTGGAGAGCCTGATGTTCTTGCGCCCACTGCGCAGTACCTCTACGATGTTCTACTGTTCTTGCAGAAGCGTGCTACCAACTCCAACGCCAAGAACCCGATTCCTATTCTTATCGCTGCCAACAAGATGGATCTCTTTACTGCGCTGCCTTCGACTCTTGTTAAGACCAACCTGGAGGCTGAGCTGACGAGGATCCGTGCTTCGCGAAGCAAGGGACTGCTCGACTCTGGTGTTGGATCTGACGATATTGGTTCAGAAGAGCAGGATTCTTGGCTGGGCGAGTACGGTTCCTCCAAGTTTACCTTCAGCCAGCTCCAAGAGTTCGATATCGACGTCGATGTCCTCCCTGGAAATGTCACTGGCGATGGCCCAGGTGCAGACAAGTGGTGGTGGTGGATTGCTCAGCGCATATAAGGCACGGAAATAACAGCATTCACAAATGTGGGAGGATTCTGGATGACACAATTATATTAATGACATTTTTAATTTACGCAGCTGATTCCCGTCGCAAATGCCATGTAGATGTTGAGTCTACCGCCCAAAAATTCTATATCAAAAAAACTTTACATATCCTCAAATGCTTCTTTTTCTAGTGGTATCCTGGAACGCCAGACGTGAATGTCGTTGAAAACATGAGTACTCGTTCCCTTTTCCTCTCGCGAGGTTTTTTGTATCTACAGCTTCTTGTTGATCATCCATGTGAGGAGATCAACCTTTGTGACAACAGCAATTGGCTTGGACAAAGACTTGGATCCCCCCTCGGATTTTTCAGTCACGACAGCAGCGCTGTTCCACTCGAAGAACTTGCTGAGGGTCGTGAGGGGTGTGTCCTTGGTGATCTCGACAAACTGCCTGCGCTTGCCGGGGTTGACGGGGGAGGCGAATTCGCGAGGGTCGGTGACGATCTCGTCCAGGCGGGCAAAGTCGAACATGACCTCAGAGACGCTGCTTGAGGCGCTGGCGCGGCCGCTGGAGATGTAGCTGAGCAAGTTACCCAGGGTGACGAGGCCGACGAGCTTGTTGCCGTTGGCGGAGAGGACGGGGAGTTGATCGAAGCCCTTCTCGCGCATGGTCTCGATGGCCTCCTGGCAAGTAGAGTTGGCGCCGACGGATGTGACGGGCTTGAGGCGGAGAGCGGCGATGGTGGCGCCCTCGTAGGGGTCAGAGGACTTCTTGGCATTGCCGTTGACGGCGGACTCGATTCCGTTGACGGGGAGGAGGTTGTTGGCGGCGAGCCAGTCGTCGTCGGCGAACTTGGAGAGGTAGCTTCGGATGCTGTCGGGGAGGACAACAACTACAACATCACCCTTCTTGAAACCGTACTCCTTGACGGCGAGGAGCATGGCAGCCATGGCGGAACCAGAGCTGCCACCAACAAGGATACCCTCCTCAGCAATCAGTCGGCGAGCAAGGTGGAAAGACTCTCGGTCATCGGTCTTGTACCACTTGTCGACGATGTGCTGGTCGAGAACATCAGGGATGAAATCGTATCCAATACCCTCCACCTTGTAACCCTCGTTGACACGCTCCTGGTTCAGGAGCTCAGGCAGAGCAAGGATACTGCCGTGGGGATCAGCAGCGATGACCTTGATGTCCTGGTTATGCTTCTTGAGACCTCGAGCAATACCAGTGATGGTACCACCAGTACCAGCACCAGCGACAAGAGCGGTGATCTGACCACCAGTCTGCTCCCAGATCTCCTGGGCGGTACCGAACTCGTGAGCGTTGGGGTTGTCCTTGTTGCTGTACTGGTCGAGGATGTGGGCGTTGGGAAGCTCCTTCTCGAGACGTCGAGCAACACCGATGTGAGACTCGGGGGCGTCCCAAGCAGCCTGTGTAGGAGTACGGATGATGGTGGCGCCAAGGGCACGGAGGACGGAAACCTTTTCGGCCGACATCTTTTCGGGGAGGGTGATAATGGTCTTGTAGCCCTTGATAGCACCGACGAGAGCGAGACCAATACCACTAGACAAATTAGTAAATATTCATTGTTAGAGGTAGTGGTGATCTGGTCTTACGTGTTTCCACTGGTAGGCTCGATCAAAGTGTCACCAGGCTTGATACGGCCACTCTTCTCAGCCTCCTCAATCATGCGCAGGGCGATTCTATCCTTGACGCTACCGCCAGCGCTGAAAAGCTCGGGCTTAACGTAGACATCGCATTCGATACCCAGAGACTGGGGAATCTTGTTAAGTCGGACAAGAGGGGTGTTGCCGATAAGTTCAGTCGCAGAGTGAACTGTGGCAGCGCGGGGCTTAACGTGAGGGACCTGAGACGCCATTTTGGAGGATTTTGGGTATATGAAAGAGATGAAAGAAGGGAAAGGTTCTCATACAAGAAAATGAAATGACAGTTAAAAATAAAAAGCACGCCACGAGGACAAAAACATTGTTTGGTAGGCGGGGCGGTATGACAGACAGAAACTCTCTGATAGATGAAAGTTTGCCCCGCCAATGCCGAGATTATCCTGTGGAAACCGTTCTAGAACCGGGCTAGAAAAGTTCTGATTTGGTAGGCGGTGAATAGACCGTTTAAGTTACCCGGTAGCCGATCGTCATGAAGTTAGAGTGTTAAGCTTAAACAATCTTTACTTGCAGGTATTCAAAATGACATTCATACATTACGATCAGGGATTGAAAATTTAGTTACAAGGTCATTCATCTTGTTGTGCTTCCCACGTGTTGGATCCTGAATGTCCGATTCTAATAATGCGACCACTTGATGATGGCGCAAAAGCACGACATTTACTCGCCTGATCATCATTGAAACGTCACAAAGAACTCCATTTCACTTCAGCTTATTTAACCGGGCTCTACACCATACAATTCGCTTATAGTCGAACGAATGATGAGACATCACATCTTGTCGGACACTTACCTCCCAAGCGGGTAACAGAAGAAAGTCTTTCAAGGCCTAGGGTACAGAAATAAAGTAGCCAAAGCCCCAACCTAAGACAGCTCAAGGTGACTAAAGTATTTCGTCTCTCATGCTCTCGGCGGCCAATTCTTCTGACACCCTGACGATGGGCAAGATAAAGTAGTCAAGGCCTACTCCTAAGCTGAACACGATGACATAGCAAATTATTTTGTCTATCGTTGAATCGGCGACCGATTCTTCTGGTAAACTGACGATTGCTTATTGTTAGACGAACGATAAAGCATCATCTCAGTAGGACATTCGCCTCCTCTATCCCCATAATCTCATCCCATAACCTCATCCCATATCTAACCAAGTAAGCAAATCATCTCCATCTCCGCCTTTTCACTCTTCCTTTTCAAAAGTTCTCTACCAGTTTACAATAGTTCCTCCCGCCACTTGACATTTAACCTATCACCATCGTCCCGGTCCTGGCTTCACCCCCGCACTCGTTCGTGCTTCCTTGTAGATCTTATCTCGTCCGACATGGGTTGTCATGCCAAGACTTTTAATTGTTGCGACCTGCCATTTTCGCATCCTGTACCGATAGGCTGGTCTTACCATTTGGGGGAGGATATGATGAACTTTGTAAAAATAAACTAGTGGTGGCTTTGTATATAATGAAGAGCCTGTCGCATTGTCTTGGCCTCTCATCTTCACGGCTGTAACTCAATTGTAAGAATTGGTTACCATGAAGTTCTTTAATGCTTTGCTCTACGGAGCTCTCCTCTTCTCAGAGGTCACAGCTACTAAGAAGCTCACACCAAGCCAAGTCGAAGGTGACATTAAAAAGTCCAAGTAAGCAAACACCATCCCACAGCACCAACTTAATCTAACAATTACAGACTTCGAAAGACCCTCGTGGATCTCGACAAGATTGGCAAAAAGCACGACGGCAACAGAGCCTTCGGTCTTCCCGGCTACAAGGCGTCTGTCGACTACATCTACAAGGAGTTGAGCAAGCACAAGAAGTACCTCGACACCACCATCCAGCCCTTCAACTTCACCTTTGAGCAGACGAGGGATATTCAAGTCCGTGGACCTGATGGTGAGGATGTTTATGTCATTACCCTCATTTACAATGTTGGTACGCCTGAGGGTGGTGTAACTGCTCCTTTGGTCGCCCTGCCCGTTGATGATACTCGTGGCTCTGGATGTTTCGCCGACCAGTGGGAAGGTGTCGATGCGAAAGATAAACTCGTTCTCGTCAAGCGTGGTGCCTGCGCTATCTCTGATAAACTCAAACTCGCAAAGAAAGCCGGTGCTCGCGGTGTCTTGCTCGTTCACAACGCTCCTGGTGAGGGTATCACCAGCGCTACTCTCAGCGCCGAGAACCTGGAACTCATCGTCCCTGTCGGTGTCATTCCTCTGGAGGTCGGCACCGCTTGGCGCACGCGCATTGAGGCGGGTGAGGAGCTTGAGGTCACTTTGCTGGTGGACTCATTCTACGAGACTCGTCTGACCTGGAACATCATTTCTGAGACGAAGCTGGGTGATCCTAAGAATGTGGTCATGATGGGTGCTCATTTAGATAGTGTGCAGGAAGGTCCTGGTATTAATGACGATGGTAGCGGAACTGCTGGTATTCTTGAGATTGCCAAGTCTTTTGCTAAGTACACTGGCTACAAGAACAAGGTCAGATTCGCTTGGTGGGGCGCTGAAGAGTAAGTAACCCGAGTAGTTAGCTTGGGAAGATATGTACTGACATGATATAGGAGCGGTCTTGCTGGATCTTACTACTATGGCGAGCAGTTGACCGAGGAGGAGGCTGACAGCATTCGCTTCTACTTCAACTACGACATGATCGGCTCTCCTAAGCCCAAGTACTGGGTTCAAGCTAGCAAGCCCGCTGACCGAGTCGGAGGCGACATCCTCGCCGCCT
Organism: Fusarium nanum; assembly: GCA_004367095.1. NCBI lineage: Eukaryota > Fungi > Ascomycota > Sordariomycetes > Hypocreales > Nectriaceae > Fusarium > Fusarium nanum. Next base: position 82,908 of record QGDY01000112.1, read on the forward strand.
GGCTCCGCAAGAAGGGCAAGACCGTCGAGTGGGAGTAAGTCCAACCACCTCACCCCATCTTCATACCACATACTTACAACCGTCACAGAGAATTCGGTGAATCTTCCGACTACGCCGCCTTCATCGCCCTCGGCATCCCCTCCTCCGGCATCTTCACCGGCGCCGACGAAGAGACCGACCCATGCTACCATCTCGCCTGCGATACCATCGACAACGTCCACTGGGACGCCCTGACTCTCAACACCAAGACTGCTGGACGTGCTGCTGCTCAGTTTGCGTTGAGTTTGAAAGGTGTTCCTGCTAGAGATAAGACTAGTCCTAACCCTAAGGATAAGAGGGCTATTGCTGCTAGGTTTGAGCATTGGCAGAAGAAGAGGACTCTTGCGGGTAACTCGCATAAGTGTAATCATAAGACTAAGGAGGTTGTTTAGATGGGGTATTGAGGATGTAGGAGTGGTAGGAGATTGAGATGAGTGATGATGAGATGAGATGAGATAAGATGATGATGAATGTTCGTGTATATATTATGACTATTATTTGAGTGACGATTAGGTCTGGTTTCATTAATTTGTCGTGACTCGTAAGGAAATGCTCGCTCGCTCATGTCATCATAAACACCGTCAGTCGTGTGCCTCATGTAAAGAATACCCTTCTCCTCATTCCTCCCATCTCATAAGCGATGTCTGTCGTCTGCTGCAACCCGCACCTCTTGCGATAATTGTATCATCACGAAAATGACTTGATGAGAGGCAGTTGTAACTGAGAGGACTAGTAAAGGGACAGTGAAATGAACGGTGTTCAAGTTCCAGTCGGGCACTGTACCATTACTGGTCCTCTCACTTACAACTGCTGCAACCCGTACACTCCGAGTACCAAACCAGACTATCGCTGATATGTCCTCGGCGGATTGGAAGACCGTCTAGGATTCGGAATAGGAATAGCCCTGTACGTAGGAAACTTCGGTCCCCCAGGAATCTGCTCCCTCACAGCCGCAGGTCTAGGATACTGCACAGGCGTAGGTCCCCTAACAGGCACAGGAACCGGCCGTGTCCAATTCTCATGCGGCATAACAACCGACCAATCATCCTCCGAGCCCGAATAACTGCGCTCACTCCTTCTCTTCTTAACAGTTCTGACTCTTGGTCGTTGACAGCAGCAGCATACTACTATAAAAGCAAGTATGAAAGCGCCAACGACAGAACCAACGATGGCACCAATCTCCGCACTCGTGAGACCGTCGCCGCTGTGCTGAGACGTTACGGGAACTGCGGGACGGTCCGTTGAGAGTGTGACGTGGGTGGTGTAAGTTGTGGATGGGAGAACCACTGTTTGAGTTATGACTTGCGCCTCTTGGCGGGGGATCATGTGGGGAGGGGACATTGTAAGACAGACAGCCTCAGACTAGCTCAGGCAGAAAGGTGGGAGAAAGTGAAGGTATTCGCAAAAGTGCAAAAAAAGAAAAGAAAGAGCTCGGGGGCCGTAAAGCACTTATTTAGAGACTGTGTCTCACGGGAGAGGCAACCTTTGCGCGAGACATATCGTCTGCTGATGCTATTTGGTCCCACGGCCCCCAAAGTTCTTCTGTGCCGGAACAGGAATGACGGGCAGGGGATGTAACTGTATCTGTATGCGTTGAATGGTCAGTTGGTTGAAGTTGACCAATGGTAAGAGACTGATCCCAGAGAGGGGTGTGGTGGTGATGCAGGTTGGACTAGGCTGCCATAGCTATTGAAGATGACTGCGTCGGTCGAGTCTGCCTTTTTATGCGGATTTTGTTGGTTTCCTTGATATTGAGGGTATTTGTGGTTCGCAAGTGTTATGCAGGTTGATATGGTCAGTAAGTTACTCAGCCTTGATGACTGCCGCGATAGCATCATTGCCAAAGTACCAGTAGATGCAACTGTAGATATTCGTAAAAGACAGAAGCCAATATTGATACCTACCAAGAAAAGAAGAGTGAGATAAAATGGAACGATGGATGCTACTCTCCGGGTATTTACCACTTACCACATGCAGCCACTCAAGCTTTTGAAAGGATCAATAACCCAGGCTGACTCGAAAGATAAGCGAGACCGATGATTCGATTTGTGATAAGCTGATATGACAAGATCTGTCATTGGAAATGCCTGACAGGGTAGGCACTTTATGGAATCACTCATACTACCACGACTTTACCGAGAACGAGGTGACTGGTTATTCTCATTTGTAAATTATCCGGTATGTTATTATTCCATCAAGCTATTATTATCCATTACATATTCATAAGCGTATAAACATCGCATCTCAAATCTCCCTATCAAAGCAATAAAAGAAATTAAACATCCTGTCACACTCACAAGTGAAAACCCTACCCAAAGACCCCTTAAACACGGCCCGAAAACTCTTCTCAGCAGTCCAATCCTCATCCTCAATTTCAAGACACAGCATAAAACACCTAACAACAAGGTCCCAGCACTCTTCAAGATACGCATCAAGCTCAGCTTTATTCGCAGAATGAAACGGCATTCCGGCGACAGGTAAAGTTCGTTTGGCTGTGTAGTTTGCGCTTGAGAGAATATCGTCTGATAACTCCACTGGAAAGCCTTTGTTGTGCAGGACTTGCTGGGCTTGTGGGATGTCGCTTGCGTGGGGTTGATAAGAAACTGGCTTTTCGAAGGAGAGTAACTCATCGTAGGACATTAGACCGTATGGGTAATAGTCCAGTTTGAAGTACCTATCCGGGACTTCGCCTGTTTCTTCGTAGGCCTTATTTACGGCCTCTGGCAAGTTGTATTTGTCCACTTTCATAACATGTTTCCAACGGGTGAAGTCGAAGGGCTTGGGATACTCTGTGAACTGCTCATCCTCAATCCCGAAAAGATCTCTGTGCGGATATGTCGCGATCGGACAGCCTAAGATATTGTGCAGCTTCGAATAGCCCGTTGATAAGACCCCAATTCACGATATCCATCCTCCCTCAAATCTGGAAAGCAGTAAATGATGTTGAGGATGAGATACATAGTCATAGCGTATTCGCAGAGCTTATCCCAGCCGAGATCATTGCCTTCGCATTCACAAGGTCCACATGTCCACCACTTTCTCAAACAACACTCATCAGAAGAACAAACACGAAGTATGGGATCCATTTCTCCGTGGAGGATCAATGTTTTGATGAATTCGAGATTGCGGTATGCTTTTCCGTTGTAATGGTAGAACTCGAAGCAGTCGTTGAAGATACGTTCTCGTTGAAAGGCTGCGGCTTGACGTTCCTTGAGAGGTAATGCGCAATCGCAGTCGTCTGTATGGGTGCAGAGGAGACCTTGGTCAACCGTAGAAGAACCATCTTTTTCTTTGGGATACCAGCGTTTGACAGTTGGTGTGATTTTCTCAACTGATTTATCTGAAAGGATAATCTCGTCTTTGGCGGGAGGGTAGTATTGTGCTGGAGTATCGTCTTCTTCACCGATTATGTCCTTGAAAAAAGTGCCGACATTGATAGGGTCGAATTTATCAGGATATTTCTTCCGTTCTTGCTGTGCGTCGATAGTGGCATTTTTGAAGAGTGCATCAAAGAATTGAGATAGTTTCTGTCTTGACTCTGGTGTATCTTGTGGATGAAGATTGCGAGCACCATGTTGACAAGGGTTTGTTGTCTTGAGCTCAAACACCGAGGCAAGAGTCTGCCAGGGCAGTCTTTCTGCTTGATGCGCCATGTTGTCGATACAGAGTAATTCTAATTCTCAATAACTCGTGAGAGATGGTTGAATTTATAGTTGGGATTATTGAGTCTGTAAGTGACTGCGCCCAGCTGTGCCTTAAGCTAAGGTCAAAATAGAGTCATGTAACCTTACTATTCGAGTCTGGACCGAAGGATTCACCTGCAGCAGAGGCGACAATAATACGAAAAGTCCAGTGACTCACTCATATTAATGTCATTAAGAGATCCGGGGTCAAGTGCTTATCGCCTTCGTATTCTCAAGGCAGCGCTTAGACACCAACATTCAGAATAACGAAAACATCTTCCAAGGGTATTAATACAACTTCTTCCAATAAATAGCATCAACCTTAACAATAGCAAATCTCAAAAACGGCCAACTCTGCACCCTCATCTTCAAAATCCTCCTCCAAGTAGCAAGTAAATTCTGATCATACTCGCTCATACCATCCTGCAAACAAAGCATATAGCAAAACAAGCCAGGATAAGCAAGACAGTTTCTTGTGTAAGCAGGCCAGAAGGCAGATTGATGGCGAGCGTCTAGGCCTCGTATGAACTTTATGACTGTTTGGATGAGACCCCTGCAGGATTGTAGTACTGTTTGTTCCGCGGGTGAGGTTTTGGATATTATTGGACGGAGGAGCGCGCGGAGGATGAGGATGTGCGTTGTGTAGTATGCTACGTAGAGGGAGCGATGGCTTGTTACTGAGTCGTCGGCTTCGGTGTCGTTGGGGGTGTCTCTTAGGGATGGGGGAAGGGACTCGAGCCATTGGAGGAGGAGTTGGCGTGGACGACGGGCTTGGTCGAGGAGGGTTTCCAAGACTTGTGGACGAGATACAGCGCGGAGAGAGCTATTGGGTTAGTGGTGAAGGGTAATAGAAGGGGATGACTTACAAGAATTGGCGACAGATATGACTGGTGATTTCTGTCAGTGAACATAGCTGTATGATATAATCAGACGACAATTTCTGAATATAATCAGGAACATCAACATCAATCGTAAAATCGTCCACCGTTAACGGCTTAACATCCCAATCATCATCCGGGATCATAGAACATCTCCCATGCGTAACAGCTCTCCAAGTATACTCCACATAAACAACCCACCACAACCTCCTCCTCAATCTCACTTCCCAAGCTGGCAATTTCCACCCCTTCGCATCAATAATCAATCCCAAAGACTGTGCCATGGCAAGCATCGAACTCGCAAGAGACCAAACGAAAGGGTTCTCTACGCACACTGCATCGAAGGGCGTGTGGTTGAGAAGAAGGAGATAGATCTGGATCGTTGATAGGCGTGGAAAGTGAAGTTCTTTTTGTAAACATGTGTATGAGACTTGCCATAGCTTTGAGACGTCGGGTTTTGAGTAGGCGCTGTCGAGACAGAGTTTTTCGTCCCAGGGTGTGAAGGGGAGGGCGAGGGCATATAGACCTGCTAAAAGGCCTGTCGATGCGGTGACAACGAAGTGTTCCAGGTCCGCAAACACCTGCGATCGAGATAAGATGGGAAGCGACTCAAAGACGAATCGAAAGTATCTGCCATCGTTAGTAAAGATACAACCCATTGGCTTCTGACTTACAGCTTAACAAGAGCAATCCCAGTCTCCTTATCGACCAACCCCTCAAGATATTCCCTCTGGTCCAGCGAACTCATACACCCACTAATAACATTCTGCCCCTCAACAGCAGTTTCCGTCCTACTCTGCAGAAAATGCAGCGGCGCATCTCCAGTTTGTCTCCGATACGTAACGCGATAAAACTCCACCTCATCATCTTTCGTATAAGGAAAATGCTCCAGCGAAAACGGATCGGACTCGTTAGAAAACCCGATAAATGATGTTGAGTAATACGGTCTTTGGTCGATGGATAATCTCTCGGGGGGTTGCGTCGGAGGACTGATAACAGCTGGAACATCTTCGGGTGGTGTTTGTTCAAACGTGGGAAGTTCGCCGTCTGCGAAAAAGTCAAAGGTTTGATCTTCGCCGAATGTCAAGTTCCAGTTTATGTCGGTTTCGATGGGTTGCGGCGCGAGCATGTCGGTCAATGGCATTATACCAGCGCTATCGGAGGATTCCCTCGTAACTTCTCTTATCAGCTTGATCTATACCAGTTACAACAATTGGTCTCTCACCATCATGATTACCAATTGACTGTTCATTCAACGGCATCACACTCAAAACAGTACTCGGACTCTCCCTCCTAACGCGACTATCCCTAGCCTTCTTATTCGGATTCCCAACAAACGTACACTCCCTCCCCGTGCGATCGCAAAGCTGACATGGCCGCGACGGATCAGGAATATTACACAGGACTTTTCGCGCGCGACATAGATCGCATGGCCGTTGTGATTTGGATCGATAGCGGCGCGTTCCTGCGACTTGGCGTGGTTGTGGTTGGAGAGAGGGAAAGTCCATGGTTGTTGAAGATACGGATAGTGGAGGTCATCTTTAGTGGAGGCCGAGATACCGAGGGTCTGGTTGCGCTCATGTGACGTAGCTAATTAATTTCGGGGACTAAACTGCTTTGTGCAGGTGTTTTGGATTGAGTGTCGGTGGATTTGAAACCACTTTATGGGTGTCTCAGCATAGGCTGCCGGGTAGATAAAGGAGGTTGCAAATGAAAGACAAAACACATCACTGTCAGAAAATGAATGTCAAAGATAAAATAAATAAACGTGAAATATAGTATATAATTCCATTGCTCTAAGCATTCTTGATATCTTGCTATAAAACAATTCATGTCATCATCCCTAAAAGAATCCGAACCAATCCAAACGCCTCATCAATTACCCAAAAATAAAAACCATCATCTCGATATCATGTTCTTTCAAGATGTGATCACTCCAGAATCTCATCTAATACGCTCTTGAAATACAATTGCTTGAAAGCAGCTCTGAAAATGCAATTGCTTATCGACTGGAAGGAGCAAACTCCAATCGACGATCGTGTTCGTAAGGTGTAGGTGCAGGGGAATTAACTCTGGTAGTAAAAGCAGAGTCAATGTGGAAGTAACTCTTGATAGAAGAGTACTTCTCTCCAGAAGTTCCCTCGTCTTCCATGTATCGATCATCCTTTCGGATGCTGGGTGTAGAGATCTTGCTCTCCTCTTCAGGCTTGGTTGCAGCCTTAGGTAGGACGCGACCACCACCAGCGTTGGACTGGGCGTTGTCGAGATCAGCAGCGCCCTTTGAGCCCATGCCTCCCTCGAGGAGTTCACCACCCTCCATGACAGTGCGGAGCTCGAGGTTCTCATCCTTGGAGTAGACGCGTACACCGACAATGCAGATAGCATTCCAAGGCTCAGGCATCTTCTCCTCTTCGGAGTCATACTCCTCTGCTGCCGCTGGCGCGGCAGCCTGTTGGAGGCGAGGCTTGCGAGCCATATCATCACTGCTGTACAGAGCCTCCCAGTCTTCGACGGGAGAGTCTGAAGACTCGCCGGCAGAATCGTAAGCAGGTCGGGCACGGACAGGAAGAGGCTCCTCTTCCTCGACAGGGGCGGGAGGAGGACCTCCACTGACAGGGGGCACCTCTTGCTTCTCTTGAGCAGCGTCGGCAGTGGACTCGACGCTCTTGGGGGTGAAGTGAGGTGATCCAGTGGAGCATGAGATGACGCCATCGTCAAGCTTGTGATCATCGACGACAACGGTCTCATCCTTGTCATTAGCCGAGAGGTTAATCTCCTCAGTCTTCTTGCTGAGAGCTTCGTCATCGGCCTCCTGAGCCTTCTTCTCGGCTTCAGCAGCCTTCTCAGCCTCCGCCTTGGCGAGTCTCTTTTTCCTCATCTCCTCTCGCTCAGCCTTGACCTGGGCGTTGAACTCCTCGTCAAGACGAGTCTGCTCAGCCTCCCACTCAGCGCGGCGACGCTTCCGCTTCTCCAAGTTCTTCTTGGTCTGCTGCTTAGAGACCTCGCGGTTGGTGGCGCGCTTCTCCCACATTCGGCGACGCTCCTTCTGTCGGCAGGCAGACGCCTTCTTCTGATCCTTCTTCATGCGCAGCTTGGTAACCTTATCCATGTGATCCCAAGCCTTGCTATGAGCGAGATCATAAGCATAACCGACCTGAGCGAGCTTCTCGTTCTCAACTCTCTGGGCAGCCTCGCGCTTGACAACCTGCTCAACGGACTGAGCATTGGAGTCACGCTCAGCGGTCACCTTCATATATACAACATAGTTGCCAGAAGCAAGGTCGGGAAGCTCGACGGAGACCGAGCGCTCCATCAGGTAGTTACCATGAGATCGGACGATGTAGTCCTCGGCGTTGGGGCTATCCTCGTAGTGAAGTCGGAAGTGGATGCGGAAAGAGTATTGACCCTGAAGACCCTTGAAGTATCGGCCATCAAGCTGTGAGAGGACCAAGACGAGAGGAGTGTCTTGGGTGACCTTGATGTGGAACTTCTCATGGTAAGCTGCCTTCCAAGGGACGTCAACGCCAATCCAGCGTTGGCAGCATCGCCAATCGCGGTCGCGGAAGAGTCGGGTGCGGTCGAAGTGAGAGTATTTGCGAATAAGATCCTCGTAAGAAATCCAGAAGACAGAGTCGCTGCCAAATTTGTGGTCCATCTCCTCTTGGACCTCAGCGGTCCACTCCTTAGAGCCATCGCTCCAGGCACCCTCCCAGATACCCTTGCGGACCTTACCCCATGGGTTGCGAAGCTTAACCAGACGTTGGCCAGACTTGAGGGTACGGGCCTCTAGAACGACGTAGGCGTGTCCTTCAGAGATACCGTTACGCTCACCATAGCCGTGCTCAAGCAGACCAGTGGAGGCTCCAAAGAGAAACTCGTCGTTGACTCGTGACATCTCCTTATCCCAGAAATCGTCAATATCGAGGATATCAGACGTCAGAAGTTCGGTAGTCACACCGCCAGAGAGATCTTCAACACCCTCGCCGATCCAACCACCAGCCAATGACGCATAGTCGCCATGCGCTTTGGCGTAGGCCTTCTCGAAAAGGGGGACCCAAGTCTCATTTTGGTCTCTGCACTGGGCAAAGAAAAGAGCCTTGGAGCCAGTCTGATATGTCCTGCGATAGACAACCTCGTTATCTTCGCGGTCAATCTGCTGCAGAAGGTCTCTCTGCATGCTAGGAGAATCCCAGCATGGCGACTTGAGATAAAGTTTGTCGTCAATGATGGAGTAGATCCATTCGCCATCACGGTAAAACACAAAACCATAAATGCCGATCTTTGTGTCATGCGCGACGCAGATCCTCTGTAGGCCCTCTGGAACGCTAGCGAGAGCCGTAAGGCCAGCCATGATCCAGCAGTCGCCTAAGCTTCCCTGCTTGACGTCACCACCACTAACATTTTTCATGAAAGTTGGCTTCTCGAAAATTTCATGCACTCGCTTGACAGCCTTGGGAACAGCAGCCTTGGAGCTAAGCAGTGTTGTTCTGTTCAGCTCGAATTTCTGTGTTCCAAGGTTGTTCAAACAGTGTCCCTTCTCATACTTGAGATCCCAGTCCTGGTCGTGCATTAGCGCCACATTCATGCATAGTCTGGGGTTTCCCAGAATAACTTACCAAATCCCAACCGGGATCTCTATACCGCATGTTTACTCGCTTGCACTCTTTGATGATCTTTTCGACTTTTCTTCGGCATTCCTCTGCAGCTCGCTCGTAACCAGCCGATAGGAGCTCATTGGAGTGGTATGTGGCAGGAGGTTGCACAGGGTCGAAAGGCAGGACGGCGAGAGCCTTGTGAAACTTGCGCTTGGAGAACTTCTTCCAGATCTGGTTGATGGACTTTTGAGGCGGAAGCTTCTTCTTCTTCTTCTTTGTCTTATCGTTGTTGTTATTGGCCGCGGGTTGGACGCGAGGCCGACGAGGGTCGTCGGACTCCTCTGATGAACTGTAGCCGTGCATGATGGCTAGATGTGATGGAATATTATGTGAAAGGAGTGTACGTTCCAAGGAGGAATGATATGGTGTGGTGTGTGATGATTGTATGGGTGTCTTGTTGGGTAACAAGATGAGACCAGCACCCAGAAGGTAGTGTAAGAGTAATAAGATTTAGTAGGAACAAGTCCCGATAACAAGAGGAATCCAAAAGAGAGGAACAGCGAAGCCGGAGGAAGAAGGCTATATATATGATAAGAAATGGGCGAGGGGATGGGAATGTTATCGTTGAATGGCACTAGTCGTCCGCCACCAGCTTTCCGAGGTCATTCAAGGGTTCACGACAGCGCAAAACGCAGCCCTGCAGAATGTACTGTACAGCTACACCGACAGACAAAGGGGAGGCCATGGCGAAGCTCGTCTTATTCCTCGCGTGCCGAGCTAAGGGAAGCTGTTGAGGTACGGTATCGAGTACTGTGACTACAGTATCGAAAGACATTCTCGAAATGTACCATAGACGCACGGCGCACCCTGTGCACCGGCCGGGGACCTTCTACCGTGTGGATTGGCGGAGACGAGCAGCAAGGGTCTTCTTGGCGTATCGAAGTCCCCCGGAAGTGGAAGTGTAAAATGTACCAGTACCGATACACACTATCAGTACCCTGAGTGGGTAGTTCACTGGCTCGCCAGAAGGAAGCACTTTGCTGGCTCATCCCAGCGCCTGCTGAACTGTAGCAATCTCACCTTGAGACGGAAAGGTGGTTTCAATCTGGTTGCATAGCATTCCCCTTTCGACCGTCCCAGCTTTTGTTGATCCAGACCGCTCTACAAAATTGGATTCCCCTTGGCAGACTTGACAGTTTGACCATGCGACCCATTCGACACACTTCAGACCGGAGTCGTGAAGACAGTTTCTTTCAAGACGGACAGTCCGATGCCGGTTTAGACCCGCTGTTGACAAAGCAGACAGTGTTGTACTGTACGACTCCGAAGCGAATAGTCAGCCGAATTTCTGGCGTGCCCAAAGATCTGTAATCTTTGCCTTCCACCGTCAGAGACCATCCAAGTGTGCTTAATTCCGATTCGTCCAAATAACGAGGCTAGAACTCCTGAATCGTTGAGCCGGAAGTACAGCAATGGCCCGGACTGTGGGTCGCCTTTTTTTCTAGGGGTCCAACCTAGAACCCGACTTGGACTTCAGGGTCCTGGGGGTATCCTGGCTTGTCTCTCCTTTAAGGTACTTTGGCGAGGCAAACAGTGCGGGTCCCGTTTGTCAGAAGCAGGGGCGCATTCGAGGCTGCATCGCGTGGTAGGCCTAGAGATATGCGGCATACATTGTACTGTAGAATCTCCTGCAAGGACCATTCGAACACGGACCGACAGTATCAACACTGTTCCCCTGAGGCCTTCAAGGCGACATTGGTGCTCAAATGACTGGTCGTAAGTGTCTCTGGAATCAGGTGGCTGGACCAGTTGGGTGATTATTTCCAAGACAAATAATGCTTTTTCCATGAATCGCTAATTCATTTCCTCCTCGGGTACACCCTTGCTTCTGGAACAAAGAGGCGGACAGTTATCAGTACCGTAAAGTACAGTACAGTACATATCTGTACGGGTGATAAGCGATTGACCTATGAGCGGTGACGAATTAGCCTGGTTGTGGGAAAAGGGTGGCAACGCATCCGAGAACGGGGTTAATCTGACTCTTTTTCTTTCAAACCCCCTTCTCTCACTAATCACTGATCAACCTCAGTGACCTGGCGACCTGAATTGCGCAAATCCATTCTCTTTCACGACTCAGCGCCGGTTTCAAGTACCCATAAGTCGCCCGAACGAATAAGAAATCTCCCCCGCATTCTCGATCTTCAGCAAGTGTATTCATTCCGGAGATCGAGAGCTGCTTATGGAGAAAAAAGATAGGTAATGGGTCCCTGGAGTTATTGATTAGGGAAGGCCAGGCTCGGAGCACGACAGAGCCTCAAGTTGCGCGACATGGGAATGGAACAAGTGTTTTGGGGGGCGGCGCAAACCAACCAGGCAGGCCCTGTTCCAGGCGCAAATAATGTTTCCAGGCTCCCTTGCGGGCGGAAGGGTTCAGGGAACATTTGGTGACTCGAGCCGGTGCACAAGGTCCGATCGGCGGTTTTTTAGCGCCGCGTAGCTCGGCTCCAAGACAGGCCAAAACAATAGCGTCTGACTCGAGTATCGACAAAATCTGGGGTTATTAATTTCTGGGTCTTTTTTAGAAGGTGGTTTTTGAAGAATGGGACTTGGGTTTTGGATGGGCCCAGCCTCGTGGCCTGTCTGCCTATCCATTCCACATCTACATGCGACGCTGACAGGACCTTAGCTGCAGTTTGAGAGTGAAATGCGACCCTGGATGTAGCTAGTCGTAGGCAGAATGGTAGTGAATAGGCAGCTTCGTTGCTACCTGGGGCTGATGTTCGTGAGGCCTCAAATGTTGTTCAGCCGCATTGGTGCGCGTTCGAAAGGGAAATTGCATCTGCATCAGCATCATGCATGCAATGTTGGAACTTCGAAAGGTAAAAAACGCTCGTCTTATCAAAAGTCTTGGCTCCTGCGACCAAAGATCCGTGTTAGTCACTTATCATCTTAGCCTAGAAGCACACTCCTTGTCGCCTGTGTCCCCTTGCGAACGACCACTTACCTCCCCAGATTTCGACGATCTGTCTCCCCCTCAATCCATCGATGCCGTGATACCCCACAAGCTTATCTATCGAGCGACAAGTTCTGTGCAGCTGTAGTGATGAGCGAGTGTCTTGGTTGTCGTCGAGGTGTATCGATGCTGTACTGCTAGCAAGTCGAGCGCTAAGCGGCTAACCACATGCGAATGACGCAAGATTCGACGTAGATGTTGAATTCAAGCTTTTCCAGTAGCGCAGATGTCGATGTCATTTGTTGAAAGATGGTGGTTCGATGCATCCGCGTGGTTGCGTTGGATGTGCAATGTCAGTAATTGTGGAGATGGCAACCACAGGAAGGTACGCCCAATCGGTCGGGGAAGGAGCAGGGTCATCCAGTAGATTACGATAAGGAAGGATTGACTTCAACGTTGGGATTCCCAGAAGAAAGTAATTTCTCATTGAACAACAAGTAAATAAAAAATTGAAGCCATATTTGCTCTATCAATGCACAATGCCATGTACGCCTGCTTCCATTAACCATTGGGGTATATCCTCCTAAGTATGCAGCATTCCCTTCCCTATCCTCGGTCAGACAATGATAGTATGTCCTCTTCCCAGTCATGCTTTTATTGCTTGCCTTTCGTATAAACTGGGCGGGCCTGTTGGTATCTTCTGGGAGGGTACGGATGGTAGGAGTGGTTATTTTGATACGTATTGTTTGGGCCAGGAGGGTTATTCAGGAACGTAGAGGAGCTACTTCTTCTACTACCGTTGACCTGCCCCCTGGACATGCTCTCTAGGCCGAGAGGCGAGTAACTCGCGTGAGGCATAGAAGAACTGCCTCTTCTACTACCGTCGATCTCCCCCCTGGACATACTCGCTGGGTCTGAAGGCGAAGACCCTATATGAGGTGTGGGAGTACCGTTTGGCGCAGTCATGTAGGAGGTCCCTCCCATGCTACCCATTGCAGAACTCCCTATGGGATAACTGCCTACGGTAGAGCTGCCCGCGGTGGATGATTGCGAGAACTCTCCCGTAGTATATCCCGTGGGACTATCTGTTGAGGTATACACTCGAGGTGCCCCTCTAACTTCGCCCGGGGGGCCACTGGGTTGGCGTATAGGCAAGTTCCATTCATCTGTATGTTCCCATGGACTACTGCTTGGGCTGGATGTATGATATGGCCCTGCAGCATTACTTCCCATGGAGGACCACGCATGATCCGCGAATCTGGGTGTTCCCATATCGCGCACCAATTGTCTACGAAGTTCCCAATCAAGGGAATAGGGGACAAAATCGGCTCCAGATGCCATGTCGTGCTGTCGAGATGTATTGGCTGGATAGCGAGGTGCAGAATTCATTGGGCTATTGTGAATACCGCCATGTAAACCATTCGCATTGCCATTATAAGGCGTAGGAGGCCTATTAATGCCGACATTGTTGATACCCTGGCCGTTGGAATGATTTTGTACACTATGCAGTTGTCCCTGAGGTATGATCCCAGGATGTATAGAGTTACCATTGCTGTTACCAAAAGAAGCATTTGATGGCATAGACGGGTGTCCCATATTGTGCCGGATGCTGCCATTCATGGCACCATAGCTAAGCTGGTATCGAGTCCCAAAAACACCATGCCTATCATCGCTGTAGCCGTAGCCATTGCCGTTCAGCAACCTTGAAGTATTAAGAACAGCTACCGGCTGAGTAGATGAGGCCGGGGGCATAAGGGGACGATTGGCAGTGGTCTGGGTATTTTGAACCGGTGGTTGAGGGGCAATGTTACTGAGCCTTCTCTCAGATACACAGCGACCGACAGTCTTCCGACGGGTGCGGTTGGCAGGCTTCGAACACTTTTTTGGCGCAGAACGCTTCTTCTTAGGGGCAGACGGAGGAGGCTTTTGGCAGTCACCATTTGATGAGGCTGCACTAGCGGCTGTCTGTGACTCTCTCGGGCAGGGCAAGGGAAAGGTTTCTTGGGAATAATTAACAAAGGAACGATCTTGTGGGTGGTAATGGTAATACCGACCGATCTCTTGTTCTGGCAATCGAGGTGCGTAAAAGTCAAAGGGGTTACCATTCTCCAGGATACCGTCACCGCCACCAGAACCACCTGTGGCAGGTCCTAACGAAGACGCCTCGGCTGCTTCACAGTTCAAAGCATTGCCTTCATTGGAGTTCTCCTGAGAGGCGCAGCCAGAGGGGGTTTGGGCGTTAAGAGTGGGAACATCCGGAAGGGCCAAGGGCACGCCTTGACTGCAAGGCATAGGGTTGCTGGATCCGGGGGTAGATAATGGAGGAGAGTTGGTCGGTTGACTTGATCCAGGTATCTGATCTCCCGCGACCTGTGAACTCCCCGTCTCCTGGGAGGTTTCGATCTCTGACAGAATTTCCTGAATGCCAGCTATAGGAGACAAGTCGCCGAAAAAGTCTTGTAGAGTTTCAGGGTCAGTGTTCATAAGGTCGTTGGGCTTTCTCTTACTGTCAAACTGGTCTCCAGTGTCATTGCCACGCGGGCTGGGATTTCCTACCAGAACATCAGAGTCGCACTAATGGGTATCAGTGAGCGACTTACTTGGTGACATCTTGGTATGAATGAAGTCTATTTGGTCGAGTATAACACTACCTTGGCCAGAATTGGCAATTTACCTATGTTTTGGGACAGTTGTTGAAATGTCTGGAGAGAATACGAACAGGAAAGCTCGAGGAGGGCCGCTCCCGTTTTATAGAAGGCAGTCCCAAAGAACCCGAACTCATACCAATTCTGCTGATTTAGACCTACTATTCCTCCCTACGTACCGCAAGCTGGACAAGCCCTATCTCTCACCCTAAACCCCCGCTGTTGATTCCTTTGCCTTCCATGTGAAGTCGGCCCCATCTGACAACACAGCGCATCGCGACTCTGGACCAACCGTTTGTGCCGTGGCTTTTTGTCCAGTGCCATTGCGTTCCTAAACTCAATAGAGAAGCGCCGTGTGTGTGCCAATGTCAACATTGTCGCTTGTCGCTTGTCGCGGTAGTTTGGGCAAAGCTTCGAGGTGCTTTAAGTGATCGATAGAGACCGGAGAAGTTCAAGAAGCGCGGTATGGGGCTCAAGCTCAAGCTGTGACCATCCGTATAATCGCATTGCGCTTCCCAAGAGCGAATCCGAGCTGTCAAGTTCAGTCGCTGTCGCATTCGAGCTGTACAGATCCATCATCGCCGCTGTCTGCTGTACCCAGTATATACGGTTCAGGTGAAAGTGTAAGTCGGAAATCCAGCCTCGACTTGCATTCGCACCCACGAGGAGCCGCCAGCCTTGTATTCCCGAGGAATCGTCGTTTAGCCCTTTGCCACTTCCGTGTGAGATTCTTGATTGGTGTATTTCCCCTGAATGTTGGCAAACCCTACCGCAAACCACGTGGCGGCGTAGATAGGGCTGCATCTGATGGAATCGGCCTTACTCTTCCAGTTTTGTTGATAAGATCAGATAAACTTTCCGACAGCCTTAGCCTTGCTGGCAATGCGCCCCCTTTCTCTGCCGACGTGTTCTCTCGGGGAGTTCTCGTCATGATAAGCGCGCGGCAATGTGCTCCCGGGTATGGAAGTTTAACAAGCGCGTCGCCGACGTAGTAGAAAGGTGACTCTGGCGCTGGCGCCTGAAGTTCATGTTATCCACATATTGAAGCCATCGGACAACTTCCTTCGAGTAATTTCTGTCGCATGGTGCTCCGGTGATTATACGGTGGACTAGAAGGCCCCATTTCGGAAGAACAGGGTCATTGGTTTAAGGAGACGACAACACATCATGGAATCGATTGGTTCGGGGCAAATATGTTCGTGTTTCGTGTTGGGGGTGGTAGAGAGTAAAGGGTAGTTCGGGTATGATAATTGACGGAGACAGCGATTCCTGACAGAACGTTGTGTTGGGTGAGTTGCTTCGATGGAGGGCATGTTCTTGGAGGCTTAGTATGTCACGAAGATGTTCAGATTTGGTAAGATACTGAAGACAGGTCCATCTAATACGGGTCATCACAGCAGGTACTTGGAGAAATCCGACATAGCGCCATGCTGCTAACCAGAAAAACGGCCAATCTTCCAGTATAATATGAACTGTGAGAGTGTTAGTGTCCGATCCAAAGCAATGAGTGTAAAGTGATTGGCTAGATCTGTTGAACAGAGACAGCCAGTAAGGTGAGTCCATAAACAGAACAATTGAGCGTATGAGCTATAAATAGCCTCTAGACTGGGTGATTTCTCGTTCCAAACCCATCTATATCAGCTCTTTCTTCTACTAAAAAAAAAAAAAAAAGAAAAAAGAGAAGAAGAACAAAGGGAATATAAAAAAGGCAAGATGCACCTACCAGACTATCGACATTCCTCTTTTCCATACAGAGAATTGTAACTGACTTCCTTTCTAAAGCCATACTCGACGGACTGGATTGCCTGTCGCTTGAGCACTCCTCGACGACAACCACCATGTGCCCCATATGGACATGACGTTAGAGACGAGGGGGTATTTACCTACTGTATATCTCAATTTATGTCTCCTTTTATATTTTACATGGTTCTTTCTTCCTTTTTCAGGACAGGCCATGTGTCTGGGCAGAGACTGGTCTATGATATCAGGGTAAGCCAGGGTATCACATGCAGGGGTATTGTACTTTCGGGTGATGTACCATGATGCTATATGTCAGGATATTAGTAACAGTGTCATGTTAGATGCCATGATACTTGGATGAAGGAGTAATGTCGCTGATGCCAAAGCTCGAAAACACGTGATGGTTGAAGATTGAAAAGTTCGGAGATCTCCGAAGGGGAGAAGTGATTATAAGGAATTTCACTGGCAGGTAACCCTAATCCTCTGCTTTGTTCAAACCTCTTTTACTTTATTGTTAATTTTGCTGATTTGTTAAAGCCCAAATCGTGCAGTTATCGGAGTCGATGCGTCAGACATTGAATTCTATCGAGAGGAATTCTAAGTGTCATTGTCCCGGACGTTGTAGCCAATGCATATGTTGCCACTGAAACCCTTCTTCTGGTATCTTTCGTTGTTCATGCAAAACAATCACATCAAAGACATGAGAAAGCGAGAAGGCATGCTCTGATATAATTGATAAAGTATCAATTCCATTTGGCAAGTCCGAAATTCCTCTCGAAAGAATCCTCATCCTTCTCATCAACCTCAAAATCAAACCTTGTAACATCCTCAACATACGGCCATAAGTATTGACTCGTTACCCTAAACAATGATTAACTCCTCGATCCCCATAACTTTCGCAATTAACTCACCTATGATGTTCACTGCTGGCTTGGTACTCTGCCAACGCAGCGGGATTCTCATGGAAACTCAATAAACAGATTTGATAACCCTTGCTACGCTCGATGGGATCTGTGATAGATGGACCACCGACTACGAGACGTTGGTTCTTGACGCAGGAGAGGTTCTTGAGGGTCTTGAGTTCGGTTGTAAAGGTCTCGCGATGAGAGGAGGGGACCTCGGGGCGGAATTTGAAGAGAACTGGATTGTCAGTGAGACTGAGAGGGGAATGTTTAAGGCTCGAGACGTACCGATGTGGACGACAGTCATTTTGATTATTTTATGTGTGTTGATTTATCGTTGGTTCGTTAGGTGATCAAGGTTGGTGGTATGAGTTAAATAGGTGTGTTGTTGAGAATCCACTCACTTACAAGCGGACTTCTCCCGTCCTGTAGCCGGCGTTCGGGGAACGCCCGCTTTGCGATGTTGATGGACCTCAACACGCCGTTACACCCAATTAGAGTCCGGAGACTGGCTTGATTAGGTTGCACGCCTTGATGGTCGGGTTACTCAAATTCTTTTGAATAGAGTCTAAATTCATTCATATCACAACACAGAGGGCAATCACCATGGTATGAGGCTCAGTTTTCAGGTTCTTAGATTCATGTCTCACTACACTAAATGTCTAGGTCTTTCTACACTCAGTATCTATATCTCGCTACTCTCAGTATCTAGGTCTCTCCACTCCGTATCTAGTTCTCGCTATGCTCCGCGTCTAGGATCTTACCACACTCGATATCTAGGTCTCACTATGCTAATCTCAATGTCCATCTGCCAATTTGCCGTGCATCAGCATCTTGTTCCATCAATCTACTCACCTTGACTGTGTTCAACATCTAGGTTGATCCGTCTGTCCACCTTGGTTGCATCCTTACTCTCGTCCGTAAATGTTGAAAAGCTTTTCACCAGGAGCAGCGCCTGCTTCAACGACAGTCTCATTCTCCTGGCCCCCGTCCCGAACGTCCATGACACTCAGAACAAGCTCCCATCGACCAATGTCCAGCTCAAACCAATAGCTTTCGGCTTCAGTGTTCAGCCTGTTCCGGATACGGTCCCAGACTCTACGCACGTTGGGCGGAATGCGAAAGTTACGATCGACACGATACTCCTTACCCTTGATGTAGGGGTAGATGAACTGCTGCGATGCATCAGGGCTCACAAGTCGGAAATTGAAAGTTTGGCCAGGCTCCAGCTCAACACGGGGCTTTCCAGTAAGGCGTCTCAGTAGTGCTAGCACACCGGTCGCGACGCAGCGGGTGCATTTCGCAAACTGTCTGGCTCCTGGTGTGATCATGGGCGAGACGTTGGGGTATTCGTCTCGGGATGGTGGAATGCAACGTCCTCGGATAGGATGATGACACTTTACAAAGGGTTTCAACACGACTCTGCACTTGGGACAGGAATATTTATAGCGTCTTCTCTCTTTGGATTGAATCCACTCTTCAATGCAACTCTGACCAAACATGTGACCACAAGGGAGGATGAAGGCTTCATGGCAAAGGTTACCGGGATCTTGGCCGGGAGAAGTGGCCATCAGTTCAAAGCAGATGTCACAGGTGAGACGGAGGACACGCTTGTTGTCGGGATCATCTCTCACTTCCTGGAGAAGAGTGGGCCAGTTGGTATTGGTGATGGGTTCGGTGTTGACAGGATCGGTAGTGCTGGGGTCAGTGCGAGGATCGGTGTTGATAAGGTTGTTGTCGGTAGGGTTGGTATCGGTAGAGTCAGTGTCGGTAAGGATAGTGTTAGCCAGGTCGTCGGCGATGGAGTTGGTGGTGGACTCCATGTTGGGCAAGCTATGTTCTGATGTTATGTTAGACTGGGGGATGTCGCTTACCAAAGAGTTGGTTTGGAAGGGAAGAGTTGTTTGATCGACCATCGAGAACGGACGGTAGACTTTTGCAACCTCTGGCACTAGGAAATACGGTGCCAATTTCTTTGTTCATTGATCGACCAACGTGAATGGAGAGAACTGGTTCGTCACGGTGGTGAACAATGGGACTGAGCAGCGTCTTGTTCAAAGAACAGCATGACCTCTGAACAAGGTGATAGTTCTAACATATAACATGCTGCTCTCTACTTGTTCATTTGGTCTTCACTTTGTAACTCTGAAGCATTTAACTTCTACATACGAGTCTAGACAAGGACATCCCTTATGTACCTGCAAGGCCAATCGAAGGTACTGATAGCATTATAGTGCTAAATAGACCAACTCATCAAACCCGTTGTGGGATGTCATCTAAGTTACTCTGCTCGTTTGTGGGAAGGATTGTTTCTCCGCCCATTGAAGGGAGAAGAAAAGAAAAGAGGCCTTATTTATACCTCTCGGCTTAGCACAAGAACAGACGACGTTGGTCGGGGTGGACAAGGAGGCCTGCTTGATCTCATGTTGTGAACAATGGCGTTGAACATAAATGGCCTATCACTGTTTTCCTGTTACTTTTCTCGAATTCTGAGCCCAATACACATGCAGATGAAGACATCACAGTGAACTTGTTGTCATGGAAGCAACTGATTGAATTCGTCTACCTAATACTTCAAAGCCTCAACCCCAACCTTTTCCGCCTCAGCATTCAAAGCATCAATCTCAGCCTGCACAAGCGGAATCCCCGTCTTCTCCCTCTCCTTCTGATTCAACTGCTCAATCTCACCAGGGAAGTAAATCCTCTCCACACCAGCTGCCTTTTCAGATCCCACAACCCGCTCGTACAAATACTGCATACGCTCACGGAACTCATCCAAACTCATGAACAGATCGGGCTTGATAGCCATGAGGAAGTGACCAACGTCTGCGGGCTTGGAGGGATCGTAGGGGCCGGTTACGTGACCTGCGAATGCTGAGCCTGAGAGCACGCCGGAGAAGACGTCCATCATTATGGCGAGGGCGGAACCCTTAGGGCCACCCATGGGGAGCATTACGCCGCCGAGGGCAGCTTCGGGATCGTCAGTTGGTCTGCCTTCAGCGTCGAGAGCCCAGTCGGTAGGAATCTTTTCCCCTCGTCGCTTCGCCTTATAAATCTTTCCCCTAGCGGCCACAGAAGGCGCCATATCCAGGATGAAGCTCTCCATATCTCCCTTTCCAGGCGCACCACAAGCAATAGGCGAGATGCCCAAAAGTTTGCTCTTTCCTCCAAAAGCAGGCAAAGCAGGACTCGAGTTCGTAAACACCAGACTCATCATATTTTCATCCAAAGCCTGCTGTACAAGCCATGCACTCATACCAAAGTGATTAGAGTGCTTGATACTCGCCATACCGATGCCGAAGACCTTTGCGGACTCAACAGCGGCAGCCATGCCTTTGTGGGCAGCTACAAAGCCGAAGCCATTTTGGCCATCGACTTGAGCAACGGCGGGTGTGACTTGAGTGAGAATTGGTTGGGCGGTTGCATTGAGGACGCCTTGGCGGATGCGCTCCATGTAGGAGGGAATACGGTTCATGCCATGGGTGTCGACACCGCGGAGATCAGCGGCTATGAGACAACGGGCTATGATCGCAGCGTTCTCTGGAGGGATGTTGTTGCCTTTGAGAACGTCTTCTACGAAGCGTCTGGCTTCTGAGGCTGAGATGGGAAATTTCTGAGAGGATGTTGCGTCTGCCATGGTGGACGCAGTTGAAGAGTAAAGTCTTGAGACAAAGTGATGTATCAATTGATAATGCAATGCATGTCTTGTTCTTTGTTGTAAATGATGATTGTCTTACAAGAATGAGATGAGATAGCCAAGCTTTAATAGACGCTATCTCCAAGCTTTGCGGGGAAACCCCGTTCTCCATGTTTTTCTACTAGCGGCGACTCCCCGCGCGACACGGAAATTCTCCATCTTCCATCCTCACAACATGAACCTGGCGCTGAACATTCAGTGACCGAGGAAAATTGCGATAATGCCCGAAACCGATGACCAAGATACTGGTACTCCGTCTGGGAGGCGGTCACGCACAAGGAGTGGTCAGCCAGGACGGAGGAATCCCCGGCTACGGATGGCCTGTCTGCGCTGTCAAAGGCGAAAGATCAAAGTGTGTGCGCCTTGCAATGAAAGAAGGTTCTAGATCTGACTGGATTTAGTGTGATGGCGATTTACCTACGTGCAAGAATTGTCGCAATGCTGGTGCTGTGTGTACAGATGGAGAGTCAGCTCGTCTGAAGGACTTACCTCGAGAGTGAGTACCACCATCCCATCAACGACATCACTGACTGATGATCTAGATACATTTCAACACTTAAGAATCGGATATCATGGCTGGAATCAATCGTCAGGTCAAGATGTCCCGACGTAGATCTTACTCAAGACCCTCCCGCAGATATCGAGGTACTGGATGATACCATTCTTGAAGATATAACACTACAATCACCCGCGCCAGCACAAACAAGCACCCTTGACATATCAGAAACTATCCACGAAAGTTCAACTGTTGAAACACCTCACCAGCCTGTCAGCAGGTCCGCCCCAGGACCAAGCGCAATAACTCACGAAATCGGTCTCGTATCCCTCGGAACAAACCAAGATCCCAGATACATCGGTCCATCAAGCGGATACTTTCTCGCGCGCGTCATGCTGGATTCAGTATCGAAACAAGATGAAAGACTCAGTCGAAATGCCCCGTTTCCTACGAAATTGGTCGAAGCGATTCAGGGACCTTTGCCGTTGCCGTCGAGGGAGATGGCGACGCAGTTATGTGACGCTTATTTCAACGCTATCAATTTACAGTATCCCATTCTTCATCGACAGACCTTCGATAGCATGCTGGAAAGAGCTTATGAACAGGATAGTAATGATCCGGTGGTCAAGTTCCAGGTGTTCATGGTTCTAGCCATCGGCTCTGCTGTGTTATCCGGTCGCATACGAGCGCGTATCCCAGCAGAGTCATACTGTCTTTCAGCGCTTCAATATCTTGATGAACTGAACTTGGAAAACTCACTTCAAGGCGTACAGTGTCTTTTACTTCTTCTCATCTTTACGATCCATAGTCCCTTTGTTAGGGTGAATGTGTGGTATCTGAATTACCACTGCATCGCTGCCCTACTTGATCTCGGATTGCAGAGGAATATCAGTGCCGGAGCTGGTATTTCTTTGTTAGAGCAGGAGATGCGAGCGAGAATCTTTTGGGTTATCTATACGTTTGATCGGGTCATTGCTACCATGATGGGAAGACCTATCGGTATACGCGATGAAGGTTGTGAACTTCGAGTAAGTGCACTCTTCCCTTTACAATGCTTTACTGAGACTGACGATTTAGATGCCCATCGGTTTATCAGACGAGCAACTCTCAAAGCCATACCAACAAGCCACAGAACCCTCAAGCGAAATGGTCTTCGCAATTCACCTCTTCAAAGCCGCCAAACTAAACTCCGAGATAAAATACATCGCCCAAAGCATAGTCCGCGACTCACCTCGCTACGCATACCCCCGGGTCATCGACATAAACGATTGGCAAACAGCAATGCTTAAAAACCTAGACGAATGGTCAACGCAAATCCCGCTCCAGAACGACCCATCAACTCTCTATCTTCAAATAACATGCAAAATTCGCTACCACAACCTCCGCATGCTTCTCCTACGACCAAGTCCCGCAATTCCCAAACCTACCACTGAAGCTTTGGTGCAGTGTCATAAGAGTGCGAGGGAGAGTATACAGTTGTTTGATCAGCTTTATAAGAAGAATCTGCTTGTTCATAGCTGGACTACTTTCCATGGTCTTGTGCTTAGTACGATTACATTACTCTACTGTATTAAAGTCGTGCCGGAGATTGCGCGTGGGACGGAGGTAGATGTTTTAATGGCTGATCTGAGTATTTCGCTCAGTGTGTTAAGTGCTACAGGCGAGCATTGGTCGGGCGCGAAGAGGAGTAGGGATATTTTGGATGAGCTTGGTAAATCGACTATTCGTTATCTTCGTGAGCAAAGCCGTTCAGTGTCTCGGATTACTGACCAAGGACCCGCGCCAACACTCGCAACGGAGGTATTGGACGTGAATCTTCAGATGGATACATCCTTGGACAGCATGGGCTTCTTACAGAACCCATTTGACGACTGCACGTTCAACGATTCTTTTGCGGGGTATTTTGAGACGGATTCTGTCAATGTTGATAACATTGTTCGAGACCTTTTCCAGGATTTTATTCCTACATACCCTAGCGAACTATAACCCACCTTGCGGCCCTTGGGCTGTCAAGAAGTCAAAGTCGGCTCCATGCTCTGCTTGGTTCACGCTTCGCATATATAATCCTCGATATCCTCTCATTCCCTCCCTCTTCACCCACGGTTGCGCGCTCGCGGATTCATCCTTCTTTTCAAAGCTCTTGACCCTTTCTTGGATCCTTTGAGATAGTTCTTCATCTGAGAGGTCGACTGAGAGCTGTCTTTTCTCAACATCCAACGTAATAACATCCCCATTTCTAATGACGCCAAGAGGCGACTTCGGATCCGCAGATTCAGGAGAAATATGAAGACCAATAGTTCCACCCGCCGTGCCACTCATCCGTCCATCTGACAACCTCAACATATCCAATACGCCCTGCGCAGCAATCTTTCGAGGGATCGGAATCATACCCGCTTCAGGCATACCTGGGTTTCCAATAGGACCAATGTTCTGCAGAACGAGAACACTGTCAGGTGCGACATCTAGATCGGGATCATCTATCCTGGCGGCCATGTCTGCAGAGTTGGCAAACACCACTGCGCGACCGGTATGTTGAAGGAGATTTTTGTATTTGGAGGCGCTGGCTTTCATTACCGCGCCGCCGGGGGCGAGATTGCCGCGGAGGACGACGAGGGAGGATGATGGGTAGAGGGGTTCGTTGAAGGGGTGTATGACACTTAGTTCTCTTGGTACAGAGAGGAGAGATTGCTGGGCAATCTCTTCACCCATAGTTCGGCCGGTAACTGTCATCGCGTCAAGATGCAGAAGGGGCTTGAGTTCATGGAACAAAGCAAGCATGCCGCCTGGGGTCATTAGCTTAGCCCATCACCTCTTCAACGAAACTCACCAGAATTATGAAAGTCGGTCATATAATTATCACCACTCGGCTTCAAATCAACCAACAAAGGCGTCCTTCTCCCAATCTCATCAACAGTATCAAGAGTGATACTCCCTGCAACACCAGGATGTCTACCCGCAATAGCCATGAGATGCACAACAGCATTCGTCGAACCACCGATCGCTTGCAGAACGGTAATCGCGTTCAAAAACGATTCACGTGTTAACAAAGCTTGTGGTTTCATACGTTCACGGTTGTTGCACGCCGAAACTGCGAGACCGCCTGTTGCCTCTGCGATGCGAAGGCGTGTGGCTGATACAGCGGGTGCTGTTGCGCCGGCGAAGGGCATCATGCCTAGACCGACGAGGATGGCTGCCATTGTTGATGCTGTGCCCATCACACCGCATGTTCCGCCCTTCTAAGTGTTAGATCTGAGAGTGATATGACAATGGGGACTTACTGTTGGTGCTAGTTCATCGTTGATGGCTGATATATCCTCAATATCTATCGTTCCAGCTCTGTACTTGGCCCAGTTATTGCGACAATCTGTACAAGCTCCAATTCGCACTCCGCGATGACTACCAGGCATCATCGGACCTGTAACGAGATGAAGAATAGGTTTATTGGCAGAAATACCACCCATCAATTGCGCAGGCGTAGTCTTATCACATCCTACCCATACTCAGCACAGTTTCAGTTTTATGCAAAGCAGTAACTCACCTCCAATAAGCACAACAGCATCACAAGGCTGCGCAGCAATCATCTCCTCTGTATCCATACTCATCAAATTCCTCAAATACATACTCGTCGGCGACGAAAACGCCTCATGGATACTAATAGTCGGAAAGTCAATCGCAAGTCCTCCGTTGAGCTGCACGCCGCGCTTCACAGCATCAATAAGCTGCGGAATGTTGGCGTGGCAGGGGTTGAAGCTGGAATATGTGTTTACGATGCCGATTATGGGTCGGGAGAGCGCATCTTCGGTGTAGCCCAGGGCTTTGATGAAGACTTTGCGCAGGAAGAGCGAGAAGTGGGCGTCGCCGTAGGAGGGCAGGTTCTGGCGGAGGCCGGTTGTTGAGGTTATGGGGTGGGAGAGGTTATAGTCTGCATTGACTTGATCATTATTTGAGTCGGTCATTTTGATAGATGGGATGTCTGAGATTGAAGATTGAGATTGAATTGAGAATGTTTGGATTGGCCTATCATTAAATATGTATTACTATCCTGGTGTTGATCATCGTGAGCAGACGGGGGAACCCCGCCGGGTATCACGCAATATTACCGAATTGCCTCACGGAGGTCTCCCGTGTAAGTCACGGAAAAGCACCGACTTATACCAACAAAAAAAGAAATAAAAGGGAAAACATCCCTATAATCACTTACATTGCAGAAGCAGTTCAATGTTATTCTAATTCATCTCATTCTCGAAATGCTCAACCTCAAAGACAAAGTAGCCCTGGTCATCGGCCTCGGTCAAACAGGCACCGAAGGCTGGGGCATCGGCACAGCAAGTGCCGTATCCCTCTCCCGCCAAGGAGCCCTCATATTCGGCGGCAACCGCACTCTTGCCTCAACGAACAAGACCAAACAAACCATCGAATCAGAAGGCGGAACATGCGACATCATCGCTACAGACGCCACGGATTCTTCATCTGTTAAAGCCCTTGTTGATGCCTGTATGGCTAAGCATGGAAGGATAGATATCCTCCTCACAAGCGTCGGTCAATCGCAACCAGGGGATCCTGCATCTATGACTGAAGATGTCTGGGATGCACAGATGGATATTAATCTGAAAAGCGTGTATTTGGCTACACATTATGTTCTTCCTATCATGGAAGCTCAAGGCAGCGGTTCAGTGATATGCATCTCCAGTATAGCTGGTCTTCGATACATTGGCAAACCGCAAGTAGCGTACAACACAACAAAGGCAGCTATACTGCAGTTTGTTAAAGCTACGGCTGTTATATATGCGGACAAAGGTGTGAGGCTAAATGCTGTTGTGCCGGGACTTATGGATACGCCTTATACGAAGAGTATGGCGGAGAGATTTGGAAGGGGTTATGAGGAGATGTGTAAGGTTAGGGAGGGACAGGTTCCGATGGGGAGGATGGGGGATGCGTGGGATGTTGCTAATGCTGTGGTGTTTTTGGCGGCGGATGAGGCAAGATATATCACTGGGCAGAAGATTGTTGTCGATGGGGGGATAACTTCGTCTACTGGTAGAGCTTAGTTGAAAGTTTAATATATACAGATGTCACCATGATAGACTGCTCTTACAAGTGAGGCTCACACCATCAATTGGGATACACAGGGGCACTGCTTAGACTCGTTCAGGCAGATTCTATGCAAAGACTAACAAACCACTCTCGAACTTGCAATCTATACATCCATTTCTACACTTCTTAATTTTTCCATCAATCTCTCACAGCTCATCCTTCTCATCAAACTCCTTCTGCAACTGCATCGCCACTCCCAACGCCGCAAATCCCCCCATATGCATAGCCTGCATAACACTCCTCATCATAGTAGCCGCATCACCACCAGCAAAACACCCCTTAACATTCGTCTCATTCCACGGCGCCTCAACTTTGACCTCCCCCGAAGGAGCCATCTCAAGACCAAGTTGTTCCGCAAAAGGCGCAGCTTGTACAACATTCGGATGATTAACCACAAAACCCTCAGTCTTGGACGTTCCATCTTCAAAAGTGATCTTTACTGATGGTCCCCCGTTGACGAGGGAGAAGGATGTTATCTTCCTGTCGTCGTAGTGTACTTTGCTGCTGTGGATTTTGGATTGCACTGTTGAGGATAGAGACGGGGAGCCGTTGGTATAGACTGTTACTGAGTTGGAGAGTCGTTTGGCCATGGGTGTTACATGGGCGAGCATGTCTACGTTGGAAATCATGCCGCCTGCAAAGACGCCCACGGACTCAGCACCACGTTCCTCAAAGCCATGACAATAAAGACAATGGAAACTACCACAATTAGCATCAAATCATCCCCACCGAGGATATCACTTACATTCCCTTCCCCCAACAATCCTCATACCCCTTCGGCAACCCCTCAAAAACATCCCTCACACCAGTTCCCAAGCCAAGTTTCCTCCCCTTATACACACTTCCCTCCGAATCAACAGCTTCGAACACACCATCATCCGTTTTGCGAACGGTAGATATAGTAGCAGATTTGAACTCAACACTTTCATAGCGTTTTTGCAAATCCTCGCGGGCTTTGGCCCGGAAAGAAGCTGGATCGACGTGGTCGAAACCTAGGACGTTGTGCATGTGTTTTGTAGGGGCGTTACGATATATGCCTGAGTCGAGGATGAGGATGGAGTAGACTTGGCGGGCGAGGGTTGTTGCCATTGAGAGGCCGGCTGGGCCACCTCCGATGATGAGGACGTCGTAGAGTTTGGACATGGTGATCTATGTGTTTTCTTGTTGGTGTTTTCGTGGTGGTGCTTGATTATTGGACTTGATGGGTCTTATGTATTCATCACGGAGAGATCTGAAAGGCTCCGCTCGGAGACTTTGAGTATCGAGTCACGGTTAGATAAAAAGAAGCCGACGATGTGTTGCGCAACATGATTCCATTCTTGTATTAGTCGTAAGCGATATCAATTGTTATTGGCCTTGGCAGTTTGCATTTTGGTTCAACTGATGACTGGTTATGAGAACCTTGGCGGTGCATTTCACCTCTGACCTCTGTGGCCCGTGATGGTGTCATTGTCGTACCTGGATGGTAGGAATTGATTCCAAATCTATCTCTAGAATAATTGCCATGTTCTGGTATACAAACTCCTGACTACAATGAAATTAAAGTGCCAGCTCTGAGTTGGTGATGCCTCTTGGTGGATGCTAATGGTGCAGTCTGAGGACGCACCATAAGTACCAATTGCTGACAGCGCGACTCATTATCCAAGACTCACATTCATCGCACGGAATGCGCTATGAGAGGAGTCACACATCAATTAGATTAGTTACTTGGAACATGTACATGGAAACTAACTTTTTATCTGCACATTGACATAAGTGAGATCCGACGGCAAGCGTCGTGTCTACCTAAAACTGTCGCGCGACAGATAGCGGAGACTTTCATGGTTCACAATAATGTATCTTATTTCACGCAAGTAAACAAATCATTGGTATCCCACTGTTCAGAACAAGTCTGAACCTCAATTGCACACTATATACTGGTATAAAAAAGCCCGGCCGGACTACAAAAAAGAGAGGCTATCGCTAATGCAAGCAGGTTTCATCCAGCCACGATGCTCAAGCAAAAGCGAGCACCAGCAACCACATCAATCACACCAACTTTCCGATCGTAGGTAGTGCCGTGGTATAAAGAGGACCAGTCCGCGATGAGGCTCTCTCATCGGATAATCGGACCTGCTACGAGTCGTCACCCAGCACAACCCACGCATCAGAAGTCGGCGTCGCCGCACTATCAAACACTTCCCGTTGAGAAGGTAAATCGTCAAGTTCACTATCCGAAAAGCAATCGTAGTCTGTGAGTATCTCGTCCGAGATTAGGTCCGGGGGTTGAGATGTGTCCACGTCGAAACTGGGTTGGGAACCGTCGAGTTCGTAAATTACGCGTAGAGGGGCGACGGTTCGTGTTGGGGGGAGGGATTCGTCAGAGGAGGAAGAAAGAAGTTGGGCGATGGTTTGGTCGCCGCCTAGGTCTGTAAAAGACAGATCTAGGTGGAGAGGGGAGTTGAAGCTGAAGCTTTGAGAACGCTTTTTGCGGGATGTTTTGGCGGGTTTGATGGAGTAGACGGGTTCTTCGTGCTTGATACTATCAAGATTGAAGCCCTCGCCACGTTCTTGTTCATCATCGTACAACAAGCCCATGCGATATAACTCGGCTACTTCATCATCCTCACTCAAAGGCATTTTGCGTCCGAGATAAACATTCCCTCTCGCAGTAGTCGCATCGCGGAACGCCTCTTCTCTTTCCAGCGTAGGTCGTCTTACAAGGCGATATCGGTCGCTAGGGAGAGGAGTCTGGCTTTGCGCCAGATCCCTCCCCTCCAACTCATCCGAAGTGCCATATCCTTTAGACCGAGAGTTGGGAGTCCGACGAATGTTGCACCATCGAGGATGAACGCGTGATAGACTTCCGCAGGAAATCTCAAAGTGCAAGATCTTTTCGAGCTCGGGACGTCCGGTTGGTGTATCTTGTTGACCGCAACGGCGACAAGTGGTTGGACCACGATATGAACTCGTGCACTGAAAGCCCGTGTCGCGACAGATATTTGAGCCTTTGTACTGAGATTGACGTTTGGCTGTTGCGCGAACAAAGTGATTACGGGTTATTTGTGAAGGAGATCTGACCACTGGATCTGGGGTGATAGGAAAGTGCTTAGAGGGAAGATCCCCAGGACTATCGACTAATAACGAGTCCATGGTGGGAATTAAACTTATAAGGTGAGATGAAGTGTCGGGGGTTAGAATTAGATGATGTGTCTTTTCAAGCAAAGGGCGTGATAAGGCGTGCTAAATACAAAGGGCACGCAAGATTAGTGTTAAAGGAATATGGAAGAGATATCTGGAAGAGTCGAGTGGTAGGACCTTTCATCTTTATTAATGTTGTATCACTGTGCGATATGGATGTGATTGGCTGGGGGAGGAGTCATATGGCGTACTAGTGAGACACTGTCATTGTATTACACTCACTTTTGGTACCTAAACTAGGCACTCCTACTAGACTAGAGGTTACTACGGTTGTTGCTCATAGTGAGCAGCCGTGACGTGACTCACTGCTCAATCCGGGAGATAACCGAGTGGCGCGGCGCAGTGTCCCCTTGGCCCTTTCACCCGTCTTCAGCCTGGTTTCCTCACTTGCAACGAATAAGATGCCATGAGGACGCTCTACAGATAAGCAGGTTTCCGAAGAATGCCTTATCTTGAGAGGCGCATGATGATTCTCAACGTGGGGAGGCTCGTGACTGAATCGTGATTGGGTCTCACGGGATAAGAGGGTGTCGTCATTTTGGCGAATGTATTTTTTGGGTGTGGCGCAGTATAAAAGGTACTTATAGCTGCCTGGTAGGAGTCAGCTTCTACCAAGTTTCTTTGTTCGGGTGACCTGCGTGGGCCAAGACAGCATAAACCTGGGGAATCTCATTTCTGAAACAGATTGGGCGCGTTGCATGATATCTCGACATGTATTGCTGATGCATTGTTTGATCACCCGCTTGTGCAGAAAGTTGGTCTAATCAACGGTATGGCTTGGTTAAAGGCACGATGCGAGATAAGAGTGCTCTACCGGTTGCAGGCGGCTGATGATAAGACATTCCCCAACAAGGTAATCCCGATAACACCCCAGATTGTTCGGGAGCATCGTAGTATGCCAGATATCAGACTTCACTGCATTTTTAACCTCTGTCGGGGCGCTGCATTGAGAGGGACGTAAACTGGGTAACTGAAGTCCTGATAACCGATCGTTCCGGACAGGCAGAAAATTTTCACTGCAGTTTTAATCACCGCCGAGGCACCTGCTTCATGATACTGCATAAATGATGTTAGTAGCAGGGACATGAACTTAAAGGGCTACTAGATGACCCTTCCATACAATGGAAACGGCCGAATTGCTTCATGTCCATCGCTTCCTTTTCGCTGTGCCTAGCAGTACTTACCTCCACTCTACTAATTTTACTGCGTTTTTAAATCCTGTCAAGGTCTTTCATGGCAATGCATCAATTATGTTCTAGACATGCGGACGTGAAGCTGCATTTAAGCCAAACCCAACCTGCTTCGTTCACGTAAGTGTATGGATGTCACCCAAGAACAACAGCAGAGGGCTTCAAGTTGGAGAAAAACAATTGTTTATGTAAGCCATTCCGTTGATGGCTCCTCATTGTAAGACTAAACACCAAAAATTGACAAATAAGATGCTCCACGATGGGTTTTCACTGCAATATTAACCTCTGTCAGGGTGTTGCATTATTTAGATGAGGACTTAAACTGGGCAAACGTGTATAACCCTGCGATAATAGAGAACTACTAGGTTACTCGTACTCCGTATTGCTTGCTTATTGGTCCGGTCAACATATATGCAAGCCTGTGTGACTGGGGTTTCACTGCACTTTTAAATCCTGTCGAGGTGGTTCATGACGTTCCATAAATACATAATGCATTTAGTTGATGACGGGGGACCTAGCCTGGGCACAGGGTATTTCACTGCAATTTTAACCCTCCTCAAGCTGTTAAGATGTTGATTGTAAGGCAGATAGTTTATGTACCACGCCCAAACAAGATATCCAGAGTCATTCGATAATCCAACTAACCACAGTGTAACACTGTATAGTGGGCGGCCTGCCATACAGGGGATACGGGAGCCAAGTTCTGCTAATGAACATTTCCGTTTTAATCCATAGGAAGACTGCGGAAGGTAAGCCACAGAAAGTCTATTTTTTTCCACTGCAATTTTAACCCTTCTCAAGCCGTTGAGATGTTGATTGTAAGGTAGATTCTTCATGTATGAAACAGGGGACGCTGGTTAGAAGTTCCGCTAACCGATATTTCTGGCCTTTTGCTGATAACTTTCACTGCAAATTCAACCCTCACCGAGGTGCTGTATGTTGAGAACGGCCACGGCATTCAATTGGTATATGGCCGAGGACGAATCTGCATTTCGGCCACACTCCAAGCTGCTCCGTGTAACTTTTGGCGTTGCTCTGCGCAGTATAAAGGTTGTCGAAAAGAAAATCAGCCTTGGTGTACTGTGATGTACTGTCCAGTTTCACTGCAATTTTAACCCCCCTCAAGCCGTCAAGATATTGATTGAGTCACACCTTTACTTATGTACAAAGCCCAAAGCAGACAACCTTGAGCTACAGGGTAACACAAATAGCCGCAGTGCAACACCGACACAACCACTATCACATCTCAACTTCCACATAACCAACAACTCCAATCAATTTACTCATCTGACCCAACCTGAAAATCCATCATCTCGATATACCTCTCAACATCCGTAACATCAATCCCTCGCTGTATATTAACAGTGCCACTCTTATCCCACGCCACACCCCGTGCCTGCGCAAACGTATCTCTATACTTAACCATCGTACCGCCCTGTTCCTCCACCTGTTTCTTCAAAGTCTCCAAATCCCACAGCTCGCGTTTGAATGCACCACCAAAATGGGCCTCTAACAAATCTGCAAGTCGAGCGTAGGATATAGTGTCGCCGGCTGTGAACACAACTTGTGAACTGATGTCTCGTGGCTCAAGGATGATGTCGGCTGTTACACGACCGATGTCTTCGGGTGTAGTAACAGTGATTTCGTTCTCCCAGCTCCCCAATGCACGAACAGTTCTTTGTGGTAGATCGACGACCCCAAAATCAGGAAGGAATAGAAAACTCATAAATAACCCCGTAGAAACAATCGTCCAGTCCACAGCACTCTGCGCACGCAATTTCTTGCGAACCTGCAACTGCTCATCGAACAAATCCTGCGAACTACCCTCCCCAATAACATCATAATCCATACCAAATTGCCAAGGAAAGTATCGCTTGACACCCGCTTCAAGAACAGCGTCTAGGAGCTTGACTTGTGTTCCCGCGGGTAATCCCATGCCATTGCACGAAACCACAACATCGTACTTGGAAAAAATAGCCGCTAGGGAGGAAATACTAGCCGAGACTACGTCGGCTGCTTCGGTCCCGGCGTGCAAGGCCCGGATGCGCTGGATGAGCTTTTTCTTTTCCGGGGCGGCGGAGTCGAGGGTGGCCTGACGGACTAGCACCGAGACGCGCTGGGTCTGGTTCTGGCGCTTGGAAAGTGCTTCGAGAACGCAGAGACCAAGTTCTCCGGCGCCTAAGATGAGGATGTTTGACATGGTTGGTTTGTTAAGACGGTTCAGGGCTTGTAGGTTCTCTGTTGAGAGTTCAAGAGGCGTTCCTTGTTCTTCGTCTTGATTGTATGACATACTGATAAACTTGACGGTTGGCAGTTGGGATATTTAAACTATTCGTTATTACGTCGTTTCGTTTCGATATCCTGGAATCATAGAGGCTCAATGCATGACAGCGGATCCTTGAATGAGGGGAACGAATGAGGTCTCGAGTGACCCTGAACGAGTTATCTCCATGTCAGCTTTCCCCAAACTCCGCGATTCCTATTTTCGAATTTGTAAGACAAGGAACTGACATAATCACGGATGCCAAGTACCTGGGCCAAATGATCCACATAACCGTCTACGAATCAATACCCGGGTCAAATTCCAACAACAAGCGGCATTCCAGGGGACAAACATGACAAATGCGGAATAAGTCTAATAGAGTTTATTTCATTTCTACCCGAATGAAAATATTGGAAATATTGATGAAAAAGGGCTGGTCGCAATATTAAACTTTCAGCTATGAATAAGTGTTGGAAAAAATGAATGAACAGGCCCCGTCAATCAAACAAGAACGCCCACGCTTCCCAATGCAAGCAAACCAAATCATGATTTCAGTAACTTTCTTTTTGTTCCAAATGTTCTAGCTAGTAAAAGTGGTTGAACGAATGAAGTAAGTGTAAAGAAACAAAAGAAATCATGCCTTGACGGTATTCTTGTTTGCGAATCCGACTCGATTTTGCTTGAGGTCGAAGACGACGAATTGGGCCTTGAGGAGAATATCTCCTAGAATGGCGAACCCGATACCCTCGGAACTCTGGATA
This sequence comes from Fusarium nanum, assembly GCA_004367095.1. Taxonomy (NCBI): domain Eukaryota; kingdom Fungi; phylum Ascomycota; class Sordariomycetes; order Hypocreales; family Nectriaceae; genus Fusarium; species Fusarium nanum. Next base: position 117,024 of record QGDY01000112.1, read on the forward strand.
CCACCGTAGCAAACCGTCTGGGTGAGACGACCGTAGTTGATGTAGTGGCCGGGAACCTTGCCACGGTACTTGCCAAAGCCAAAGTAAAAGCTGGGCAACTTGGCTGTGCAGGGGAAAACCCAAACACCGTAGTTTTCATCGATGTAGGAGCCCTTGACCTTCTTGTAGTAGAACTTGACAAGCTTGTCGGGCAAGAGAAGGAGTGTAGTGCCGGTGTCGACAATGGCTGAATACTTCCACGTGTGCCAAGGGGCTCCTTGAGCAACGCGGTAGCCCTCAATGTCGATCTGCCACCAAGGACTGTCCTTGGTCACCTTAGCGAACCCTACAGTTCCGTAGTATTCGTTTTGGTTGATGTAGCCAAAATTGTAGTTTCCAGCTGAACCCTTCTGGAGATTGGCTGTAAAGACTGGGACCTGCAAGTCATTCTGGACTCTGTCAAAGTATGTCTTTTGAGCTGTGGGCCGAACGGTGTTGAGGCTGGACATGGCTAAGCCCATAATACCATGAGCAAACTTGTCTGCAGCAATACCGTCTGACACCTCAGTAGCGGACTGCACAGCCATGTTCTTGACATAGGTGCCTCCAACTTGCACGGTGTCGGTGTAGACAATACCACTAGCACCAGTACCATCACCATATTTGATGCTCCAAGTCTGGCCACTAAGGCGCTTGCTTGTCTTTGAATCGTCGGGTTTGTAGAGAACATGACCCGCCTGATCAGGTTGATATGTATCGGTGGAAAAGACCCAGCTGTCGAATGTCAGATGAATCCATTAAATGCCGTGAAAGTCACCTTACAGGTCAGAAGAACCAGTATCAAAGTTCAAATAGGTAGTTTGTTTCGGGCTACCGATTTGAACAGGGACAACGTATTGTGAGTCGTAGTATTCGGGAGGTGTTGCTGCAGCAGTACCCTTCAATCCTGGAGATTGTTAGATTGGTTCATTGATACGCGGATGAAATACTTACCAAGTTTATTCTTGACAAAAGCTGCCTCTGAATTGGCAATCTGCTGAAGTTTCTTGTTGGGCAATGGTTTGCGATATTTGTTGTATGCATGAATGAGAGCAATTTCTGCATGAGGCTTCTTGTAGCCTTCGTTTTCAAGTTGATCAAGTTGAACCTTCTCTCCTTTGGCTCGTGGCATAAGGTGAGGGTGTTCCTCAAAATCAATAGCCCGACCCTTCAGACCCTTGCCCATCTCTATCTCTTCTTGCTCCTCAGGGTCAATACTCCTCTCGGCTATTCCATCGAGAGGGTCCTCAGGGTGGTCCCCGAAAGCATCCTTCACCTCGTAGACATCGCCTGGCGCACGAGGTGCAAGAGCCCGAGAAGCCTCATCCTCAGGGTTTACAGACCTCTCCGCTATCCCGTCCAAGGGATCTTCGGGGTGATCCCCAAAAGCCCCCTTCACCTCATAAACATCACCGCGGATTTCATGAGGAATACCCGTACTGCAGCCGGCAAGTAGAAGGAAAGAAACCGTGCTGAATCTCATCGTGAAGGTGGGTTACTGGAAAAGAGTTGTGATCGTAGTCAAGAAACAAATCAGCAAGAAGGGGATATGGTCTGATATTTCAAGACAATGGATAGTGGATATGGGAGGCGGCTGGCAATTCCGGATTGAGGCCAAAGGTCATTTTTCAGGCACTTCAAGATCCTTAGTATGGGATTCTGGGCAAGCCCCAGGCTACGTGAAGCCATCTTGGAGAGCTTAACCTGGAATGTGGTCCGTGTAAAGTATGGGTTTGTATGGAATGCTCCTGGATGTAGTTTAGTATGGTATACCATTTGCATTCCGTATGCCTGGGACTAGACATTTTAGACTCTGTTATGGATGCCACGAGTTGCGGCAACAGAGCCATGGCCGAGACATGGCTGAATATGGCTTGGTATGTCTGTTCTTGGTTCCTGGTTCCTGCGTCTGATTTGTTTGAGTTTTCCCCGGTCCTGCAGGGTCTCCGTATTGACGTTGAAGGCGCTGATTCGATTATCAGGGTCCCGCCTCTGCGTATAGTAAAAGCAAATCGACCTGAATGTCAACGACGATGGCTTGTCCGCTATTCCTGTTGTAGCGATCGGCAAACATGGTGACCGTGATGGGACGACAATGATGAAAGACCCTTGACAGATCACTGGATCTACAACAAGGTCGTTTTGAGCTCTGCCCAGATATCCAAGACATCGCCGATGCCTAGCACCGTACCTGCATATTTCTGGGTATGACGTTTGAACAATGACATGATCATTGCGCTTCTTAGTGGTCCATTGTCCTTGGCAGGGCTCAGCTGGGTCAAGACACTTTGTAACAGAGTCAGCGATTGTCTCTAGTATCAACTATGGTATCAAATATCTATAGGATTAGTGAACTGTGATACCCATGGTATCAATGTGACAAGAGGCCCAAGCCCTCTTACCTTCGGGGCCGTCCAAATTTGGTATTTTTTCGGGAGCTGTCACCTCTTAGACTCATGGTCTAAGTCTTTAATGCAAATGTTCGCGGAAGAACGGTTCAAGCCTTTTCGCCTCATGGCCCAGTTTAACGAGGTCTCGGAGCCTCGCTTGAGGTGTCGAAGAATGCACTGACTCGATATTGTGATGCTAACGGTGATTGAGTTGTACCACTGAGTTGTAGCGTGCTATTCGAGGACAATGTTCCAGAGGGAGAAAAGTGGCTGGTCAGTGCTTGACAAAGGCTCGGTCCATTCCGCTTTGAGGCTCTTGACTTTTGTCGATACCTTCCATTGTTGTTTGTTGTGTTCAACACCAAATGGATTATCACGATCCCTTCATTACAAGGGACGAATAGACACAAAAATGGTGGAGTAAGAAATGATGTAAAGTCAAGGGCAAGTCATCGATGAATGACCCATTGATTTCCTGCAAGTTACCCCTCCATGACTCACCAACAGGGCAGCAACGACCCACTAAAACTTTTGATCAAGCAGGTGACAATATTCAGGCAGTCAGGCTTTCATGAGCTTTATGCCTGAACTGGGAAGCATTGGAGGCTGAGTAGCCTGTCCTCTCACTTCAATGAGATTGAAAATTTGGCTTAATACTACCATATTTGAAGAAATCTTGAAGGATATCGAATTGACAATTGAGAGATACTTGATGTAATATTGAATTGAGTTACTGAATGCCAGTGCCCATGTCTTTTTGACAAGTCCCCCAATTAGTCCCTAAAACCCACTGTCTGGTGCTGTAGACCCTTGATAAGATAACGATTTTTCAACCCCGCCACCCCGCGACAACTTCTCAAGGTTGCACAAAAATTCCAACGCCTTCAATTAAATTGAACTATACGATTTTCGCTTTGCTCCCAAGTCTATCGCATTGCAAATCGCAACCATGGATCCTGCCGCTCCGCACCAGCCGCCCTACACTTACACGGCGAATCAGGGCTACGAACAAACCGAAGAGATACCCCGCGAGCTACAGGCCCAAAAAGACGACGGCGCTGCCCTTGCCCAGGAGGACGAAGACGACTTTGACGATATCTTTGACGACCAGGACTTTGACGACAATGAGTGGGACGCTGGCGCAGGAGACTTGACCAAGTCCTACAACAGACAGCGCAACACCAACGAAGGCGCTGCTCCTCTTCGTTCAAACCAGCAAAAGCCTACTGCCAACACCTTCGCCAGCGTTGACGACCAAGTCTCAGCTCTTTCTAAGCACGCTGCCAAGATCCGACTCGACTCAGTTAAGCAAGATGGCGGTGATTCAAAGGACAAGGACAAGGCAGACCGCGCCACTAGCGACCAGGTTCTTGACCAGCGCACCCGTATGATTCTGCTGCAAATGATCAACCGCGGTTTTGTCAGCGAAGTCCACGGCGCCATCTCCACAGGAAAGGAAGCCAACGTCTACGGCGCCGTTCTCCACGACGAAAACACAGGCGACGCTACCCAAAGGGCTATCAAAGTCTACAAGACTGCTATTCTGAGCTTCAAGGACAGAGAACGTTACATCACTGGCGAGCACCGTTTCAAGGGTGGCTTCGACAAAGGTAACAACCGCAAAATGGTCAAACTTTGGGCTGAGAAGGAATTCCGTAACTTGAGGAGGATCTACAACTCTGGTATTCCTTGCCCTGAGCCTATTAGCCTTAAGCTTCACGTCCTCGTCATGGGCTTCCTTGGTGACCGCAAGGGATGGGCGTACCCGCGCCTCCGTGACGCTACTCTGACGGGAGACGATGTTGATCAGCAGTGGCATAAGCTTTATGTCCAGCTTCTTGGCATCATGCGCAAGATTTACCAGGTCTGCCGTCTTGTTCACGCTGATTTGAGCGAGTACAACATTCTATACCACAAGGAAAAGCTCTACATTATTGATGTGTCACAAAGTGTGGAGCCGGACCACCCCCGGTCTCTCGAGTTCCTGCGTATGGATATCAAGAACGTAGGAGACTTCTTCCGCCGTAAGGGTGTTGACACGTTGACCGATCGCGCTATCTTTAACTTCATTACTGCCCCTGAGGGTGCCGTTGAGGAGCCTGACATGGGCAAGGCTATCGAGACTCTTTACGAGACTCGGGCTGATGATGCTACTGGCGAGGATGCCGCTGCTCAGCAGGAAGTTGACAACGAAGTTTTCAGAAACCAGTACATTCCTCAAACATTAGAGCAGGTCTACGATATCGAGAAGGATGCTCAAAAGGTTGGAGAGGGTCAGGGTAACGATCTTGTCTACAGTAACCTTCTGCCAGACCAGGTCATTGCCCCCAAGAAGGCCGATGGTGAGGAGGGCGATGACGACCAAGAGCAAGGTTCCACATCTGATTCAGATGAGGGTGCATCTCTCTCCGGTGACGACTCGGTCAACGAGGCCGACTTCGAAAAGGGTACTCCTCGTGGTCGTCGCTTCGAAGATAAGGACGAGAAGAAGGTTTGTGCTCCATATTTCATCCCCGTTCCGATGTGACAACTTTACTGACCAATCACCAGGCCCACAAGCAAGCCGTCAAGGAAGCTAAGCGCGAGAAGCGCAAGGAGAAGATGCCCAAGCATCTCAAGAAGAAAATCGTCGCCAGCTCATCCCGTCGCAAGAAATAAGCACCTTAAGCCCAACCTTCACACCTCTTGCCACTCCGCGCAAGGGTCCGAAAAGCGCAGGCCAAAGCTCCCAAGCTCCCGAAAACTGACGAGCCTCATCCGGGGAAAGCTGTCAAACTCTCTCCACATTCTCCATCTCGGCCAAGAGACGGGCCACAAAGGAGGCAAAATAAATACAAATCGTCAGAGCTCTCTTTGATCGTTCAGTACGCTGAAAAAGCGTTCAGATCGCACTAAACCGGGAGGTTACGCAGACCCTACATGATTGAAAGGGGGAATGCTAAACCGTCTCGGCCGGAGGCTTCTCCGTGGCGACGAATCAATGTCTTCATCATTCGATTGCAGCTTTGCGCCCGCCAGGGGAAGGGGGAAAAGGGTTTGGTGTTAGAGTTGACCGAAAAGAAAGGGTTCGAGGCGTTTGGATCGCCGTTCTGGTTCCTGCGTCTCGACGTAACGGTCTGATACCCGGAATGGAAACAGTCTGGGCAAAAAGAGTGCACCAGAACAAAAACAGAAAAGAGAGTAACGACTTGAATATTATGTTGAAATGCCTGATGATTTGTCGCTCAGTTATTCTTACATTCAGCAAAAGTCAAGTGCCTTCCCAAGTGCTCTTGCGCCAATATAAAATTCGTTAACATGCAATCTCACCTCATATCCATCATTATAAAAACTTCGTAAGAAAACCGGCATCAAAGCACAGACTGCCGAAAGGGTTGCCAGACAGAGTGAAGACCCTGTCAACTAAAAGTAAAACTGTTGCTGAGGCTGGCCAGGTGGCGGCTGGGCCAAAAAGTCAAAGTTCAACGAGTCCATTCCCGTGTTCCAAGGGTCTGGTGATTCTAGTGGCGAATTAGCCAAGGATTTATGACAGATGAAAAAAGACATACCACCCCAGATTGATTCGTATAGGTCCATGGGAGCCATGTATTGCGTAGGATCGACGTTCATTGCGTTCATACTGTCGATGTTGAGGTTTGCGTTAGCCTGCGCCTGCATCTGTTGGCTGTAGGGGAGTCTATTAGGGACATATTTAGAAACATGTTACATCAGATGGCGAGCGAACAAAGGAGAATACTAACCCAGCAAAGTCTTGGATCGATGCACCCCCGTTTTGCATCTCTGCCATGGCGAGAGCCGCATCCTCGCGTGGGTCGGCGCTCTGAGAGACGTTGCGAAACATTGAATTGCCATTTCCGGAATATTGTCCAGCGTTCCCAAAAGGGAACTGGGGCGTCCTGCTCCCGCTGCCGGCGGCAGAGGCGTCACCCTCCTTCTTGAGGTGCGAGGGCACGATGGAGCCGTGGTCATAGATATTCTTCAGGGCCGTCAAAGCTCTGTAGAGTGGTCCCGAAAGTTCGATATCCTTGTCGGTGGTCATTACGTGAGGCTCCGGTGAGCTAACGTCCTTGGCGGCGGTAGCAGATAGTGCAGCGATTAGATCGCCCTGAAGCTGTCGAACCTCCGGGTCCGTCTTCGTTTCACAAAGTATACCCAGTAGTAAAGCCGATGATAGGCCATGATACGTAAATGCCCAGCTTCTCGTGGGGATTGCTGACAATTGGTGCATTGCCAAAAACATTCGGACGGTTTCGGTTAGGTTGTCTTTGCAGCGATCCGCTAGCGTCTTTCGTTGCTCAGGCTCGAACTCGCTGTCTTTGCGGAGTGCCGGACGGCACGCGACGGAGATGACAAATGATGTGTGAAGACGGATGGCGTAGTGTTGTAGACGGTCGAGCGCTGTCTTGCAGTTTTCCTTTGCTCGTAATTGTGGTGCGGTGCGGCTTCGAAGGGTCTCTACTGCTTCGCAATCGTCAATGATTTGAGTATATGTCGAGCTCATCATATCATCAGGGTTCAAGCGACGAGAAATGATTTCCATAAGATGGTACATTGTCTCGAGGTATGAATAGTTTCCGTTTGGCGTCGGTGACATGACGGGAATCGGACAACAAGGAAAGTTGGTCATTGGTGATCTAGCATTGTTAGAGGTGAGCGTCTCAGAAAAACAATACTTACCGATCAAATGAGAGCGATGTCAATGTGTCATGCCATACAACACTCCACCATAACCTCCTTCGAACCATCTCTTTCGATTGCGTGTTTGGTGGTGTGCAATCGCGACTTTCGTTGCGCGGTGTTCTGTGCAGACCCAACGATTGGGCAAGCCGACAGGTCAATCCCATCAGCGCCCATGATGCTTCAGCCTTCATGTCATTGAGAAGAACAAAGCATGTAAGAAGAAGAGCTTGGATCGAATCAAACGAGGGTCTATAATACATCAGCCAGAGTCGTGCTGTCAAGTGGCAGACAACAATACCGAAGAAGGAAATTGCCCAATCGGAGAAAATGGAACGATATTTGGATAAATCGCTGGGAGTCTCGCGTGCGAATATGGTAGGGAGATTCGTGGTATTGAGAGCCGACCGCTAAAACAGCAAAGAGTATGGCAAGCCATGATGCTGTGACAGGTTTGGTAGATTTAATTCCGTTTGTCGCGTTCCTTGAACGGTCTTCGAGGTAGATCATGAGTTTGCTCTCGAGGTCGTCAATGTCCATCACAAATCCCCAGAAAGGCTGCGGTATTTCCTTGTACGCCCGGAATAGTCTGCAGCTGTCAGCTTACGATCCGGAACACCCGCAGCTATCGCGAGTGCACTTACTTCATGACCTCACGGTCGGATGGTAATTCATTTGAGATATCTTGGGTCAGTTTTTGAAGGTGCTGCGACGACATCAACGGAAAAGGTGCCGATGTGTCGAGTCCCAGAATGGACCGCATGTCTTGTCTAATGTCAAGACCCTCGCCACCCTTGTGAACTGGTGAGGACTGCTCGCGCAGTAGGGCAGGAATACTATTCTGCCCAAGATATCGGTCTGGCGCCACTTCTGGCTCATCAATACTTGCTGTGGTGTTGTTAGCCAGATGGTGAGACCGGATTTCCGGATGGTCCTTACCAAGGGCGCGCGGCCAACTATCTTGACGCTCAACCTTACGGATGGCTTCTTCGCGAGTCGCTTCCGAAAAAGAATGCGTCCTCTTGCGATTGACGACAGTTTGACTGGTTTCTGAAGGAGCCGTCGATGCCGACGGCTTGGAAGTTGATGAACGATTGGGCTTATAGGAACATAGCCTAGGGTGCTCCCTCTTGACGCAGTTTTCACACGGTTGTTTGTTGTCGCACTTTACTTTCCGCTGGCGACAAGGCCAACATGCAGTACCTAACGTGATGATAAGCAACAAAGTTCACGAATTGAGGTTATTCGCAACACTGTTATCTTACCGTAGCGAACCTTGCGATGAGAATGAATGATTCGATTGGCCTCCTCTGGGGTCAAGTCATTAATGACCACCCGCTCATCTGGACTAGGGTTTTCCGCCATGATTAAGCGGGTTTTGGGCTCAGAATCGAGCCTCGGAGCCAAACAAAAGTCGCGATAGCAATGGCGAGGTAATGTTATGATTGCAGATGAGGGTTTACGAATGCCGAACTCCGAGAGTCTCCCATGCGCGATAGCGGGTGAGAGGGGAAAGCACGGCGGTGATGGGCGGGGCCGGTTCGGCTTTCCAACGGGTGTTAGTTAAATACAGGCAGGAGGTAGAGAAATGGAGAGATGACTTGGCGGCTGATCTTTTGACCTCTTCATTCTGGTTGGTTGAAAGGGAGGGGAACTGAAGCACGAGACCGGTATTGAAGCCGATGTCCGATGAGACCGGGTTAAATAAAGACCGGTTCCGTGATAGCCAGTTCAACATACCACCGGGCGAGATGAAGAGGAATTCGTGGTGATATCTTCCATTCTTATGGTAAACATGTTTGAGATATTAAATAGCTTATGACTCACATTTAATAGTACTAGGTCTCGCTATTCCGTGCCGAAGTCTCGGTAGTCTCGATCATCTTCTACTGCCGCTCATCTTGAGATCGTCCGTGTCGCATGCTCCTTCCTTCAGGGTAGAGACAAGAAAACATCACCCATTAAATGTTTTCCCCTCCACGTGCATCAGCAATTCCATTCTAACATCGACCATCATATTTCAGTCAATCAAAATGCAAACGATCTTTTTATCACGTTTTTCTGTTCCTCCTGCTATTCATGTTTATTCCCCTGCTACGCGCAGTGGCGCAATGATTCACTGTCGGTCGTGTCCAAAATGCTTCCACCATTTCCAAAGACATGGATCCGCCATGGTACTTTGCCCAATCAATATCATTTTGTGATAACCAAATCATTGTTGCATTGAACTACATTGGACTGCATTGCTCAAAGAAGCAATCATTATTATCGAAATATCTTTTTGTGCTACAAGGCTGCCTGGGCATGCGCCTCGGCGGTTACAGAGATCCAGGATCTCAACGCTCGCTTCAATTGATGCGCGCGCACTAAACTCACTCATTTGCAGCAGAAGCTCTCCCTTACAACAACCGTTAAAACGCACGACCGTTAGACTTTTTGGCTTTTGGTTCGCAACTGGCGCCGGTCGCCATGTCTGCCATCATTTCTTCGACTAAAAAACTACAGGCCAAAGAGGAACTCGACAGAGCAATCCGCTCCATCAGCTCAGACTTCCAACTCCAACTCCAAATCCCTGATCCGACGCTGTCGCCGAGTAAGCGCCAGCTTCAGCGTCGGTCTGAGGACCAGGAACGATGCAATGCGATCTACTATCGCGCGCAGTTCCTCAAGTTTAAGGATCCAAATCGACTCTCCATATGTTTTACTCGCTTTCGCGAACAAGCCGACGAGCACCTTACCAATTGGATTCGCAAGCCCCGCGCTGACCTAGACACGACCCTGATAAAGAGATCGTATGGCGACCCACATCGTCAAAGTGCACGCTTGACCTCAGAAGAGCGGGGCCAGCTTCAGGAGTTGTTATTGAGGCTCCTGAAAGACGACAACATCGCGAGTCAACCGCGATCAAAAGCCGCGAAGCGAAGGTCTGACGAATTTCCAGATCCATCCTCAAAAAGGAGCCGCAACTCTTTCGACGGTTCCCCAGCTTGTGATAGCATTGACAACATCCCAGTCCGCTCTAGAGCTGTGGACTCTAGTCGTGTGCCTACGGGACGGCCCGCTCGCCGGTCAGGTACGGCGTCATTCTCCAATGGCGCTCCAAGTGCCGGCACATCATTTGCCAGCACGCAACCCCAATCGTTGTCTTTCGGTGCTGGATCCTTGAATTCCAGTAAAGCATCATTAGCCACTTCGATTTTCTCTGCAACCACGAACGGTGCGCCAAGCACCCAAACCACAGTCTTTTCGAATTCCTCCTTCAAAGGTGCCGGTCCGAGAACGTCTTTTCAGTCCAGTCAACCCAACTACAGGAACTACCAAAAATCTGCAAAAGACTTCCAAGGCTCGTTCTCTCAGAGAATACAAGAATTCGAATTCAAGCCTCAAATCACGACTGAGCGCAACGATGTTGATCCGACGAAATCATCCTCATTCAGACATGAGTCTCGAATATCACCTGAGCCCGAGCTGGAGCCCGAGCCTGATATACCAATCGATGAGCCAAAGCTACCTCCCCTTGAAACGCCTCAACATATGAGAAGTCAGCATTTTGATGTAAAGCGAAGAGAGACTATCCGGTCTAGCAGCCCTGCAACAGCCTACTCTAGCCTTCCTGAGATGAACGACTTGGATTCGCTACTTCTTGATGCCTCCAACTTTGATACGACATCCTCATGCGAACTGACAAAGCGTCTGCGAAATATTTGGCCAAAAATTCCCATCCCTGGATTGAACCAGGCACCTTTGATCATTTTATGGGAATTGACTCGTGCTGCGCTTCACTGCCGTGTGGACTTGTCTGAATGGGATCTCGAATACAGGCCCGATCAAACTTGGCACGATCAGAACAATTTCCGAAACCTGATCTTTCGACACCGACTCTTTATCGGGGCAGGCCTACCTGCGCCTTGCGATCGGGCTGTCTGGAGCGCAGCATTTGGATCATTTACTTCATACGACAAGACTGTTGTTCTTGCTGCTGAGTTTGTCGTCAACCCTGAGGACTCCGGCCCCTTGTACATGCTCAAGCTCCAGCCTCCTCGCCTCGAGCTTGGTCACCGACTAGCCCGTCGCTTTGGAGCAGACCGGTTTATGGAAATCATTATGCCATCGCCGACTTCTAGAGATGCTCCCGAGGTAATTAGAAAAGATAATCAAGGTCCGGACAAGATTATCAGATGGTTGAACGACAATCTTCACTACTTTCTCGGTCGATTTTGGGCACCATTCTACAATCGTGAGGCCAAAAAGTCTATTAAAGATCCCAAACCTCCCCATAAACCACTTACCATCATGCAGGAGCGGGTGTATTTCTTTGCAACTGATGGTAACAACTTCCGACTGCCCGAAAGCCAGTTTCCGCCGTTGGAAGAAGCAGTATCTTTGGCATACCGCACGAAGATGCGGCGTTCCGATCTCCTGAATTGGGCTGTCAATATCGAAGAAAACGCGCAACAGCCTGTACCAAAACTGTTCTCGCGACTTGCTCTCAGTAAGTTCCCGAATTCGTCCATGAATCTTCTAACATTAGTCCAGGTCTCAGCAAAACATGTCCCACCGTTGTCCTTGAACCTCACCAGTTTCGACATCGAGATACGATGCTGGGCTTCCACGATCTCATGAGCGACAGTGAAAAAGAAGAGCAAAAGGATATGGGCGACGGTATCGCTAGGATGTCCCGAGGTTTCGCACGCAAGGTCGCAACTCATCTCGGCTTGATAGAAACCCCATGCGCATTTCAAGCTCGTATTGGAAGTGCCAAGGGGATGTGGATAGTCGATGTCGAAGATGACGGCTTGGATGGTGATGTTTGGATTGAGACGTATCCCTCCCAACGCAAGTGGATTTGCGGGTTTGAGGACATCCACCATAGGACGTTCGAAGTTCGAGAATGGGCCAGAGAGCTCAAGTCGGCCTCGCTCAACACGCAGTTTATACCAGTACTTGAAGCGCAGGCCCCAAATCCTAGCGACATGCGAAGCATCATCGCCAATCATCTGGCCAGTGGGCTTCAAGAGGAGATCGGAGGTCAGCTTGCAGCCATGACACACCCTATCAACCTCCGTGGTTGGTCGCATCGTCGTTTTGATCGATCGACCCTGGGTCAAGTTCCATTTCAAGGAGGGTTGCCACAACGTGATGAAGATGTAATTTCGTACATGCTCGATGCCGGCTTTGATGCTACCAAGTGTCGTTACCTGCGAGATCTTGTATGGAACAACCAGAGGAGACAAGCAGAAGTGCTCAAAGCAAAGATGAACATCAAGATACCCCGATCAACATATGCTTACATGGTGGTTGACTTTACGGGGACATTGGAGGAAGGTGAGGTGCAGCTAGCATTCTCTTCCAAGTTCCAAGCCGACGGCGAGTCAGATACTTTGTTGGATGACATTGACATCCTGGTTGCCCGAGCCCCAGCCCATTTTGTGAGCGATGTACAAAAGGTCAGAGCTGTGTTTCGACCGAATTTAAAGCGGCTCAAAGACGTCATAGTGTTCTCTTCCAAGGGCAAGTCACCTCTCGCTGACATGCTCTCTGGCGGTGACTACGATGGTGATCAGGCTTGGATTTGTTGGGACCCTGATGTCGTTCGCAACTTCAGCAACGCGGAGAAGCCCATTGAACCAGACCTCGTCGGACAGGGGTATCTTCGAAAGAGTAACCCAAGTTTTCAGTCACTTTTGGATACTACACCTGATCTGGAGGGTGCATGTACAGACTTTTTACGCTCGGCGATCTCGTTCAATATGCAACAGACGTTTTTGGGTATCGCGACCAAGTTCAAAGAAAAGCTCTGCTACTACGAGGGGGGAGTCAAGAGTGAGAAAGCTGTTGCTCTGAGCACGTTGGTCGCTCTACTTGTTGACCAAGCCAAACAGGGCTTACTTTTCAGTCGCGGAGACTACGATCGATTGAAACGAGATATGCAGATGCGCGGAAAAGATCCGGAATACGAGAACGAAAGAAGTTCTGAGCGGAACTACAAAAGAAAGGATGGGACAATTCACATCCTCGACTTCCTAAAATTTGTGGTTGCTGAAGATACGGTAGGAAACGCTTTGAAGCAGTTCTACGACGCTCTTCATGTTCCCAGTGTCCAGGCATGGGATACGGATTTAGCCCGCCTCTTCAACGAATACAATGATCAGAAGAAAACATCCAAGACAATCGCAAGGCTTATGCAGGACCTCGTCGCTCAGGTGGAATCTATCACTAAAGAATGGAAGGTCTCAATGGCAGGAAGCAAAAATGATAGCACGAGCAGCGAGTTTGCCGTCAAGATCAAAGAGCTGCATCAGAAATGGTCTTCGTACAAACCTTCCGCTGCCTTGATGAGTATGCGAGTCGTTGAACCGCTACTCGATCGCTGGAACAGTGATCCAGATTTGAGCAAGTGGGAGCTCCTCAAAGCTTCTACCATGTTCAAGCTCAAGTACAGAGACGCATATGTCATGGTTTGGCGTCTCGGAGGAAAGCAACTGGCGTGGATGAAGGCGACAATGTCGCGAGGTGTATCTGACGCGAGCGCCATAGCTGTAACAGCTGAGATGTGGAGTATACTCCGTCCTGACACTAAGCGCATCGCCGCTCTTCATGCTCAAAGACAAATTGGACATGACAACGAGAGTTTGTCGGCTTTGGAGGAAGTTACGGAATACGATGAGACAGGGACGCAGATTGACGATGTTTAGAGACGCATCGATTGGAATCCTTCTATGTTCTCAGGCGTGAAGGCTTCTAGACGGCTGAGGTCTTGACCAGACGCTATACATAACGAATAAGGAGCCATGAAAGGTGACACCATCCCTGTCGATGCTTGAACTTGGAATCCAGAGACAGGAGGAGTTCTGCTTGGGGTGGGATTCGCAGACTCGTAGTCATGGCGCGTCTCGGGCATGCTATTGGCAATAGGGAAGATCGGGGAGTCGAGATGGTTTGGTCACATTTCCGACAGATGCGTTGGATATGGGGCCTTGTATTTGCTTGGATGTGGTTGATACCCAGGTGTGTTTTAGTATATTCTCAGTTCACTAGCTTTTTAAACGAGTTTCGGAAGATAGTTTCTCTTGACTCCTTGACTCTATTACTATGCTTGCCCAGCTTGTCTGACGGTTTTTGGAACCCCATGACTGGAAGGGTGCTACGGGAAGAAGGGGTCCTGAGATAGACAAGAGGTACTCGTCTCTGAACTCACGAGAAAAAAAGCTTTAGTGAACTTTTGTTTATCAGATTATGATCCATTAGTGGTGAAACCATGAAATGATCTTATAATGCATTAACTATACAAATTCATGAGTTCATAATCACTACCACCAACTCCCGCTGATGCAGACCTATTATCCTAATCATAATTCATCGCACACAAAAAGAAACTTGCGCCTCATCGCAATTCGTCGTTTTGATCGCTGGAACAATCAGAGCCACTGCACGGCTCAACCTTAATAGACGAAAGAAAATCTCTGACAGAGCTGACGATAACACTCAACAACTCCTCCTCATCACCAACACCAGAGAGAATAGGAGTGAGCTTGCGACTCATATCAGAAGCAATATCCGAGTCGATAGTGATTATACTGTCGAGTACGTCGGTGAGCATGTGCGCTGCGCGGGATAACGAGCGTCCTCCCTCTGCACCGCCTAGGGTCTTGACGTAGTCTTTGGTAGTGTCGAAGAACACGTTTGTAATAATGTAGACATCATCGATGAGTTGTTGACGCTCTTTGGGCGAAAAGTCCATTTTGGAAGCGCTGTCGAGACGCGAGACTGTTTTGGAGAGGAGCGTTCTGATGATGTCCATTGACCGGACTGTTGTGACGGTGGCTTCGTGTGCTAAGCCTTCGAACTTGGCCGCTTTTACAGCAGTGTCTACACACGTTAGTAACCAAGCTCAGTATATCAAAATAGTATTGAACCTACGGATGTCATTGCACTCTGTCTGGACACGAACAGCGACAAAGTCCATGAGTTTAAGGACATCATCATGATGTACACTCGCGCGTCGGATACGATCTGAGACAGCGCGGGGCACATTCTTTGAAGCCTTGGGGATAGTTACGCCGACGCGGGGAGTAAAGTCGAGAGGCAAAGCACGGCTGATAATAGGAATAGCCAAGGTTGTGCTTGTGAGGGAAGCGATGAGGAGTGTTGAGAACTTCATTTTGAGGTAAGGACTGAGAAGAAGGGAATACAGAGCTGACCAGCGCTGAAGAGATGTGAAGCTTGATGGGATGTAGGCCCTTGTATTTATCTCATCTCCAGGTGGGTTCGATCGAGAGATCAGCGGACGCACTCCGTCGCTGTCAAAGCTTATCTTGCTCAACAAAGCTTGACGGGAATATTTGGTCCTAAGAAACCCTGCAATGACATTCCTTGTTTCCGGCTAGGGCACGGATGGACACAAAACTTCAACGTCGAGATTGGTCAGAGCTCTTTTTACTCCGAGTTGAGGTTGTAAGGCTGTTGGTTCCTGGTATTTTTGACAGGAGAGATCGGCGTGGCTTGAGATAAGATTTAGAGGTTAGACTTGGGCTAGGTGGATGGGTTGTGTAACGTGAGCTATTTCCGACTGACCTGGGAATAAATCTTTCTTTTTTATGCTCTTGTTAAAATGTCTTGTTCCGGCATCTCGAAGCCGTTCTGAGGGTGATGTCTTGTACATGTCTCACCCATACTACCAAAACAGTAAGCGAGTCTCTCACAACCTGAATCAGATCACCCGTATAAAATCCGTATAAAGTTAAACTTTTTCAGTGACACATCTGCAGTAGATCACCAGCCAATAGAATCAAGTGGCAGATAACCGTCTTTTCACATTCCCACGACCGTCGATCTACATACACTACCGCATCTGGACCGACCCTTTCCACTTATAGCCAGCCAACATTCCGTGGCAACTGGTTGAGTCACCTTGACTGTGTGTGTTTCAGACAGGATGATAGTGCAATTGCATCACGGATCTCGGAACTATCGGCAAGACATAACCAGTTCCTGTCATGAGGCTGACTTCTGAGCTGTTTTGGGTATAGCCAAGCTTGTTCCTGAGTACGGCGGCCGCCAGCAGTGATAAATCACTTTGTTGTATAGATAAGCTTTTCGTATTCCGGGGTTTTGGAATTTTTGGCACATCGACGATGTTATCATGATAGGTTAGAGTTTGGTAGTTTTGGAGAGAGTGCTTGATTTGACTCATATGTGTGATGTTCCGGTTGCACATATTCCGCGCCTCCATCGTCAGGTGATCATAAGTGTTAGGAAATTCTTAGGATAGAAGGTATCTATCTTCATCTATTGAGCGTCTGCTTGACTAGGCAGTGGGACATGTGGAGCCTGCAGAGCCGGGGTATAAAAGATAGAGATATCATGAGAATTTAACCGGAAGACAGGCTGATTGATGAGTGCATAAGCTGGTGTAGTGGTGTGGTAGTACTGGCAATCACCTGACAATCTGTATATGCATCTCATTGCACCCCTTTCGATTCCGATTGAGAGTGAGAGGGCGCAGGATATTTCCAACACAGGTACTCATTGATGGTGTTAACAAAACGTTGTGACAGAGCCTCTCAACACCGACCCGGCTCGATTAAGTACTGGGCGTCGCTACCTTAAATCCCGTTTCCTAACGTATTTCACATATCTCTACAGTACGCTTCTGAATAAGATGATTGGCTACAGATGACACAATAGGTATGTGGTTCCTGATGCTTAAGAGACAGGGCTTCAAGTATTTGGCAGTACCTGGTTTCGACACTGAATAAGAACAGTAGTGTTCAGGGGAACATTCAGAATACATAGGCACAAGCCACAAGCCATCAGGAATCACAGACTTCACATTAAAGACACAAAACAGATTCCTCAAATATCTCACAGTTGAGTTAAAGTACCCGCACAGGAGGCTACTCAGAACTAAATATCTACATCAAATGAATAAACACTCCCTTTTTCCAGACCTATATAAACTTGAAAATGCCAAGGTTGGATACTAGAGCGGATGAAAGCGCTTAGTACTCGTCGTTGTAGTCACCCTCCTCCTCGGCAGGGCACTCCTCATCGTCACCGTCCTCAGCGACGGGCTCCTCATCCTCCTCACAGTCCTCGTCATCATCGTTGGCAACGGGCTCCTCCTCGTCCTCGCAGTCCTCATCGTCATCGGCAACAGGGGCGGAGGTGGGCTGGGCAGCGCCAGAGTCAGCGGAAGAGCTGATGGCGACGGCCTGGAGGGTGGTGGCAGCGGGCTTCTCAGCGGCGGCAGTGGTGGCAGGGGCCTCCTCCTCGTCGTCGCAGTCCTCGTCGTCCTCCTCGGCGGCGGGGGAGGAAGTAGCGGGGGCCTCGGCGC
>QGDY01000113.1:0-209155 GCA_004367095.1 Fusarium nanum
TGTCAATCTGCTTTGCTTTACTTTGGCTTTGCTTCTTCAAAGAAATCTTTGCTCTCCACGACACGGACGAATACCCTTCTTGTTCAAAGATACTCAGATTGATCCATCGCATACTCGAAAACAAAGTCCGGCTCAATTGAATTTCGTCGACCAACTTGCGACAGCCTGCGCCTTCCTACCAACTGTCGCGTTCAGTTGAAGTTTGGGTGACTCAGCCAAATCTCGACCTCGAACCTCGACTTTGTTTTACACTTTGGTCCGCGGATCCTCGGAATTGACTTTCTTAACCACGAAATACGCCTTGTCGTTTTATTCTCAACCGTTTCCCCGTTAAATCGGTTATCGCATCGAAGAAACCCAGCGCAGGACGTTGTTGGTGTTGACTTGACGTTCATCCATCCATCCCGAACCTATAACTTCAAGTTACCCCAACCTTGTGGTTTCGACAAACACTCGGTCATTCTATTCATCACCTGGACCAGTAGCTCTGCGCTGTGCTGCAGCTCTCTGCCTGTCAACGAGGAACGCCCTGTTTTGCTTGATCCAGCGACCCCAAGGCACCCCCAAAGGAGCCACCTGCATATCCCGCCCTCTGCCAGCTCACCACGCTGCTGCGAACTTGGCACATCATCACGCCTCGGATCGGCCTTGTCAGGACCTACCTAGTCATCTGTTACTCAACCTCACTGTCCTTGTGGACCGACCACCTCCAGGCTACCTCGGTCGTCCCTGCATCTGCATTTATTACGTGCTGTCGACACTGCCCTGGACCTTTGGCAGACACTGGCTGCACCCCAGAGTGACAGCTACTCCACGAGGGATCGGCTTCCGCAGCATCTTTCCCCGCAATTCGCGTGTCTTATCGTTACCCCCAGGCCAGACGTTCCACCATGGCTCCCCATTCTGACTGAGCTTTTATATACGCCGATGCAACCTACGAATGCGACCTGCTTGTCCTTATAGTGTAATCACCACTCAGCACGACCATGTCTTTCAACTTTGACTCGGATTCAAAATATTCATTACCATCTCACAACTTATCCGAAATGTCCTCAATAACACGTTCTCAACTCGGTCAGGTCCAGACATCCTTTCCGTCACAATCACAACCAGTCCCTATCCCCATGTCAGCTATAAGTGCTTCATCAGGAACCTCAAACTCACAACAAGGTTCCCCAATCATGTCTCCCGACAACGCTGTTCTAACCACATACTCCTCCGTCCAGGCCTCGCCTGAACCCATGCGAGGTCGAGAGGAGGAGTCCTTCCCTTCCAGCTTCCAGCTACCCGAATCAGTGCTCTCCAGGAAGACGAGCACAAACTCTCTCGGGTACAGTGCCATGTCCGAAGTGGCCAATAACAGCAAGG
This sequence comes from Fusarium nanum, assembly GCA_004367095.1. Classification (NCBI taxonomy): domain Eukaryota; kingdom Fungi; phylum Ascomycota; class Sordariomycetes; order Hypocreales; family Nectriaceae; genus Fusarium; species Fusarium nanum. The sequence continues at coordinate 1,369 of QGDY01000113.1, forward strand.
GAGGTCTCATCCGTCGATTTTCAAACCGAGCCCAACGATTTGCAGGCAGGAGGAGACCATCTTCAGGTGCCCCTGCCAGCCGTGATGGAAGCGTTGGTCCCAGCATTCTCAGACGCCGTAGCGACAGCAATGCTACTGCACCCCAGGAGAACGCCTTGACAGACACCGATGAGGAGCCCGAGTTCGTCCCTGAGGACTCTATTTCTATGGTTTGCCTTGACGGCAACACCTACACATCATCTGCCAACAGCACACATGGCTCCATAAGTGGAAGCGCTGGAGCTATGGCTGGCCCAGTGCTCCCGGCTGAGCTACGCAATGGGTGCCCAGTGAAGAAGGTCTCCAAGAAGAGTCGCCCAAAGAGGATAAACCTTGTTTACGAGACCGAGTCAAACAAGCTCTCTTGGGATACGACTCGTCCTCAAAAGTCTCTTCACGTTGATGAGATTAGAGAGATTCGAACAGGAACCGATATTCAGCAATACATCCATGATTACGGACTCTCCAATGAACTCGACTACTACTTTCCTCTCTGGTTTACTATTATTTACACCGAAAACTCCAAGACAAGATTCCTCCACATCGTCACCGACAACCCCAACACCCTCTCACTATGGACGGAATTCTTGGACGCTATGACGAGATATCGACAGGAACTCATGACATCTTTGATGGCTTTCAACGATCCTGCCGTTGCCCAGTATTGGCAGACCGAAATGGCCAAGGAGTTTGGCGACCAAGTTCGATCTCCTGAGCAAGAGGAGATGAACATTGCCGGCGTCAAGCGCGTCTGCCAGAACCTTCACATCTACAGCTCACAGGCAACCCTCGAAGTTAACTTTCATCTATCTGATTCTCGACGACGACAAAAACTCAACTTCCGTGAGTTCAAGGACTTTGTGCGCCGCATGAAGCAACGCAACGACGTGCAACGAATTATTCGAAGCTTTGCTGCCAACCCCGAGTTTGGTCTTACCATGTCCGAGTTTCTCATTTTTCTCCGCGATGTCCAGGGTGAGGATGTTGATTCTAACCGTGCTGCCTGGGAGAAGCTCTTTTCTCGATTCTGTCGCCGATACCGAAGCAACGAAGTGGATCTTCCCGAGAACGCCGAGATTATGACCGAAGCCGCTTTTGTTGCCTTCTTGACGTCAGAGGACAACGATGTGATGCAGCCTGAGCCTCAGAACATTGTATTGGACCGTCCCATGAATGAGTACTACATTTCCAGCTCCCACAACACTTATCTCTTGGGCCGTCAAGTTGCTGGTCAGTCAAGTGTTGAGGGCTACATCTCAGCGCTTGTTCGGGGATGCCGATGTGTCGAGGTTGACTGCTGGGATGGCTACAACGGCCAGCCCGACGTTAACCACGGACGCACAATGACCACTTCCATCAGCTTCAAGGAGGTCATGACCACCATCAACAAGTACGCTTTCGTCAAGTCCAAGTTCCCTCTCTGGATTTCTCTCGAGGTTCACTGCAGCCCAGCTCAGCAGGCTACCATGGTGGAGATTATCAAGGAGTGCTTCGGTTCAAGATTGGTTACAGAGACTTTGGAGGCTTTCCCCGACAAGCTTCCCACCCCCTCTGAGCTTATGGAGCGTGTTCTTATCAAGGTTAAGAAGCCTCAGATCAAGGAGGAGCCTGTTGCCCCTGGTAATGACTTCCGTGGTCGACGCCGAGGCAACAGCCTCAACTCGCCTATGATGCGCCCCTCCATCCCTGATGGTACTCCTTTGATGCCTTCTCAGTCTCTTCCCCAGAGCCCTATGCTCACTCCAAGCCACTCTTCCCGACGATTGGTCAGCAAGACTCGAGTCAACACCATCACTGAGGGTCGAGTCCAGGATGGATTGAGCAGCAGCACCAGCGACAACGAGAGCACATGTGAACAGCCAGTCAAGAAGACCCCCAACAAGACCGTCAAGGTTCTTGGTGACCTTGGAGTCTACTGTGCTGGAGTCAAGTTCTCTGGCTTTGACACTGTCGATGCCAAGCAGTACAACCACATCTTCTCTTTCATGGAGTCGAGCTTTGCCAAGCACTCTCGCGCCAAGGACCAGAAGATGGCCCTTGATATCCACAACATGCGCTACATGATGCGAGTCTACCCTGATCGCACTCGCATCACCTCTAACAACTTTGATCCTCTCATCTACTGGCGACGCGGTGTTCAGATGGCCGCCCTTAACTGGCAGACTTTTGACCTTGGAATGCAGCTCAACCGTGCCATGTTCGACGGTGGCAAGGACTCTTCCGGCTACGTTCTCAAGCCCGCCGAACTCCGAGACATCCAGGTCCTCCCCTACAACTCTGACATTGCCGAGGGCAAGAAGGAACGCAGCGTTGTCTCTTTCAGCATCGACGTCATCTCTGCCCAGCAGCTTATGCGACCCGCGAATCTCCCCGCGAACAAGTCCATGGACCCCTACGTGGAAGTTGAGATCTTCCACGCCAATGACAAGCGCGACAAGAAGGAGGCCGACTCCAACCTGGCCATGGAGCATGACTCGCCCCTCAAGTACCAAACCGAGGTCATCCGGGAGAACGGTTTCAACCCCATGTTCGACAAGCAGTTCAAGTTCAAGGTCACCACCAAGCACCCCGACCTGATCTTTGTTCGCTGGTCGGTCAAGCTCTCCAACGATGGCGAGAGCTACAACGAGCGACCTGCCGTCGCCACCTACACCGCTAAACTTACCAACCTCAAGCAGGGATACCGAACCCTGCCTCTTCTTAACCACGCTGGCGACCAGTACCTGTTCTCTAAGCTTTTCTGCAAGATCAAGGTCGACTCGGTCGAAAAGAAGTTGATTGACGCACCTCGCCGAACCCAAGACGGTAACAAACTCAACCGACTTGGTGGCAAGGTCTTTAGCCGCATCAACACCAGCCCTAAAAGTACCATCGAAAAGTCTAGCTCCGAGAAGACGAGCTTTGACAGCTACTGATTTTGAGTCTATCTCATCTGTATGAACATCTCTTCACTTCAACCTTCTTGGATATAATTTTACCATTTCATTTCTCGATTCCATCGATACTGAGCTCGACGAAGCTGGATTTGGGTCTACTCGGGTTTATCGACAAGGATCTACGGCGCAGGACCTCCACATCCTCTTATCTGGTCACATCTTCCCATGATCCCAGGAGGGTCCTGGCGCGACATACGCGATGGTTGAGTGTGACGATGATGATGGAACCAGCACCCTTTGTCTTACTTTCTTTCTTTTTCCCTTTCAAGAAACGGGTTGAAGCGTTTGAATAACCCTTTTAAGGTACTAATTGGTACACAACGATTTCCTTTGTCGAAAATATGGCGCATGAAAAAAAACACTTAAAGAAGGACAAATACCCCCTTGAGCGTGGATGGTGTTGGTCATTATTGGGATTCTATGTTTATATTATTACCGCGGCATGGGTAGCCGCCTTCAATGGACAAGGACAGGAACGGAATGAAAAAAAGGAGTCTGCATATACCACGCTTGGCCGTGATTTAGGAGCGTCAGGAACAACTAGCATTACTGGGAAACCGGATTCACGTATTATAGATCGGCACAAGGCAGGGGAAACCAATCACTTGGGAAAACATCTCTATTCTGCTGAAAGCATATTATTCTTGGCCAAGTCTCGTCTCTTGAGTGTCAATTGTCTATGTCATCAATATCACTAGAGATGACGTCTCAAGCTAGAGTGTGCACAGCAGAAAAGAGGCCTCATGGAACAATGGGATCGGCATAGGGAAATCATGATATACTGTATACATACCGGTGGCTCACGCCAACCAAACAATTGGGCCAGGATAGGCATGTAGATTAGGGAAAAAAGAAGGGGGATAATGAGAAATGAATCAATTCAAACTATGACGAACATTAGTGAAGCGAATTGTATGCCTCGTTTGGGTTCGTGTATAGCTTCGTCTAGAAACCCCTGTTTCACAATCCAACGATCAATACACTAACCTCCACAACTAATACTGACACTATCCCTTATGACGAAGGGCGGTTGTTCATCTCATCTTGACTAGCTTTAGCGACGTTGACAAGTCCAAGTCTTCATTCCAGGTTCATCTTGTCTTTTCCCCGCAGGGTTCCCCCCCTTCCCAGGGCTGATCTACACGATCGTCGGTTGGGGGCGTGCGCCGTTGAAGGAGGGTTGTCATGTAGAAGAGGGGTGTTATGAATTAGCCTGGAATGAGGCCATCCAGATATCTGAATTGGGATAAACATGTTGTTTTGAAAAGTTGGCTTTGTCAGCCGGTCTATGTAGTATCTACCCCACTGTGACAGCTTCGAATATCACCATATCGTTTAAATCTTTTGAAACAACGATTCTGAACATCAACACTATGTCATCAGACATAAGCGCCCTGTACAAGGACATGGTCCCTGGCAACCTCGCTTGTCTCACAGCCCTGGATTTCGCTCAAGAATCACTACCTATACCCATCGTGAACCACTCTCTGCGGGTTTATCTGTTGGCTCGGTTCATTGCCAAGAAGGAAGACTCTCCCTTTGTGTCTGAGGGGCAGATTAGTCTCCTCTTTGTAGCAGCTATTCTCCATGACATTGGCGCAAGTGATGCCGTCAATGGACCTCAGCGCTTCGAAGTATGTTCTGCTGACACGGCGAAACATCATCTTCTGAAGCATGGACACTCGGAAGCAGAAGCACATCAAGTCTGGACCGCTATCGCTGTACATACATCCCCTGGTATAGCAGAGCGCATCGATCCATTGGCTCGGTTGATCCGACTCGGTGTGCTCTCAGACTTTGGATCGGACGAGTACCGAAGAAGTATTGGGACAGAGTCATACTGCAAGGAGATAGAAGCCCTTCTGCCGAGACTAGAACCCGAGAAAGCGCTTGGTGACGCAGTGATCAAGCAAGCCGACAAGATTCCACAAGTGGACAGTGTCACTTGGCCCAATAGTGACAAGTTTCCAGCTGCAAGTTGGCCCGGTATTCTGCTGCGGGCACACGCCCAAAATCCAGACCACGAGGGAGTAAACCCAGCATTCTAGGAAAACCTTGGAAGTGTACCAAACCCTGAGGGGGAGTAAGATTGGCGGTCAAAACCCTCCGAGAGTGCAACATGGACCGGTAAGCGATGATCAAGGGGTGTTGGTTGTAGATCGTGTAAACGTGGACGATCTCAAGTCGGCAGTTGGTACAAATCACACGAGTCACGCTTGGCGAGCGTCTGTCAGTGGATATCCGTAGCGTTGGACACAAGCACAGTTGAGAATGTGAATAGTATTGGACATATGGATTCGTACACATCATAGATCCCAACAAGTCTGGAATTACAACATAAAATTGTGCCAAGAGTGTAAAAAAATATCGAACAAAAATAGAAAAGAATACCCGGAACAAACAAACTCCTCATCTCATGATAAGAAACGTTAACGTTCATTTTCATTCGCTTGCAACATAAATGCAACTTTCTAATCGACGCCCTCGTCTTGGAACTTGGGAGTCACTTCAAACCTGGGTGTCCCTGAGCGACTAACGTTGCTTGGTGTTCTGCTCAGCGGACTGCTTGTTGAGCTTCCCTTTCGAAGCATACCGCTTGCACCACCACGACCCCAGTTTCCGTTAGTAACGACTTCAAGAGCGCGGGCTTCAGCGTCATCACGACCTTGAGGGTTTGGTGAGAATCTTGGACTGAGTTTTCCACTTTCCGGGTCGGGGTTGTTGGCGTCGAGGAATCCATCTTCATCGCTGTCCAAATCTGCTAGCTCATCATCTAATGTTCGACCACGAGGGCTGAGACGTTGCATAGGTACATTTTGAGTAGCATCAGCGTAAAGGTTGGGGTCCCGACCAAGAACTCGATCAGCCTTGCTCATAGTCTTAGGACCTGCGAGTTTTGGACCGGGAGAATAGTGTTTTCCTGCGCCTGTAGGTCGTTCGGCGATATCAGGGATGTCGTCTGGTGATCCCCATCCAGCGTTGACCTCACGAGCTCGCTGTTGTTCTCGTTCAGCTGCGAGTCTATCACGAGCCTCGAGCCACTTGTCGCTTGCTTCCCAATTCCAACCATCTCCTGTAGTGTTGGAGACAGGGAAGAACCACAGTGCGGGGGTAGGGCCAAAGAGATGAAGAAGGTTGCGCTTCCAGCCGAGATCGAACACATTTGGAAGCTTTTCAGAATCTTGTTCGTCGAGGTACTCCTCATACCGTTTTTGCCGTTGTTCGCGCTCCCGTTGAGCATAAGATATTTGAACAGGGTGGGAACCGTCAGGGGGATACGATCGGGGACCCTCTCGTCGCTCTTCGCCTTCCTCGGGCCTAGTGATTCCAGGTAGAGCGTTTGCGTGAAAGTCGACAAAGTTGCGAGCAGCCTCGGGTACATCGTTGGAGGGGTTGTGAGCAGCGTTATATGACTTGCGTAGCGGAGAAAGGTATCGTGTCTTTTCGAGGCACTCAATCGTAGTCTGTCCGCATCTCGCCAAGTGAATATGCCATGATGTGAATGCGCCAACCACAAGTCCGATAATTCCGCTGATGACGCTCAGCATAATAAAGTTGACCGGTAGCAACGTATCGACGTATTCTTGATCAGCCAGCGCCTCCCACCAAACCCAGCTTGCACTGACAGCGAAAGACCAGAAGCAGAAAAGAGACGTATAAATCAGGAACAGCAGGAAAGCCTTGTGGTTACGCAATCCGATACATGTGGCTAGCCAAGGGCAATGGTGATCCATCTTGAGAACGCATCGTCGACATGTCGAACAGTGGTGAGCGCGATCCGGCTTACGAGCCTGACACTTTTTGCAGAATCGAAACTCGCCATTGCTTTTGACAGTGAATGAGGTGCCTTGAGGTGTATTTTGAGTCGGTAAAAGACCATATCCCATATCATTTGTCGTCGAGCCGGGAGGTGTAAAGACAGCGGTAGTATAGCACCAGTTGAGCATAAGATAGAGCGCAACACCTATTATCGAAGACCCAGTACCTGCGATTGTCAGTATGTATTCGTAGAAGCACTACACCCAACATACCTATCCAGTTGCTCCTCGTGCTGACGCTACCGATATTGACAACCACCCATACAGCCCATGATGTCAAACCGTATACAAACGACAAAGGAAAGTATGTCGCAAAGATACAACAGCACCGCTCGGCTTTGCGCGCCCACCTGCGAGCCGACGCCATTGCACTCGCTTGTGTTGTTGAATCAGTAATCTCCCAGATAATTCCGCGCAGATCAGTCGTTCGATAAATGTTGTATTCTTCTATTCGAAACGTCTCGTCATATCATTATTCGACCGTAGCGAACACAGGGGTATTATCGATATCGTCGATCGGGGAAAGGCCAGGTGGATGAATGAAATCGGCCGGGGTTGCACAGGTCGTATGTCGTCTGTTCGTCTTTATACTGAGTAGACCGAGCGTTGAATACACAAAATCATTAATCGGTTATGGCGAAAGGAATAAAAGTAATAAGCTGAGCTGGGCAAATTGTACTGTACAGAAATTAACGGGGAGTTACGACTGCTGGGCTGTCAATGAATTAAAGTGAAGCTTAGGTCATCAGGGGTCGATGGGTTCCACTATAATCAATTAGTGGCTCCGCTCCGCTTCGATATAGAACTCCGCCTCATACGCGTACGTAGTAAATGAACATGCATTTGTAAGTCAAAGATGTCTACGTAAAAAAAAGATTATCAGTTATCACGAGAGGGTAGTCGTGATTGTATGGAACTAATCAGTGTCGGTAAAATACTCAGAGTTTCAAACGTTTATGATGTCCTCTGTTCTTTGTAGTTAATCTCAAATTGAGTTCTGTACCCCTGGCTCTTTATATCCCTGGTAAATACATCAGAGAAGACCCCTGACAACTACATCAAAGAGGATATCAGGATATCTGGCATCACAGAGCTGGCATAGACTTCACCGATATTTACTCCTTTGTGGCATCAATCATTTAGTTAGGTATCTAGAACTATCGAGAGCCTCTTCTCTTTGTGCCATTCATGCCGCTTTAAAGCAGACCATGTAAATTCTATGCTCAGATACCATCTAGAGCTTGTGGCTCTACTCTCTGTGAATGTGCATGCCCAGATATCACATCTACCACTTGATATCCTCATGCTTGTACTCGCGCTTGGGAGCAGGAGCACTCTGCTGACCGGGACGAGTAAAGTTTTTGGCGACAACAAACTGAAGAGTACCATCCTCATTCTTCTCCGTTTTGACGTCGACCAAGCCAGCAAGTAACTGATCCAGATAAGGACGGAAGTTGTCCATCTCACGAATCTTGCACTTGACTCCATTGGACTCAGCGTGCTGAACAATGGCAGTCAGGGAGTTGAAAGTGTTGAGACAGTATGGGCATCGATATTTGGTCTCAGAGTGAGCTTCGGACTTGAGATGGCCCAGAAGCGCCGGACCTGATTTGAAGGTCTTGGTGCAAGAGGTCACAGGGCAGTTGTATTTGCCGGTGAATTGACAGGCGTAGCGACCAACATTGAAGTTGGGGTGACTTGGATTATGAATGCTCATGAGACCATAGTCATCTCGGGCGTTGGGGGCCGTGGCCTGGTCGAGTTGCTGCTGCGTAGGTTTCTGAGCAGCGGGAGCATCAGGGAAAAGATTCTTTCCCTGGTTCCAGTCATTCACCTTCTCCTTTCCCTTGTTGCTTGTCTGAGGGGCGGGGCTAGAGTTGATGTTTTCCTTGACATTCTCCTTGTTGCGCATCTGAGAGCCGATGCCCGCACCGAGAGTTGGAAATGCATCCTTGTCGTTGACGAAAGGACGAGATTCTCCAAAGCCCCAAGTGCTCGAGGCGTCGGAGGCACCAGGCATGTACCCTCCGTAGGCAGATTTGAGAGGTTCCTTGGTAGCTGCAACAAGGGCGTTGGAGAACTCCAGCTTCTTCTCACGGAGACTTTCGATAGTCTCGTTATCGATACGAGGGCATTCCTTCTGAATGTGCGCAACAAGGCCGCCGACACGAGCAAAAGGTCCTTTTCCACACCCGGAGCAGAAGAGGTTCTGTTCCTTTGGGTGATACTATGCAGAGTTAGTGAAGTGCTTAGGAGAGAAATGATGAGGTTCGTGAAATGTTCAGGAGAGATTAGGAGAGAGACTGAAAGGGCTTTAGAAGAGAGACCTAAAGGGCAACGTACCTGCTGAATGTGAATCGCTTCAGCTTCCTTGGTCTTAAAGTCCGCACCGCAAAAGGAGCAGTGGATGTGCTCGCTGCCGCTATCCCTCATGATGCGCTTGTGTGTGAGAAGATCTTTGAAGTCTTTGAAGACTTTGCCGCAAGGAATGCAGGTCAACATCTTTATAGGGAGGTAGGTGCGTAGTTGGAATGGGCGATGTTGTGGTAAGAGACAAACGGGAAGATGCAGATGAGCAAACGATGCAGATGGCAAACAGAAATGAATGCAACGGACCGTGGCAGAAAATGGAAGAATCAGAAGCTAGGTCAATGGTGAATGAATAGGCAGCAAACGAAAGAGGGGGTAATGACAAGCAAACAGTGAATGGCTGCTGCATGGCTAACGAGCAGGCAATTCATGGGTGGGCTACTTGCATGCCTTTAGATCTCCTCGTCAACATGTTATTGCATAATTTGAACAGACTGTAGTTACATTAAGGGGAAAAGGCTTAACAAAGCCAAATCTACCATGAAGCTATCTGGGTTCTGTGATGAATGGATCTGTAAAGGCAATCTGAAAGGGCCTATTATGGAGAGAAAAGGGACACTGTTTGGCAGAATGCACGTTGAAATTAGGGCAATCGACGCCTGCATAGAAGAGTGTTTGATAACGATGTCTCTTGTTGACCAGCATTGACAAACGAGATATCTGCAAGTTGTCGACAAACAACAGCATACACTCCGGTGAGAATAGATGTTCTCTAAGGCTTAGGCTGCCATGATAAAGTAGCCCAATTGCTAGTCTAAGTTATCATAAAGTGACTAGATCATTTCGTCCCTTATGCTTTCAGCGGCCAATATGTCTGTTACCCGCCTGGCTCAGAGATCCGACTGCTCACGCAAACATCTGTGGATCTATATCCTCATCCCGTATCATATCTCCATCCCCATCATCATCGTCGTCATCACCAGACTCGTCTTCATCACCCTCATCAGAATCCTCATTCCCAGATCCCATCTCCTCCAACAACCGAGCTTCTTCCTCTTGGTTATCTGAAGCAGTCACCGTCGATGACTCTCCAGCTGTCGCCTTCTTAGGTCCTGCATTTGGATCTCGAACTCGCACGCTATAGCCCTTATGCTTATTTTTCTTCGTCGGTTGTCGTCCTCGCAGTTGTGTGAGCTCTTCGTCCGTGAGTCGTAGATTCGGTAGTGGAAGGTGGAATGTTGCCTGGTTTGATCGGACCGGTGTTTTATCGCCAGTTTCTAGTGTCATTGCAAAGTCTTCTCTTGTAAGGTGTCGGTCGAATTGAATAGCCACGAGTTTCGTCTTCATGATAGCCTTAACCTTGGCCCAAAGACCACCATGGTACCATCCACTGCTTGGATCCCACTCAGGACGTATAGCAGCGTTCTCAAACAGCTCCTTGAGTAGAGGATCGGTGATATCACAGACCTGCCACACTTTTCCGTCAGTATGGAAAGTCTCACCATCAAAGACGTGACTCTCAGAAAGTTCCTCCAGAAACTCCTTCAGCGGTCCCATTTGGACTTTGCGTAATGATTTCCAGGTCTGGCCACGTTGGGCACGCTTCTGCTTAGGAAGCTTAAACATGAGTGTTTGATAGATTCGGTATTTCGGGTCTGTTCGTGGATCAATACCATATTGAACCACGCCATCTCTCCACGGACCTCCCTTGAACTGATAGGCTGCGTAGTTGAGATATTTCTTGAGTTCATTCCAGTTCTTAAGCTTGCCCCCAAGGTGATTGAGGAGAGATCGTCGAGTCCAGATCGGTCGCTCCTCAAAAGCATCTTCAAGCTCAGCCATAATTTCCACCATTCGTGGATCAGTCATATCGGGTGGGAGTTGAGGTTCAGTTGGTGAAGGGTCTTCTGCACCAATAAAATAGCCAACTTGCTTTACAGCGGTAGTGTTTATTGTGCCGCCATCCTCGGTCGCGCGTACGTATGGATTTTGTGAGTATTGGTAGTTGAAGGGGAGACTCATATGCGTAAACATGGGTGGTGGGATGATGTCGACATTTGGACCTTCGTCAACTCCAGGGAGGAACTTAAACTCCTTCATCTTGTCGACTACATACAGTTAGTATCTTGATAGAATTTGAAGTATAGAACATACCATCTCCAGGGAGAACTTGGTTCACATATCGTTGTGCAAAATTGGACTTGGACATGTCCCAGTAAAAGTCGTGAAGTCCTCGGAAGCGATGTGTACTTCGAATCACTCCCACAGCTTCAACATGGTAGTTGCCGATGTTGTCCACCATTTTTCGACGCACAATCTTGGGATCATCCAATCGAGCGTAGCAAGAAACTCCATCATCTGCGCGTGGTTGGCCTTCGTCAGCGACTTCAACATCTCCTTCCCAAGGTCCGTCTGTTCCTCTCTTTCTTTTTCGTCCTGTTCTTTTCGGGACTATGATTTTGAGAACCACATCATGACTTCGAGCATTGTGAGACATGATAGGTTTGCAGAACGGATCTTCAGGTGTTATGTAGAATGGAACTGAGTTCCTTCCAGTATCCAAGAGCTGCACTCGTTAGTATGGTTAGACTAAGTGGATGAATTCTTACATGTTGCAAATGTGGATGTCGACCAAACGTCTTGACTGCTCGGTCGGGGTTGTTTACTACAGCAGGAATCTCAACAGCCCCTATGACACGCTCAGGGATCGTGTATCGAGGAGCTGAATCAGGATGAACAGATGAAGAAGCTCTTTCGCCATTGTCATCGTCGAACTGAGTCTCATCATAGCTATCGTAGTCATTTTCGTCAGATACCAGATCCACCTCCATTTTGGTGTTATTGTTGGATCATTCGCGTGAGATTGTGTAATAAAACGATGATACTGAGTCTTGATCTCGACCTGCAGGTGTAAGTTGTGGTGTAGAGAGTTTGAGTAGAAAAACAAACCAGGGTCCAATTCAACACCAGAACTAACCTTGTATGGAAGTAAGATGTTCTCCAACCCCCAGAATAGTGACCAATGACGCCAAAGTTTTTGACTTCGCAAGTTTCTGTGCTGACGTCTCGGAACGTTGAAGAAGGGGCTGAATGAATGTCACCCTTTGTCGTTACAACTTGATCCACGATGATGATTTGACGTGATTCGTACCTTGACGATGTGGCTTTGGAGTTGACAGTGAATTGCATAAATCACACCGTGCATTTAACATGACCTTTCCGCATTTGGACAGTGCAGATGGAGACAAGGAAGGAGCTGTTCCTGTGGCTGAAAAGCTCCGGGTGGCATGTGCTTAACTTGACATCTTGGGTATCATTTTGCAGCTTGCAACATGGAAAGATTCGACGACGTTGCACATTATTGCACATGATGTAGGACTTCTGGACTTCTTTCTACCTCAATGAGTCCCGATATTCATCAGCTTTTAGTCTGACTCACTGTGTGTGGTCAGTGCCATTGATGCTGATCTACCACCTGTAATCGGCTTATTTTCACCGGTGTACCATCAAATTGGTACAACTGCTGAATTCTAACAGAACCAGACCTATCAATCCATCATTATTCTAGAACAAACTCAAAACTGTTCTTGAAGTGAAGAGATGCAATGCGTCAAAGTGTCGTCTGCACAGCCCAGTATAATTTCGACCGCGTGACTGGTTCAACTCTCACCTAGTGGCACTCCAACTATCCCTTGACGCCCACATCTTGGCAGATGGATTGAAGATTGTCGAGATCTAATCAAGATAAAGGAAATTGCAAAGATCTATCTATACAAGCAAAGATATAACTTATTAATCATGCGACGGTGATTAACATCACCCGAAATGTTCTGCATTGATCCTAGAAATTGGATTGGATCAGTACCAACTCTAGCCGTCGGGGTCCATCTAGGAGGGGCATCATCCCCTAATGCGCCTCTGCAGCGCCTTTTAGTTGGTTTCACCGCCCGTTCCCAGCACCATCCCAGCCAGGGTCAAATCAACATAGCTCGGCCAGTTAGCATCCTCAGAATCAGGCACGTCTAGGAGATTTGTTAGTGATTATGTGGCAGATTCACCTCATCACTAACACTGACCAACCCCAATAATCCCAAGCGCGTTCCCTTCAACTGGACCTGAGCTTCCCCCCGCAAAGAACCTCTTCTCGCCGGCGCCCAACGATCACTACCTATTACCTACTACCTACGACAAGTTTCCGATTCCTCAACGACGACAACGAGGCTCGACTCAGCAGCCGCCGTGAGCATCTCCAACCACGCCGCGTCTTTGTGATTCTTTTCCTTCTTACTCCCGACCTTTGATTCTTCCCCTAGAACAGAACAAGACAGATACCATCAGCAGAGAAAGGGCTCCATTTCCAGCAGCACTCCTGCGCAAGTACCAGCACCTGCACCAGCGCTGCACCGCACTGCAATCAATTGCACCGCACGATAACCCACCGTCGCCCAATACCATCATTCTCAGCCCTGGCTGGTTCAGTGCTTTATCGTCCACTTCCTGCATGGGATCAATCGTCGCATTCCGCTCCCTCGAGTAGTCTTTCTTCACCAGGTCCTGTTTCAGCCTCCTCAGCTTGGTTCATCCAATCTCGAGCCGCCTCGACTCCTCCAGCTCTCGCACTCGCGGTTCTTCGTCCGGCTCCCGACAGCATTACAACGCTTTCGCTTCGCCGGCCCCTCTTATCTCACCTTGAAATCGTCTGCTAATAACGACTATCAATATCATCATCTACAACGCTTCTCAATCAGCCTCTTGCGCAGCTACTGTCACCTTTCGACGTTCCCTCCCCCTGACGTCGTTGCCCCGGTGCCCCACTGCTTCATACAGTTGAGCAGCGGGCGTCTTAAACCACCCCTCCACAAGACACGCTGTTGTCCGACAAGATGAAGCGCTTCAGTCAGAGAGTTGTATGTTTTTCGTCCAATGTATTTGTTTCTGCTAACATGAACAGCTTTCGCGTGGCAAAGACCCAAACAAGTCTTCTAAGAAGAACAAGGATAATAAGGATGGTACCGCGTCTCCTTCATCACGGGATAACAATCAGTCACCCGTGCTCACGCCCTCATCCTCCACGTCGACCTTGAACGATCCTCGAAACAAGCCACTGCCGCAAAACAGTTCCGGCGAACACGGCAGCGCTTCTCAGCCCTCCAACCTGTCCAATGTCACTCAGGCCGGTAACACCCCTGATCGTTATGCTTCCGGAGGCGCCTCGAGTCCTAATGGCAGCTCAAACTCCCGACTGCCTCCAACCGTTGTAATTAGTCCTACACCTGGCGTACGTTTCCGTGCTTGGATTTCTGAACATCCGCTAACATATTTCATAGCACGTCCCTCCCCCAGGAGCCGCCGAGACGATGCCACACGACTTGGCTCCTCCTAAAGCAGGCCAAAAGTCACTCTTGATCCATCGAGGAATAGATAACCGCGATGCGATTCCAGAGGGACTTCGAACCCCAAAGAGGCAGCATTCCTCGCGATTCGACATCTCAGCTCACCGTGAGCTTGAGAAGCTGCCCGGTTTCCACGAGGTTCCTCCCAACCGACGACAAGAACTCTTTATGCAAAAGATTGACCAATGTAACGTCATCTTCGACTTTAACGATGCGAGCGGCGACATGAAGTCAAAGGAAATCAAGAGACTCGCTCTACACGAGCTGTTGGACTATGTCGCCAACAACCGACAGGTTATTACCGAACCTATGTACCCCAAGGTTGTCGATATGTTTGCCAAGAACCTTTTCCGTCCGATCCCACCCCCGATGAACCCTCAAGGCGAGGCTTTTGATCCTGAAGAGGATGAGCCTGTTCTTGAAGTTGCTTGGCCCCATATTCAGGTCGTTTATGAGTTCTTCCTGCGCTTCATCGAGAGTCAGGATTTCAACACCAACATTGCCAAGGCATACATCGACCACAGCTTTGTTCTGCAGCTTTTGGAGTTGTTCGATTCCGAAGATCCCCGCGAGAGAGATTTCCTCAAGACAACCCTCCACCGCATCTACGGAAAATTCCTTAACCTACGATCTTTTATTAGACGATCTATCAACAATGTCTTTTTCCAATTCACCTACGAAACAGAGCGTTTCAACGGTATTGCCGAGTTGCTCGAGATTCTTGGTTCAATTATCAACGGTTTTGCTCTTCCTCTCAAGGAGGAGCACAAGATCTTCCTTACCCGAGTGTTATTGCCTCTACACAAGCCCAAGAGTCTGAGCATGTACCACCCTCAGCTTGCATACTGTATTGTGCAATTCCTCGAGAAGGATGCATCTCTTACCGAGGATGTAAGTACACTGCCTGCCATTGTTATCACAAGCTAACTTTCCAGGTTGTATTGGGACTTCTTCGTTACTGGCCCAAGGTCAACAGCACAAAGGAGGTCATGTTCCTCAACGAAGTCGAAGATATTTTTGAGGTTATGGATCCCGCAGAGTTTGCCAAGGTTCAAGAACCTCTATTCCACCAGTTGGCCAAGTCTGTTGCCAGCCCTCACTTCCAAGTTGCTGAGCGTGCTCTTTACTTCTGGAACAACGAGTATTTCTGTAATCTTGTCAGCGATAACGTGGAGATTATCCTTCCCATTATGTTTGCTCCCCTTTATGAGAACTCCAAGGGACATTGGAACAGGTATGTCAGTATTTGCTCTTGAAAGGATGACTCTAACAGCTGCAGAACAATTCATGGCATGGTGTATAACGCCATGAAGCTCTTTATGGAGATTAACCCTCAATTGTTTGACGATTGCTCCCACGAGTACACGGAACAGCAAAACAGCGCTGCAGCACGGGAGGCTCTTCGTGAGCGTAAATGGGCTGCCTTGAGCGAAAAGGCCAACCAGCAGAGAGAAAGCAACAGTAACGGAATTTCTGGTGCTACTCAGATCACCCCTATGCCCAGTGTGAACGAAGACGACGCCGCCACTGAAGACAATTCCAAGCGCCTCGATTCGCTTAAGTTGCAAGATGGCCGACCCAGTCTTCACGAGCGAGACAACTCTGTAGGATCCAGCCGGTAATCCTCGACAGCTCTATTCATCGGCATGAGCTTGGATAGAAGAGCAGATTCTTTTCCGAATCGCATGGGACATGGTGGATTCGGATAACGATCATTGCTACAGTCTTGGTGGTATTATGATTATGAGGAGGGGTTGGTTTTTCGCGGTTCAATAATGGACTTGGGAACATGCGTACTCGACATACAGTCACTTGCTGCAGTCACTTTGCTGGGTTGGAGGACAAAATCGCTCTACAACGCCTTCAACCTTCTTTCTTGGTTCGCCTCAGCTAGAGCACATTCGGGGCAGCTGGGAAAAATACGAGCAGATGACATTTACAATGCTACACGTGTTCTTCTCACCTCTGACTATTGAAAAGCGAACCTCGAATGCTTATATTATATCTGTGTCGTGGAAACGGGCATAACAAAAGCATGGACGTCTACGCTTCGTGTAACTTTTTGGGCGAATTCTTACTTTGTTTTCTTACTTTTTACTACCTTTTTCTTCTGGACTGGACTGGACTATGGGTTCTTCACTGGTCCTGGTTTATGTTGTGTTCTTGTGTGTTTTGCTGTGTGAAGAAAGAGGGTTAGGTCTGCTTGGTTTTATGTAGACGATGAATGAGCAAGACTAAAATAAAAGTCATTATTGTCAATTTATACTGTTGTTCATTGGAGTAAATAATCAATGCTGAGGTCTAAAGGACCATTAACTCCGTCTATCATCTAGCTACCATTCAGCTAGGAATTACCATCCTCTTCCTCGATCGTAGCCACCTCGTCCTCTACCACGGAATCCACCGCCTCTTCCCCGTCCCTGATATCCATTCTGCGGCGGAGGTGGAGGAGGAACATTCCATCCCATCATCTGTCCCATCATGGCAGGGTTAGGAGGAAACCAACCTTGCGCCATGTGTGGGGGAGGTGGTGGTGGCCAAGGTCCTTGATAACCCACTGGAGGCGGAGGCGGTAATGGGAAATCACCTGGCGGAGGAACTGGAGGGAAATGGCCCTGTGGTTGTTGGGGAATTGGAGGTGGACGATGTGGTCGATCTTCGGCTTCTTTGAATCGTGGAGGTGAACGGGCTGGTGATCTGCTGTATGATCGTCGCCTTGCTCCATCACCTCGACTTCGACTGCGACTTCGGCTGTAGCTTGAGCTTCGACGTCGACTGCGTTCACCGCGGCTGTATGATCGACTCCGGCTTCGGGAGGGACTTCGACTTCTGGAATCTCTGACCCTTGGCCGTTTATGCGCAGGTCTTGAAGAGCTTCGTGATCGACCTCGTGAGTAGCTACGTGACCTGGAACGTGAACGACCTCGATCTTTGGTACCCTTCTTCTTGCGCTCCTTCATCTTTTCACAAAATCGACGAGACCAACCGTAGTACGTCTCACCTCCAATAATATCACCCGTAATCTCATCGAGGATAACTCGTTCTCCGAGCTCGTTCAGATCGTTATCGTCGTCCCATTTCTGCTCTTTGGAAAACATGCGCTCAACCTCACCTAAGAGATCCTGCACGGCAGTAACAAGAACTTTATCTGCCGGTCCAGAAGCGAGTTGAATGGGTCGAATCTGATCGGGGTACATCGCTTTGGTCGAATTCGGCGTCAAATGTGGTAGCCATGTCGTAGCGGGTAAATCGTACCACGGTACTGAGTGATCGCCGTGGAAAGAAGGGAGAGTAAAGGGCGCGTCTTTGGCGAGCTTAATCGAAGCGTTCGATAGCTGCGGTTCTTCGGTTTGTGGCGCAACACCGCTAGCGAGAGCGTCTTCGAGTTGGATGATGACATTCGGTCTGAGATACTGCTTCTCAAACCATATCTGAATCAAATCCGCAAGTTTCTTCTTGTGTTTCGGGCAATTGTTGAAGGCGGCAGCGCTTGCGATCAAGCTAGGCAATACGTTCTCCCAGAGCATCGCAAACTGAACATCGCCCTTTCTCGCAACGAAATGATGAAAAACATCATTCAAAACGTACAACAGATGAAGTCTGCGTCGTTTGAGACTCGGTCGTGAACCGTCATCTTGTAGACTCTTTGATAAAGCAGCTAGGTACTTGGCAAGCGCAGTGGTGCGCGCGGTAGACGGCGCAACATTTTCGACGATCCAAACCTTGCATTTCTGTTGAACCAAAAAAAGCACGCAAAATTTAGTGACTTCTGCCTTGTGGTAGAGGAACAGCTTTTCAAGCGATGGAGCAGACCTGGACGTTGGGGCGCGAGCACTGGGCGAGGGCGTCTGTTAGGAGCGAGAAGAATGCTTCGACTGAAGGACGGCTTAGGGATGTTGGATCGGCGCGGAATAGTGTGGCGGAGAGTGTAGCCTTTGCGATGGCCAACTCTGGGGTTGCCATGTTGGCGATTTACGAGGAGGTCTCGAAGGTGTTTGGATGTAAGTAAACGAAATGTTGAAGGATAAAGTTGGTTGTATTATTGAAGCTATGGTGGAGCTTCTCAAGTGCATGCGGCTAATTACCGGAAACATGTGGCTGTGCAGTTAAGCCTCAATACAGCCATTCGACAATTCAGAGTTTCATCATGGGGATAACGTCACTGTGATACTGGAGCTTGGGTGAATAGTCAATTTCTTAGTTATGATATGCGCATAAATGCAGACAGAGACAGCCCATCAAGAGGTGGTAAGCGATTCTTTCCGTAAGTCCGCAAGCGAGGTCGACACCAGGTTCATGGGTCCACTCTAGCCGGTCTTGTCCGTACATGTTGCATCCAACTCATGAGCAGAATAAGCCAAATACTGAGCACATTTGTGTTGCAGTCAACAGGCCATTGGCCCCTCGTTTTGCACTCCCCAAGTAATTCATGATAAAACATTTCGTAAGGCAGTTGTTGTACACAGTTCCGAGAGCTCTTCCATCCATTTGACTTTCGTCATTTAGGAGAATCTATCGCCCTTGGGACTCCGGTATACGGAACTGCTCTCGTACTTGCTCTTCTCGTTGATTCGTTGATTCTCGGTTGCTGGCGCATGTCTTGTAGGAGCAGGATCTTTGGCGATTTCGGTGCTTGGTGAGAAAGCGTGGTCATCGCGAGGAGGACCACCGTCGTGTTCAATCTCGAGGTTATGGATCATCTGTCTCTTCTTGCGATGGGCGTCCATCTTGGCTTGACGGTCGGCATTGATTTGCTGCTTAGCGAAGTAGTATGCACCGCCGCCGGCTTTAGGAAGTTAGTAAGATGTAGACATGAAGCAGACATGATTCATACCGACGCAAAGAGAGCCCCAGCCCAACCTGTGGTAAAGTGGTCAGTTTCGAGATGCGAATCGGGTTACCGGAGATCGGATGCAAGTACGAACCAGAAGGATTTGACCTGCAGAAGTTGACATGAGCCGCGCATTCATGGGAAATGTCTCGTAGAGAACTTACAGTGTTCATTTTGACGATAGTTGATAGTTCAGAGAGTTGTGAGAATTTTTGAAAGCGAAAATCGGGGTGCAAGATTGAAGTGGCAGGGTTTGGTAAAGGTGTAAGTGGAAATGGCCTGACATGATATATACGTCGGTTCCTTTAAGGTCTCGGCCTTATCGCTTGGCATCCACCTTGCCTTAGCTCTAACTTTCGATGCGGGAGGTAGGTACGTACCAATCGCAGCTTCTTTAATGTGTCTCGGAGTTTAAATGGCAGGTACGACTTTTGACGTCTTCAAATTCGTATCTGCAAAGGTAATTAAGCCTTTCTACGTACTCTGTTCTCTTCTATGACGTAGAGAATATCTTGTGACGATTAGAGTGTACAATTACCCCGACTGTCGCGTGTCTAAGAATTGTATTGACAACCCGAACTGAACGTTTGATCTGCCGCCGCTAGAACGGGTTTCACCTGAGTCTCTAGGCCTGCGGCAACCATCAGCTACGTTTTAGACTGGAAATCATAAGTGTGTCTTTGCAGGGGTTTAATAATCATTCTCGAATTCTCCGTTTCTACATCACATCAAGTTAGCCGCTTCCATAATGACAAAGAATGCATCTAAAAGTTTTAGAGGTTACTTTGATGGGTCTAGTCTAGAGGTCTTTATATCGAACTCATCGGTAAAGGTGGCTGTATGAATGAAATTCGAGTAGCTGTTTCATGCGTCGATCTTCAGGTACCAACGGCACGTTCAGACAGCTTCAATAACGAGAACTGGACATCAATACTGTGCAGAGACTGGCAGAGCACTTTGCTAGTGACATCCAGCAATAAAGCTTAATTTAATCCAATTACCCTTTGTTTGTTTCATTTCTACTGCCCACGCGGCAAGACCACGCGGTCAATCTTCAACTTCAATGCTTTCCCCGCCGTCACACCCCTGAAGCCTTAGTGGAAATCAGCCAACCCTGGTAGCTTCACCGTGCATCATCATGGACACAAGAATAAATGCACAGTGACAGCTACACCTAAAACGCATAGCTCTACAGTGCCAAGAGACCCATTAGATGCACCCAATTATGACATAAGGGTGGCTCAGCCAGCTTGAAATTGTGAGAGACCACGCAAGACAACTCGCTGCAAGATCGACATTGACACTGAAGCCACGAGGAAATAGGGGACTTGTATTTGTGTCTGCGCAAAAAAAGACACTTTACCAAAACATCCCTCTTTTTGTTTACCTTGATTTTGACCACGATATCCTCTCGACGAGAACTGTTGGCTTTCAACGGCCCCTGTCATTAACATCATCCACCCGCTCTTTCATCGACTCCCAACCATTCCTTGTCACTGCCCAGCGCCGACTTTTGGGAGCTTAACTTAGCATCTCGAATTAATTTACACCGACCAACTACAATCTTCCTACGTTACTTTATTCCAACGCCCGGGCAGACATTGACTTCACCTGTTGATGCCTTCATGAGTGAAAGCTGGGCGTGGGTGTAGTGGGTAGATCACCCTCGACCGAAGCATACTCTATCATGGAGCCTACAAATGGAGAAGGGCCTGATGGCTCTTCACTTGTATGTATCCCAACATATGATTGAACGTCACTAACAATGATTAGAAGCCTGTATCATCCTTGCGAGCGCGATTCGAGAATATGGGAACATCCCCCAACTCCAACGTCAGCAAACCTACCGAAGTACCACCTACCGCTTCAACAAGCAACCCGCCTTCACGACCCATCTCTCCAGCTCCGAAGCCGACGAGACTGCGTGATTTCAAACCTGGAGAAGCACCGCCGGTTAGCCCTTCAACTCCAGTCGTCCCTGCGAGACCAAAGCCGAAGCCTACAGCATTGTCTGTCACCCAAGATGCCCCTCCCCCGCCGATGTCTGCGAAGCCTGTCCCGCCGAAACCAGTTCAGCCGCAACAGCCAACACCACCTATGCCTCCTGCTGTAACGGTACTTCCACCTCAGTCGCCGCCAAAGAATCGAATCCCAGCTCTTGCTGTGGGAGATCAGCCTTCATTTGTGAACCCAGATGTTGTCGCATCACCCGCTACACCGTTAGCTAGAGGCCAGTCCTTCAAGATCCCCAGTCGATCATTAAATACTTCACCATCTTACAACGCTCCCAAGTCTCCTCGACCTGGAGGTTCTCGACCGCCATCACCTCCTCCGCCTAGACGATCTGGAGAGATAAGTCGAGTTAAGGTGCCGCCACCACCGCCAGCACCTCGAAATGACAAGGTACTTATTCCAGCGCCCAGGATGGGGTCGATCTCTGGAACAGCGGTAGCTCGGAGGAGTGATATTTCACAGGAGAACTCGCCTTTCAATAGTCCTCCAAGCAGCTTGAACTCTGGTGACGAGACACCACCGAAACTACCGACTCGTCCAAGACCACAATCACAAATTGAGCCACAAAGACCGAGATCAGTGGTTGTCGGTTTCGATCCTCCGCCTGTACATCATTCAGTTAGGAAGGATCGTGAAGAGGCAAATGGTATGAGAGAGCATATCACTCCTCAAGTGACTGGGGACTCTAGACCAGCGTTGCCAGCGAGGACCTTTGAGCCTCCTCCTCGGCCTCCTCCATTAAATAACAATAATAGCATGCCACCTCCACCACGACCTCAACGACCAGCTGCACCAACCGCGGTTCAAGCTGTTGACCCTATGCCTTCATCATCACCGCCGAAGCGAGTCGTTTCACAACCGGATCAGAAACCACAGCAACTAGCTGCTCCTACACGGACACACGGCAGATCGATGACAATAGATAGAGCGTCCGATCGAACACCCGCAGAGTTCCGTATCGCTCCAGTGAATATTCCGGCAACCATTCCAGCATCAGCTCCTGCTGCTCCGCCTCCAAAGGCAATACAGGCAACTCCTGTTGTTGCGACTAGACTCCCACCAAAAGCCGAGGCCATTCATCATGTCACCACATATCCCGAAGCTTCAAATACGAACCGAAGACCACCTTTCAGCAAACATGGAACTTATGAGCTCTCGACAAAGTATGATGCGAGGAGTTTTGATGTGTGTGGTGAATTCATCTGCGCTAGTGGTTATATGACAAGAGTCTGGAGTTTGATAGATGGCGAACAAATCATGAGTCTTCAGCATACCGAAGGAGTCAGAGCGACTGCAGTAATATTCAAACCAGCTGCCGATCCAAGGGAAGAGGGCAAGCGATTGTGGATTGGTACTAACACGGGAGACCTGATGGAAGTCGAGATCGCGACGCATGCTATCACGCAGAGCAAGCCGAATGCCCATGGCCGATACGAAGTCACGAAGATCTACCGACATTGGAACGAGGTTTGGACGCTGGACGAGTCGGGAACACTACTTGTCTGGGGACCTGACGAAACTGCCGTTGCAAGTATTTCTGGCAATCCCACTCAAAGCTACAAGGTTCCGAAAGGACATACGCATTCCATGGTTATTGGTGATGAGCTTTGGCACGCTACCGGCAAGGAAATTCGAGTTTTCGCACCAACAGTCGATGGAAGAACCCAATTCCAAGTGCTTGTACGACCCCTTATCGCGGATAATGCTGGAGAAGTTACCTCTGGTACTCTTGTCAAATCACATCCAGACAAGGTGTTCTTTGGCCATGTCGACGGAAAGGTGACAATTTACAACACCAAGGATTATTCGTGTACCACAATGTTGAATATCAGCACATGGAAGATCAACTCCTTGACAAGTGCAGGAAATTATATCTGGGCGGCATACAACACGGGCAAGATTTGTGTCTACGATGTGGAGGAAGCCCCTTGGGTCATTCTCAAGGAGTGGCAAGGACACGAAAACCCGATTGTCAAGATGTCAGCCGATCCTTCGTGCGCCTATTTCATGGACCGACAGCAAGTGATTTCATTGGGAGCAGATAACAGGATCAAGGCATGGGATGGTTTATTGGAAGACGACTTCTTGGAAGATTCGATGAAGTCAAAAGACACTCAGTACTGCGATTTCGATGAAATTCGAGCCTTGTTCTTTACATGGAACGCAGGAGCATCGACGCCATCAAGTCTACGACATTCTCAAGGCGATGCAACCTTTTTCCAAGACCTTGTTCAGTCAAGTGGCTCACCAGATATTCTTGTGTTTGGTTTCCAAGAGCTTGTTGATCTGGAGGACAAGAAGTTAACAGCCAAACGATTCCTCAAGCCCAAGAAAAAGGAAGCCGGAACTGATCAAGAACGAATGAGCCATCAATATCGAGATTGGCGTGACTTTTTGATGAAGACACTCGACGACTACATGCCGGCAGACGACCTTTACCATCTTCTACATACAGCACCTATGGTGGGACTGTTTACATGCGTATTTGTCAAAGCACATCTTCGAGACAGAATTCGAGGACTTCAAGGAGCAGAGGTGAAACGAGGTATGGGTGGTTTACATGGTAACAAGGGTTGTGTTGCTGTTCGCTTCCGAGTTGACGATACTTCGATTTGTCTTGTCAATTGTCATTTAGCTGCTGGGCAGTCACAAGCAAACGCACGACACAACGACGTCGCTGCCATTCTCGAAGCCAATTTGTTCAACACTGAGAGGGATTCGGCATCGCGTATCGACAGCTTTGTTGGTGGAGGTGATGGAAGTCTGATTATGGATCACGAACTCTGCATTCTCAACGGCGATCTGAACTACCGAATCGACACCATGTCTCGCGATACTGTTGTCGCAGCAGTCAAACAGAATAACCTGGGCAAACTCCTCGAACGAGATCAACTTTTGGTGGCACGTCGTCGCAATCCAGCATTTAAACTTCGAGCCTTTGAAGAGATGCCAATTACATTTGCGCCAACGTACAAATACGACGTGGGTACCGACAACTACGACACCAGCGAAAAGAGACGAAGCCCTGCTTGGTGTGATCGACTATTATATAGAGGTCGAGGTCGAGTTGAACAGTTTGACTATAGACGGCATGAGGTCAGAGTCAGCGATCATCGACCTGTAACTGGAACCTTTAACCTTTGGGTTAAGAAGGTTGATCCTAGAGGTAGAGCAACAGCATGGATGGAAAGTCAACAAAGCTTTGAAGATATGCGAGAGAAGGAGACTTCCGAGGATAAGTGAGTGGCCCTGATCTTGAATATGGTATCAAACTAACAAACATAGACTCTGCTTCCTGAGAGACATTTGCGGCTTTGACGAAGAGACGAGTAAGCGACTCATTAGAGAACGATCCGCAAGGCGTGAAAATCGAAGTCCTGTCCGCACTTAGTGGCCTACCATGTCAAGCAAATTGTGTCATGGAGACAATTGATCGACCTACCATATCATATACCCCGAAGGCGTCATACAAAAGGGGAGGAGTTGGATTTTATTGGAGTAAAGAGAGGCGATTTTGAAATGAAATGTGATAGGAGGGTGCAGGCCATTAGACTGCGTTTTATTTGTTTTCTTGTGTCTAATAGGTATTTAGACATTGATGTGGATATTTATGATAGATGATGGCCAGGGTCAGATGGGTATTGTAGGGGTAAATGAAGAAAAGATGAGATCCGAGATCAGTGGTATTTGTTTGAGTGCTCAGAGATGTGAAGTCCAGAAGTATAACAATATGAAGATCGGGTCGAGCAGAGACATGACTGGGTGTGGTGAATCTAACGATATCAACTGTTCATCGATGGAGAATTACCTTCACCGGACTGCATCACCGCCACAACTCCGATAGATATCGTTTACGGAGATTTCAATTGAGCTTTCGGTTGAGAAGATTACCCTATATTTCTCATGTTCTCTTTACTATCTAAATAGTCGAATATTGTTCCGTTCATCGCGATACTGACGTTGTTGACCATAGGGTAGCTTACAATGAAATGAGACACCGTTCGGCAATAAAACTGAACACCCTGATTTACCTAGTTAACTCCGGAATATCCAATGTCTCAGATAAAATACGATTACGAGGACGGCAATCAAATGCATGTCAAATCCTCCTAATTCTGCACGATGGAAGATAAGATTCCCATGAATCCGAAGGTCCCTGGAAAATCAGTGAAGCTCCCCCTGTAGTTGCAGGTGTCGGAAGCCGATCCGGGGGTCTAAAATTACGAGAGAGGTCTATGATTGGTCGGAATTAGGTACGGCTGTCGTTGCCAAGTCGTTAGATTGTCGATGGATAAAGACAATTTATCTTCTCCTGAATACAAGAGCTTTGATCTCGCTCTCACCTTCTTGCTTTTACCTCTTTCTTTTTCTAGTTGCTCTTTTAAATAAGAGGGACTCAGGGGATATTGTTTTTGCTTTCGATTTTCTGGCGGATTGTGATAAGGAGCTCGTCATACTTGACATTACTCAGACACCAAGCGGTGAGACTCAACAATCTCAGACTCAACACTTGCACTTGCACTTTCATCTCGAAAATGGCAAGCTCAGCAGAAAACACCGCTGGTCCAAGAAAGACACCTATCGCCAGTCCAGGACCAAACAGTCAACCTACACCACGCCCAGAATTAACAGAGGACCAAAAGACAAAGTATGAGGCTCTCCTAGAACAAGTCAAGGGCTTCACCGAGATTCAGTGCGAGAAGCAACCCGACAAGGAGGACAAGTCAGGTCCCATCACAGACCACGAACGCTCATGGCTCACCCGAGAATGTCTCCTACGTTATCTCCGTGCCACAAAATGGACCGTTGATGACTCGGCGAAGCGTCTCAAGGCGACACTTGCATGGCGTCGTGAGTACGGTCTTGAAGGTTTCACTCCCGAGTACATTTCTCCCGAGCAAGAGACGGGCAAGCAGATTATTGTCGGTTATGATAAGCAGGGAAGACCGTGTCAATATCTTAACCCTGCGCGACAAAACACGGATCAGAGTCCTCGTCAGCTTCATCACTTGTTTTACATGGTTGAGCGCGTTACGGATCTTATGCCCCCCGGCGTGGAGATGTTGAGTTTGATGATCAATTTCAAGCCTAGCAAGGAGCGCAAGAACACGAGTGTACCTGTGTCTGTGGCCAGAGAGGTGTTGCATATTCTGCAGAACCATTATCCTGAGCGACTCGGCAAGGCTCTCATCATCAACGGTATGTACCAGTCACCATCCAACAACTCTAACTTGACTGACAAAATTAGTACCATGGATTGTATGGGGTTTCTTCAAGATCATCACCCCCTTCATCGACCCCGTGACCCGCGAGAAACTCAAGTTCAACGAGGACATGAAGCAGTACGTTCCTCCGGAGCAGCTGTGGAGCCTCGACTGGGGCGGTGACATGGATTTCGAGTATGACCATGAAACATACTGGCCAGCTCTGAACGAACTGTGTCGTCAAAAGCGCGAGGATAAGTTCCGGCGATGGGAGGCTGCCGGAAAGGAAATTGGCGAGAGTGAGGATTATCTCGCTGGTGGAACAGACACGAGTATCAAGGGAGTCAAGTTTGAGGCCAAGGATGGAAAGGATGGTGTTAAGGAGGTTGAGGAGAAGCTTGCTGAGGCTAAGCTTGAGGAGACACCTGTTGCTGCTTAGTTTGTGTCGAGTATACAGGATGCCTGAGTATAGAGATACTGTAGTATCAATGGTAGGCTACTTGAGCCTCAATTCTGATGGAACGTCGGTGCCTGTCATGCATGTTTCCCAGTGTAGTCAGTTGCATAGGACATTGTCACTCGACACAAGTCCTTTTCAGTCAGCAAATGGTGTCTGCATTGATTGAGAACGCCTGATAAGGCTGATGGTCAGCTAAATCCATTTCTGGCCATATACACAATCGATCAGCTTTTCAAGGCAACGAGGTAGGATTCTGTAAGAGCCTCACACAAACCCCTCAGCCGTTGCCAATCACTTGTTTAACAATTCTCCGACCGAGTCAGACATGGTCACCATTACCACCGTTGTATCAGAGGCAATTGGTCCCCGAGTTGATCAATGCAACAGAGTCGTTAAGTGTATTCATTCACGGTTACATACGATAATGCAAGCCAAGTCGGGTACAACATACATACGAATTGTATATGCACCTGGTCATTTGATCAATGCCGTCTCTTTCAACCAACCCCTCACTGATTGATGATGGTGATGAACCTGCAGCAACAAGGCTGAATAACATCGTATTCGGCAACATTCATGCATTTTACGACTTGTTTACTCTTTTGGAGTAGAATGTCAGCCTCATTTGTATGCTGTTAGCTGTGCTGCCTGTTGGGTATCGACGACTACCAACCACTAATAACATTTGCCATAACACACACTCAATCAGAGAATAGGCAATGACCGACACGCAATCCCCCACACTTGATCTCCTACACCGATTACAGCCTGTGATTTGCATATCCTTTGTTGACTCACCTGCTGTGCATATGGCGATAATAAGTGCTGTTACACAAACAACATCACGAAAATGAGATGCACATCAACCCATACACTGCTGCACAGTACTGCAGGTGAACGGTGAGTGTGTGGGTAACTCTCTTGTGTCTGGGCAAGACAAGCGCGCGTGTGGCAAACTCACCAACATGATCTAACCCGTCATGAACAAATGACTGTTATAAATGCAGGTTTTCCAACATGGTCCTTCTCAGTCACCAATCGAGACGATGCATCTCATCACCAACCATAGGCTGAGGCTCTGGTCATCAGGTCTGGCTATAAAAGGGCTGGTGCGACATTGCCAACACAGTCTTGCGTCCTGCATCAACCAACATACACTATCAGTATAGACCTACAACTATCAATATAGACATCAACCGACTATCAGCATAGACAGATTACGACTCTACATCATCGACTACAACTATACATCATGGATCTGTCAAGCGTTGGCAGAATGGCACCTTGGTTCAAGGCGCTGAACGATACTAAACCAGAAAACTCAACTACTTTTCCTGGCATCTTGGACAGTGTTTTGACTACTGCCGGACAAGCATCGCCACTCCTTCAACTATTCCTCTTCGTTTATCGACTAGTCGGCGCACAGCTAGGCCTTGATCCCTCAATTCTCTTAACCTTTCTGGGTTGTCTCTGGGGTTTATCCAAACTATTCGATCAGGTGTGCGCCGTTATAGACGGCTTCATCAGTGACTACCTCCGATGCACGGTTTGCGTCAAAGACAATGACCAGATATATTCCACACTGATGCAATTTCTCTCCGAGCAAGAAGATGTAGCTACGAATCGACATTTGGCTGCTGAGACTATATACAAGAGTGCTTGGGATGAGGAGGAGGATTCGGCTTTGGCTTTGGCGACTACTGTTGTTGAAGATGATGATGACTCGCCCAAGTATCTCAACTTTGCCAGCGATGCAGCAAGATGTGTAAGTTTACAAACATTCTTATGGACATGACTGACCTTTTAGAACCCACGATATGTCCCTGCTATGGGAACTACAGGATTCTGGCACGAAGGGGTATATTTCAGGGTTTACCGTAGGAAGGAAACATTACAGACTCAAGGCTGGATGGGCAATAAGGATGTCGAGGAACTGAGGATCTCTTGTTTCGGAAGATCAACCGGTAAGTCAACAACCTCTTTAACTACCATATCTAACAGTCTAGAACCCATCAAAAATCTATTAAAGGACGCCAAGACCGCCTTTTTCCTCGACACTCGGTATAAAACGACCATCTTCCGGCCTAGGATTAAGGAGAACCGTCGTGACGCCTGGAGTATGTGGCAGCAAGTTGCTCGAAGACCTATTCGACCTATGAGCACCGTTATTTTGGAGAACCAAGAGAAGCATAATGTTCTGAGGGACATCAATGAGTATCTTCATCCTGGTACACCAAAGTGGTATGCTTCGAGAGGTATTCCTCTTCGTCGAGGGTATCTCTTTCATGGTCCTCCTGGTACTGGCAAGACTAGTTTCTCTTTTGCTCTGGCTGGTGTTTTCGGTATTGATATCTACGTCATCAGTCTTCAGGATCCTACTATCAGCGAAGAGGATTTGGCTGTTCTGTTTACCAGACTTCCTCGACGTTGTATCGTTCTTTTGGAGGATATCGACACAGCTGGTCTACGTCGTCCAAGTGATGAAGACAAGGATGAAGAAAAGGAAGGCACCGAAGATAAAGATGAAACATCCAAGTCAGACAAAACTTCTAAGAAAAAGAAGTCCAAGTCCAAAAAAGACAAGGACTCCGATTCGAGCAGCTCGGACAGCAGCTCTGAAGAAGAACGCAAGAAACGCAGAAGAAAACGACGACACAGGAGAGACAGAGAAAATACTGGAAACAAAGGTACTAATAACATCTTGTCCGTGGAAAGTATTTCCCTCTCAGGTCTCTTAAACGCCATCGACGGCGTAGCATCCCACGAAGGACGCATTCTCATCATGACAACCAACAAGCCCGAATCCCTCGACGAAGCACTTATCCGACCAGGCAGAGTGGATGTACAAGTTGGCTTCAAGAATGCAACCAGCGAGCAAGCTACCGAATTGTTCTATCGGATGTACGAGGTTTCTAAAAACAAGCCTGTTCCTATGGCCAAGACGAATGGAAGTGCTGTTGTGGAGGTCAAGGATGAGGATGATGAGCTGAGGGAGACGGCGAATAAGTTTGGGGAGCTTATTCCTGAGGATATGTTTAGTCCGGCTGAGATACAGGGCTTTTTGCTGAAGAGGAAGAAATGTCCTAAGCAGGCTTTGCAAGATGCTGAGGGATGGATTCAAGCTACTGTTAAGCAGAAGGAGTTGAAGTCCAAGGTTGTAACTGTGCAGTAGGGGATAAATTGGGGGTCCGGACTTGGTTCGCTCCTTATATATGTATTTGGAAAAGAACAATAGTTATATAGTCAATTGATCTCATGCTTTTAAATAAATGCAATGGTTTAATCGTTGATGGCGATTAGATGACTGGAATGCTAAGGTGAGCTCGGTGTGGCTCGGTCAAGAGCTACGTCTCCACCCTGTGTCACTGTACCTCCCATTAATCCCACGTCAACACCAACATCGCGACAACACCACTTTCGACTCTCTCGATACCCAGTAGCTTCATCAGCTACAGAATGAACCAGCGACAGTCATAATGAGCAACCAACTCCCCAACGCAACCCCAGACCCCTCCAACAAGGACGGCCTACGATACCCCAGCAATGGAAAGACCATCTACCACAGACCTCTTAATAGAACCAAGACAGCCGAGCTGAGCCAAGCTAGCTTTGCGTATCTGTTTGGTGAAATGGTTACGTATGCGCAGAGAAGAGTCAAGGGTATTCAAGAGTTGGAACAACGGTGCGTTGAATCACTTCTGTTGCGATCTATGCTAATCGTCGCAGTCTTAACGTCCAAGGTCACTCCATCGGTCTAAAACTGCTCGACCTCCTCCTCTTCCGCGAACCAGTCCGTACACAGACCCGACCGCTAGGAATCATCCAGCTTCTACACTTTATCAAGCAAAACATCTGGCAACACCTCTTCAACCGCCAAGCAGACCGACTCGAGAAATCCGCCAACCCTGAAACACCAGACGAATACCACATCATCGATAACGAGCCCCTCGTGAACCAATATATCAGCGTCCCGAAAGAAATGAGCCAGTTGAACTGCGCTGCGTTTGTGGCGGGTGTTGTAGAGGGTGTTTGTGATGGTGCAGATTTCCCTGCTAGAGTTACGGCGCATACCGTTGCAGAGGGTGACATGTGGCCTGGCAAGACTGTATTTCTCGTCAAGTTTAGACCAGAAGTACTCGAACGGGAGGGATTCTTGGGGAAGAATTAAATATCACGGCGGAGTTTGGAGTTTGGGATAAACCGGGCAATGTATGCCATTTATTTAATGAACCTTGTTCTGTATGAAGAAATGCTATCCCCAACGCCATGCTCAAACCAGCTGTAATCATCGTGGAAGAGTACTTCCAGAACCCTTGAGCTTCCCACCAGTTCCTATACTGGGACCCTTATTCATAAGTTCCGACAGCCCCAAATCCTTCCAAGCAGGTTCCTTTGACTTTTGCGTCGCGCGCTGAATCCCAAACGCAGCATGTTGATCTGGCACAACATCATCTTCGTCTTCAGGGTTGATGGGTTGATGGATGGCCGGAACGTAGATTTCGTCGTCGGGGAGTTTATCTTTGCAGAAATCTTCAAAGAGGTCTGCGTCGCGAGAGCGGTGCATGTGCACGAATGTGAAACTTGAATCTTTGTTCTGAACGTGTTAGTGAGGCATGTTGAGGGAAAGTTTGGACTTACCATTGTTTTGTTGTTGTTTGTTGATGGGAAGTTCGTTCCACTACGGGACGGGAGGCGGGGTGTGGGGCCGATTGTGCTACAGGGTGAAGCTCACGAGTACCGAAGATGATGTCCCAAGAGTTCGGTAGTTGAATTGGATTGAAGTAGAGTTTACTTAGTTAGTTAGTCTTGCTGTTGGAGATACGCAATAGAGCTGCCTAATTGTTGTTTGTGGCTGATTTACCGAGTGATCAGTCGTGTTACAGATAATCCAGGCACTAAATTGTTATTCGTTACTGGCGGGGTGCATCTTTACTTTTTCATCAACACCGTTACTCAACATTCGCTATCAACCGCCTTGTTTCAAGCATAAAATACGAAATCATCTAATTATCTGGGTCATCTCACGATATCTCAGGCCATCTCTAAGGCTATCTATTCCATTCTTTATTTCCTCTGAGGTTCCTAGAGCACAATCATGGCTGCCTCAAGCCCCGCAACAGCTCCAAAGCTACCCCTCGACATCATCTACAACATTGGTCTAGTCTTAGCCTACCAAACCCTAGGAGAAGTCAAAGAATACGTCGACTCTGAATTTGACCCAGCCCACAAACCAAACCGAAGCACTCTTCATCGCTTGACATACCTTTCCAAAGCTACCAAGGACCTTCTGGAACCTCTTCTTTACCGTTATCTCCAATGGACCACCCCCCAAGATGTCGTCAACAGCTTCATCATTCTCATCCAAAGGCCTGAAGTCAGGCCTCATGTGCAGTACATCTCTTCATTCGCGGCAATCACCGGTCCGGGTGTGCGAAAGAAGGAACTGCCCCTCTGCAAGAAGCTCTGGGCAAAGAGATGTCCCTCTGATAAGCCTGCTTTGATGCGACTTCTTGACGAAGCTGGTCTTCATAAGCTTGCTTGGTCAGCTTGCATGCTTGAACGAACGAAGCAGAGGTTCATGTTCTCACCTGATTTCAAGCATGACGGTATTCTGGAGCTTATGTTCGCTGCTATTCTGTTTCTCACGCCCAATGTTACCAACTTTGTCTGGCGCGATATGAACACCAACCCAAAGGCATTTATTCTGGACCACGTCATGGGCGATGCAGTCAAGACATACCCCATCATGCCAAAGCTCAGATTCCTCAACACAGAAAAGTCAGCTTTTGTGGAGGCAAAGCAAGCACAGTTCTTTACTTCCCACATCAACCTGTGGGATAATTTGCAGACCCTTTATCTCAACGATATTGACTTGGATGTCGAATTTATCGAGATGATCTGCAATGGCGATTTCAAGAAGGATAGACCTATCAAGGAACTCCGCATTCGTTGTGTATCAGGGTCGGAGATACCAGGAAGTATGAGCTCGTTTGACCCGGACTTCGAATTATCTTCCACCGAGCTGCTAGATGCCAATGATCCCGATAAGGATAAGGATAAGTTTGTGGGTGTGTTTCCTCACCTCGAATATCTCGAAGTTAGACTTGTGCACCATCAAGAACGTCAAGAACAAGGCTCGCGAACCCTGAAAGCCTTCCTCCACGCTGTAGGCTGCCCAAAGGTCCTCAAACTAGAAGGCCATCGATTACCGCGTGCCCAATTGACAACCGGCATCATCCACGACCGTCTCGAGCACCTCACAGTCCGCGAGCACAGCCGCGACGGCGGAACCCGCACAATGGAAAAAGACGTCCTAATTAAAGGCCTCAACTCATGGTGGGCAACAAGTTCTCATCTCGTACCGAACCTAAAGAGAATCGATTGGGATCACTACAAGCTCCAGCGCGAGGATCTCGATGACGAGACGGTGTGGCAAATGACCGGAGAGGAAGAATGGGAGGATGACTCCAACGATGACTACGGCGATGACTACCTCTCCGACGAACTGTTTGGGGATGATGAGGATCATATCGAACATTTGCACGATAACGTTTATTATAACCACACTACCGGCGAGGTGTTTCAGGATGGATATGAGGAATTGATGGCGGCTTTGCAGCTGATGGAAGAGAACGGAGACCTTCCTCCCGGCTTTAGACCATAGAAGGAATTAGCCTTAAGGACTTGTCTAAGCTGGTATAAGATGACCAAATATTTCGTCTCATGTATAACAGTTGGGATGAAGAGCTTAAATAAGATTTCTTAGAGTACTGGAAGTTGTTTGATACCCGATCAGTAGAGCGGCCGCATGGACTTGGTGATTAGCGATTGGCATAACAAAAGTACTGACTCGAATCCGTCATTCGTTAATCTGTATTTGTATCGTATGGTACACTCGTCTATTCTACTCATGGCGACACTAAACCATACGTGTCTGAAGCTGACTGTTCTCCTCACGCAGCCACTTCAACTGCTTGTCAAACTCCTTGTTAACCCACTCCCAGTACCCAGTCCAATTGCTAGCGGCACCAGCATTACTAGCAACCGCTCCAGCATTGCCTGTGGTAGCCTTCATCTTCTCACCCAGCATCAACGTGACTCTCAAAATACTCTTGTTAGCCTCTTCCTGCTTCTCCACGTCCTGCTTGACGGCATTATCCTTCAATTTGACGGAAAGAACAGTTCTGTACGCTTCTGCAATCGAGTTGAGTCGACGGGTTGTCTCGTCAGGGTCGATGGTGATGAGCTTGGTCACCATGAGGTTGCATAGCTGACGAATATCGTTGTCGTCCTTGAGGCCAGCGACGACACGGTCGTAAAAGTCGATGTTGTTGATGCGACTGAAGGCGGTTTCCATTAGAGCATACAGGGTTTCGTATGCGCTCTGTTTAAAGTGTTAGTCATTGTCTGCATATAATGACAGTAGTGACGCACCTTTCGGACCTCGAGACCGTCATCGACGGTATGCTTGAAAGGTCCCATCATGACTTCTCTAATGAGTTCCTTCTTGATCACTGATTCTTGCAAGACGTAAGGCATCAGCTTGCCCAAGTGAGGCAGGATCATATCGGGTTTCGTTCGGGCAGCGGTGGTAAGAGTAGTCATAGCAAGTCGGCGAATATCCATATCGGAGTCTTGGAGGATGGTCAGGAGCATCGAAATAAGAACATCCCTGAGCATAGCATCCAAAACTTCGTCGCTTTCGGGGAGGGTGTATCGGACAGCTTGAACAGCCATTCCTCGAACGCCAAGAGACTGATTCTCGAGAAGAGCCTATACGGGTTAGCAGGGTACGATTGAGAATTCGATATACGTACCTGAAGACGAGGAACGAATACTGCAGGGTCAAGAGTGACGAGTCTTCCGACACATTCAGCACAGACGACCTTGTTGTCAACGTTGTCGGAAGCCTTGAGGAGTTCCTCCCAGATAGTCGGAGCATAGTTTCGCAGGTCAGTAGACTGCGCCGAGATTGACTGAAGAATTTCCTTGACAGATTGAATGAGAAGGTATTGAGTGTTTCCTCCCTTTTGCATGGTCTTCAAAATGACAGGCAAGAACTCGGGAACGTTGCCAGAACCAGCCTGACCAAGAGCAACAGCAGCAGACAGTGAAACCTTGTCGGGCTCATCGTGGAACTGATCCAAGAAAAGATCGGGCTTCAGAGTTGACTCAGTTCCGAGTCGCTTTCCAGCTTCACCCAAAACAGCCAGAGCAAGACTGACTCGAGCCTCATCACCGGTCTTGGCGCTTGTGTAGAGCTCCGTAACAAAGCTGTCCAGCTTGACACCAACAGACTCACCACCAGTGACAAGTAGTGTTCCTATCACCTTACCCACGACTGGGGAGTCTCCTGCGACACTGACCCCTTGAAGCAACCCTGTCATGAGTTCTTGACCAGCACCGTTCTCGCCAATAGCGCTAACAAAGAGGAGTAACTGATCAAGAACGATACCCGCGTAATGTTGCTTGAGTAGGTCGGAAAGCGCAATAATCATGTCCTCGGTGACCACAAGTTCTGGTTGTTCGGGTACCAACTTGGCGAGAATGATCAATGTTGGGCCAAGCAGATGTGTGTCACTATTGGTAATAATGGGCATCAACTCTGCAGCAATTCCCTTGATGGTATCAGGTTCAAGTTGTCCCTTGGTAGCGGGTGACAAGGCAAGGTTTCGGAGAGCGATGATACTGGATCCACGGAGAGCCCGGTTGGCCTTTCGCAATTGAGCGGAAAGCTCCAAAGCGACGTCCTGAATCCATTGTTTCTCGAGTTGACCTGGAGTCTTTGCATAGCGAGCAACATTTTCAACCGCGCGAACTGCAGCCAGACGGGTGGTCTCGTTCTTAAGTCGCTCTTGGAGAATATCCAGAGCAGCCTTGACCTTGTCCGCGGACAACAGAGAAGAGCCCTCGGAAGTGGAAGTTCGAGAGATCAAAACACCAAGAGCATGGATCGCACGTTGACGGACCTCGGCGTCTGCATCCTGAGCAGATGACCGGTTAGAAATCACCTCGTAAAGCTTATCCAGCTCAGCCTTGTACTTGGAGGCAGCATTTCGTGATCTTGGGGGCGTGATCGTCTTGACGAGTTCCTCAACAGTGCGGATGGCCTCGCTTGAAATCTTGTAGTATCGGTTGTTGGCGGCGGAAGTGACTCCATCAACAATCTTGGTGAGATAAGGCTGCAGAATAGTAGATGAATGTGTCTTTGCAATGTCGCTAATCACACCCAAAGCAGTAATCCTAAGTGTGCTAGGGGTTGCTGTAGACGAACCAGCATGCGATGACAGGTTGGCGGAAACATGACCAGAACCACTGGGTTGGATGGCGTCGATAATGGGTCCAATGACTTGGTCAAAGTATTCGGCCAAGCCACCGTGCTGAACAGAAACAATATCATCAAGAAGACTGATGACTGCCTGCTTGGTGGGAATAGTCTTGCCCTTGAGCTGCTTGGTAATGGCCTTGATGATGGATGGTGTCAGGCGAGCCAAATCAGCTCGAGGACCGCTGGGAGGAATCTTCTCTTGGGTGGGGGAGACAAGACCAGATCCCGACATGAATTGGGAAGCAGTAGCACCACCTCCACTACTTTGGCGTCTACGCTTGCGGCTGATGGGAATGCGAGATTCCATTTCGGGTTCAAAGTCTTCGAGTGAAAGATCAGGTGTATGGAGACCCTCACCCGTCTTGCGGACGAGGAGAGAAAGTGCTGAAATAACCTCAAGACGAACATTCTCCTCTCGCTCCGAGATGCGCTTAATAAGAGAGGGAGCAGTCTTGTTGTAGAGAACACCGTTCTCCAGTAGGTCACCACTTCCGCGTGTTGAGATGAGAATGTACATGGTCTTGGCGGCGCATCGTCGAACCTTCCAGCTGGCATCGTCGTCATCGTCCTCGAAACCGTCGTCGTCGAACTCGTCATCTTCGTCCATCTCGTCATCTTCCTCTTCGTCCTCCATATCCTCGTCATCGTCGTCTGCATTATAGTTGGGG
Source organism: Fusarium nanum (assembly GCA_004367095.1). Classification (NCBI taxonomy): domain Eukaryota; kingdom Fungi; phylum Ascomycota; class Sordariomycetes; order Hypocreales; family Nectriaceae; genus Fusarium; species Fusarium nanum. The sequence goes on from QGDY01000113.1 coordinate 38,369, forward strand.
TCGTATTTGAGGAATCGAAGGCAGGCATCTATTGTTTCGTCTGTGAATGGTCGCATCTCCTGAGGACATGAAGCCAAGAAAGCTTCGAGAGCCACAAGAGCAGCCTCACGAATCTCGTTGAAATCCTGGCCGAGATCGTCTCCATCGCTGAGTGCTTCCATATGCTCTTCAAGCTCTTCCTCACTAAGCGCCTTGAGAACGAGAGGAGCGGTAGAGGCAAGATGAGGTCCAAATCTTGAAGGAATCGATCTAGCCATACTGCCGAGGATCGAGATGTATAATCTTCTTGTGACCGGGCTTGTTTGCTTGGATAGGCCAGTCGTAATACGTCTGACGACCTCCTGCAGATGCTCGTCTGATAGATAAACAGCAAGCATGGAAATAGCGACAACAGCTCTCTTCTTGACAACTGATGTGCCCTTTTCGCTTTCCAAAAGCTGAATGACCACCTCCTGCATAGCCTCGACCTCGACCTGAACGAGCATGGGTCCGAAACATCGTACCACCTCGATCAACACATCAACAGCTTCGGCGTTGATGTCGCCTTCGTTTTGTAGAAGTCCTTCGGGAACAGGAGGCAGAGGAACCTTGGGGTTCTTGGGAACTTGTGTCCTGGGACCGGGGCCAATGAGGCGTGGGATGAGTACGCGGCTGATGGCACTGTAGGCTTCCTGAACATCGTGTGCGGGTGGAATGCCGGGTACGGGGCGAGGGAGAGCGATGATAACGTTTCTCAAAGCCATTGAAGGCACGGCGTTGTCCACGGAGTTCTTGAGCTTCAAGGTCGATAACTTCTCGATCATGGGCGCAATAACTGGTGTAGGTACTTTGCCTACGAAAGGGCCGAGGCTGGAGAAGTTAGCGGGTGATTCGTAGGACAGGTAAGTACATACCACTTGACCGCAAGGTTCTGAACTTCACCATTCTGATCGTCGAGTGTCTTGATGATACTATCAACAGTACGGGCGGCTATGTTGTAATCGTGCTGGAGGAAATCGGGCTTGGCATGGTTCAGCAGTTGGAGCAGATCGTTCAAGGCCATGTATCGGAAATCAGGGTCGTTGTCGCCGAGCTTTTGAACATATCCCATCACCGCCTGCGGCGTGGCGTTAATCTGTGTAGAAGCCATGATGGGCGATGTTCACGATGGCGTGAGAGCTGTGGTCATAAGCGCGGGGTAACGGGTTGTTGGTATTGTGAGAGGGCAATAACAGCAGAGCTAGAAAATGCGATTGATGTGAAAGGGAGAAGCTACCGCCTCAACGAGAATGCAGCTAGCTATTGTAGAATGATTGAGGATTGAGCTTCACCTTTAGGCAGACGGAAGAAGGTCGGAGCTGTCGAGGTTGATGCCCCGCTATGACATGCAAGCTACCCCGGCAGGAAGCATCATTGCCTGCCTATCGGTGGAGTATTAATCCGGATCCGGGAGAGTGTAGGGTAATGTTTAACGACATGCGAAGACTTGAATGCGATTGTATTATCTCGGAACGAAGATTGTTCATTGAACTTTGTGAATTTATCTTTTGACAGTTACTTATAGTCTATGGCTTATCGAAGCAATCCATGTCCGAAGATTGTTGAGATGGAGTTTGGCGGAGGTGTGCTTTGATGGTCAATACGGATTGGGTTTGTAGTGTATCATCAAAGCTTCCGACGGGTAACGGCATCCTTATCTTACCAGAAAGTCAATGCAAGTGAAGACTCACTGCATGAAACAGGAGAATAAACAGGAAAAAGCCAAATGGCAGTGTATCTAACGATATATGTTACTGTGAATGTTCATTGATACTGCTGATTCAACACGCTGCTCGTCTCGTGATTGTGATTCGAGTAAAGAGTTGATTCGATTCAGTAACAGGCCAAGGGTTGAATTCTGACGCAGAATCCAAGTGAATAGTCCCGGCTTGGGAATATATGAATGACTTATCTCTCATGGTTAGAGTCAAAATAATCTCAGTCTCGACTACCAGTTCTCACTCAGCCTCATCCACATCCCTACGCAGCACTCTGTCCCCGAGCAAGGATTGCTTATCTATTCTCGAAGATGAAGCTCACTTGGGCACCTCTCGCTCTTTTCTCTCTTGTTGCTGCTAACCCAGTAACTCCAGTCTACGAAATACCAGACTTCGAACGCGACTACAACTTTACATGTGGCGAGGTGCGTAGTGATTGTCAGCATCTATACAGTACCTACTAAACATGTTAGACATTGAACTCCACCATCAATCTGACCCAGTGCTATGCGTTGTTGAACTGGCTTGGAAGTGCTTCCAAGACTGGCTGGTGGTCGATCGGAAACCTGAAGAACTATTCGTGGAATGTTCAAGGCTGTCAAGTGACTATCGTAACCACTGAGGTCGCAAACTATACTCTCAACATGAACGGAGCCGAGTTCTTTCAGGTTGGCGAGTGGGCTTACACGAACAAATGCAACAAGCCACAGCAACGAATCTCGTTCTCTCCCAAGAATGGTAGCTGGGTAGTCTACATGATGGAGGTTGGTTTTGATTACAATGGACCTATCTGGTAGAGGATAAAAGAGCAAGGGTATCGTGGATGATATGGGTTTCGGCGGTTGATAGATTGAAGGCCGTGGTAGGGCGCATGATGCTTAGGTAGGTATAAGGACCCCTAGTCGTAATGTAATGGTGGGCATTCCAGTTTCGGTATCCTACCTAATCCTTAGATGACAGCTCTCAGCCCAGTACCGATGCTAAGTACATTTTATTGATTCTAGATTTGACCATTGCCCCGTTAGGCGGCATGTATACGTATACTGCCTATGTGAAGTTTTAGGAGAGCAAATAGTTGCACTGGCGCGCAGTTGGCACGCAGCTGTCAACAACTGCGAGCCAGTGACCGATATCGCAACTTCTATGGACGTGTCAATAAACATAACGTCACTCGAATTTTACCCTTCTTCTACTACTTCGTCCCTTCATCTAGCAAATTATCCCAAATTCTCTCTTCTCGTCTCGTTTCGCCTTCCCAACAGATCTCACCATGGAAGACGGCACCGACGAGACAAGTCTCACACTTGATGATCTCCCAGTCGAGGTTTTATGTTTCTGCCTTTCGTTCCTACCAGACAGGAACTCAGTTCGAAAACGCTATCATTTCCTGTACAGCGCTGAACAATGCATTCAAATACAGAAAATCGTACATCGCATCCTCTGTACTATTTAATAGTATGTCGGATGACGTGTTCGAAGAAGCTTGCGTTTTGAACAAACTCAAAAGCGAGTCTTGGACAGGTGCAAAGGCGGGTATTAAGGCTATTCATAGAGCCTACAACGACAGCAGAATCATCCTAAGGTGTGATCTGACATTCGAGAACGTCAAAGAAATGTGGAAACTGTACAAGGCCACCGAGTATTTCTCTTGTCGGATCCCTCGCACAATTTCTAAGAAGCATCCTATCAGCAAACAGCAGAATTACTTTCGTGCCACCCCTGCCGTCCGATCTCGTTTTCAAAGAGCCCTCTACCGTCTCAGTGGTCACCTCGACATCATGGAGAAACTCCGAGCGTCACCCCTCCACGATCAAGCAGACAAAAAGCGACTCTTAACAGTGGCTCAGTACGCCGAAGGCTCTTGGGTGTCCAATCTGAGCGATCTGGAAGACCACCGAGTCCTTCGTGCCTTTCACAGCCATTACTCAGCGGTCGAGATCGAGCAGCTGTGTAGTATCTCAGGTCTTCTCGTCAATGAAGTTGCACCAGGTGAGCATGAGAATTGTGAACTGTACAACGGATCTAACATATTTAGCTTTCAACAAATTCCTCGAACACGACATTGAATTAGGCTCGAGGGTTCATCAGTACATCGTTTACCCGAGTTCACGTGTCTCCATGGGCCTCATAGCCTTAGGGCTCCCCTTCCTCCACAAGTTCATGAAGGCGCGTACCCGAAGCCTCCAGCGTGAAGTACTGCATCCGGTGATGGATCAAGTCGAATGGGCCCCTCCTGGCGACGCACATATCCCGTTTCCAATGTTCGACGAGGCGCGTCCCTATGGCACGTGGGGGACAGACTTGCAAACTGGAATATGGTCATATGTGCCCAAACCACCCATCATCCGAACTACCTTCATCGAAGATCCCGACAGCGGCCCTGAAAGTTCGTGGTCCGCCTTATGCCGATACAACAACCACGGACTTACGAACCCATTGAAGCAGCTCCTCTCATGGGGATATGTATTTTGGGACCTTCAAATGCTTCAGGATGCCGGGTTCAAGAATATCAACGAGGAAGACCGACTCGCCAGCGACGTGGAACTCACCGTTCCCCAGAGCTATTCTGAAGGAGAGGGCTATAGCCCCCTCGAAAAGTACGAGAGCAACCAAGTGACGGAGATCCTGCTTTTGTCTCGACACCAGAAGCAAGTGATGCGCAGGCGAGGTCTAACGGGATACTTCAACTTTGAAGCCTTTTGCGAATCTGTCAAGGATCGTCTTGTCAGCAATAAGCCTGGGATCCCGGAGGGGATTATCGGTGAATTCCTTGACGAGGCGCCAGAGGAACATAGACTAAACGGGCTTCTGCAGTATGTGACGTTTCTTGTGGGCGATGCGGTTTAGAGTATTGCGGCGGCAACTAGAGGTAGTGGAATGGCCTAGATGCTAGACTCAACTCACGAACGGGACTACATTGAGGATCACAGGTTGTGAACTATGTATACTTGGTATCCTCTTAGTTTACAGTTACATGTTGAATATTCCAAAAATCACTGTTGAGTATTAATTGAAGACCATGGCAGATTAAACTTTCGACCGGGACAATGCTTTCACGAGAGACAATTCAATCACGATTAATTCAACGATTTAATTGCTTATGGCCTTGCAAACAACAAATTTGTATATCCCGTTCTATACTGCCATCTAACGAATCTCCAACGCCCATGGGTCGCGGACTATCTCCATAGAGACGGGACACTCGAAAGGATGATCTGGCCAGCGGAGAGTCTCCAGTGAGATCGGGGGCGCGGAATCGGTTTGGCCTTGCTTGGTGGATTTATCCGTTCCGTTCTTCTTTTCCGCAGGCTTCTTCTCGCTGGAAGTCCTTTCCTGGGAGTGGGAGCCGCTTGGGGCCGAATCTGACTCGACGAGTTGGTTACTATGAGATTTAGCTCTGGAATTGATGACTGAGACTGTGACAAACCTCTTGTTCTCGGAATCGTTCGCCATCGTGTATGTGATTGTTGATGAGAGAGAGAGGTTTCTTGACGCCTGGACGAGGAATTAAATTAAAGTCCGTTCTAGGTCTCGCTGATGCCTTAAGAATTTCTGTCAGTTGTTGGCACTGGCAGGCCTGATGAAGTGATGGTGCCAACAACCACGCATGACTGCATGGCCGCGTCACAATCTCTCTTGACTTTGTTTTCGTTTCTCTCTCCTATCACTTTCTTTCTGTCCATCTTTCCATCTCAACCGTTTTCACTTCCTACCTATCTATCAGCAACAACTACTTTTTCTCTGATAAGAGACAGCCAGTTCAACTATGGAAAGAGACCAGAGAGACAACGGTACTTCAGAGGGCGGTGGGACACACCATGACCGAGAAAGGGACACAAGAGGTCGCTCAAGATCACCTCAGGATGACCGCGACCAAGATTCCGACCGCTGCCGAAAGGATGACAATTCCAAAGACTACCGAGCCATAAGCCCAGGAGAGGACTTTTACAGGCGAAGATACGTCGAACTCCTCCAGGAGACCGACCTACTGCGTGAAGAGAACCGAATGCTCCGGGAGAAACTCGCCGAGAACAAGCACAGCAGTCCGAGGCGACATCAATCAAAGAGTCCACAGCAACGAAGGCGCTCGCGAAGCCCAGATTCGTCGCACCAAAGAGATGATCGTTTACACTTGATGGGACGAGAAGAACCCTACCTGTTCAGGAACAAGCTGAGGCAATACGATACTGCTGGAAACAGGACTTTACAAACAGTCCAGAGCCAACCGACACCCAACCAGCCGCCCCCCAGACAGGCGAGAAAGGCAAAGATAGCGAGCAATGGACGTTCTGATGTCGGTCATACAGAACGGTGGGTTCACGGTTGAGTGATTGTTGGCCGCGCCATGACACAAGCCAGTGTTGAGACTATATCAATTTGGATATCACATCTTGTGTTAGCGTACGGAGAGTTGCCTCACGATCTGTCTACTCGAGATGAGACAGCTGGTGATGGAAAGGAGAAAACGAATGCTCAGTCCGAGTAACGCCTATAAGGGGTCTCGAGGGACGATGAGGACCCAATATAATGAAAATACACAGACCGGTAGACTGAGCAGGTTCATTCAAGGCAATGGCACTAATGAAATCTCACAAGTTATCAGAGACTTGGACAGGGCGCTACCATCAACTTGATAAGTAGGCAGGTAGTTGGCGAACCGCCACCATGCCTAACTACAGATAGGAGATGCAATGCACCGGTAGCGAAGTAATATAATGGGTCTTTTCCTTTCGACCGCTCTTAAAAGATGTGCACACTCTGTGGTTGATCGTGATGTCGCAATAATCAGACTTATGAATGTGAAATGACATACCATATCTAGGATGTCGCTGCATATTGGGTTCAGTGGCGCGAATGAGGTCTCCCTACTATACCATCCTCTCCTGCTCCTGCGCAAAGAACCATATCACGGACTAAGGACTTGTCAAAATCTATATCTGTCTTGGGAAACATGACGAGGTCGAGCCGCCTCACCGAGTCACTCTGCCTTTCAACTTGACCATTGAACACCAGAACAATGGATGGGCATTTGAGTACCATGACCTGTTGCAGAGCCAACTCGAGAGATTAGAAAACGGCATTGCTTGGTCGACCCATGGTAGTCCAACAATCAATGATAGCAAACTTTCCCACGATCCATGCCCCACTTCGTTTTGTTGATGATTCAATGTTGATCTAGGCTGCCTATGTACTCAAGGCGAGGTTGAACTTCACCACTCCACCAGTCCACGTAATTCAAATTTCACACAGCACCAACGGTGAGTAGATAACTAAGGTGCAAAGGAGTTATCTAACGCGACCCAGATGTATGAGCAGTGGAAGCCCGTCCTCCGCGATGTCGCAATATGGGTTTCCTTCGCCGATACTGACACCCCCGACGATACGACTAGAGTCAGCGACATCTCAGGCCCACACGCAACGTGGAAGAGCGTTCGAGTTACTCGCTTCCTTCAAGCCGAACTGAAGGAGTTAAAGCAAAGGCTAGAGATACTTTTGATCGTGCCTGAGTTCCGGAAAGATCATGTGAAAGCAGCTCTGGACGACCAGATCGACCATCCTGATGTCCCAGTAAAAATCGTCGCGTACAACGAAATCACGAACATGATCAAGTTCAAGTTCAGTAACTGTGACACTCTCTCAGATCATAAAATCGAGACGCAAAATGTCAAAGATCGCACCATCTTTGTTCTCCAGACCGACGCAGACTACTCCGTCGAGTTCGCAATGGCACTGGCGACTGTGGCTAACTGTGTGGCCTGGGACAAGAAAAATAAGCGACTATTGACCTTGTCTTCGGGAGAGATTCATCCCACCACGAAGTCATTTCTGGAGTTAAGTGGTGGATCAGGTATACCTCTATTCATACTACCAGGCGTCCAGGAAGATCCTACCACCTTACGTCTGCGACCCAACGACAACGGACTCAAGATCGCAGGCAATGGACCTTGCACGGTCCTCAACTTTAGTCAGGTACCCTTACGCGACGCTCAGCGGATGGCCATAGTCCAATCAAATGTCAACATACTCGGCATGGAAGTTCCCACGGATCTGGATTTAGATGCTCAGATTGGCATCCGAACCTTGACTCCTATTCAGACTGGAGGTGACTTCTGCCTTGTTCTCTGCAACAAGCGGGACCGCCAGGTCTTTGACCTTCGAACAAGACAAGTCTGCAGGGTCAGACTCCTATGTTCGAAATCGGAGATGGACGAACAGTTGGGCTGGTATTATCGAGTCCAGGCTGCGCCAGGATGCTCGTCATACGTCATACCACCGACAGAACAACCATGTGAAAGCGTGGTGCGTCGAATGAGCGTATGCAATGAACAGGCTGGTGGGTTCATGGCAGCGTTGGTCGAGTATCAAGAACGGCCGCCGGGCCTTCGATTTCTCCAATCACTGCTACATATAGTCGAAGACATGAATCACAGCAGAGTCTTTTGCGACATGTCGCAACGCCTTTATCGTCAGGGGCTTACCTTCAATCCCGACAAGCCTCGCTCAAGAGCTATTTCGCCCGCAGTCCATGAGAAAGCTTTCTTCAAGGTCCTGAGAATCGTTAAATTCGACTATCGCATCGCCCATTTCCTCTGTCAGAAGTCAGAGGATGATCGTGTTACTGCAGGCAAAATTCTGATAGCTGCCATCTTGGCGTCAGACTATGGCTTTGAACCAGAACTACTTCATGAGGTCAACGAAGGCTTCGTCGCAAGGCTGAACGATTTCCTTCTACGCAGCCACTTCGGCATCTGGTCTTTCACTGGTTACATACCATTCAAAGTAGCGATCATGGATGCTATTTTGGACCCGAGAAGGACACTGACCGTAAGCAATTGGTCTCCAACGGTGCTGGAAGATCTAGGTATACAAGTCCAGGGACACCAAATCATCGAAGTTCAACGCAAATGTCGACTCCTTATTGAAGCCTTGAAAGAATTGGAAGTTCCCATCAATGGGATGTCTGACTTCTCCACCATCCAACCACCTATCACGCCCTCGCGACTTCGAGAGATCAAGCTGCATCTTGCTAGGGCATACCTACACCAAATGGTCGAAATATCTACGGACGAAGATGGGCTCAGCCATGCAAAGGACAAGTTGTCAGGCCAGGAGTTCAATATTTGTGAGCAGTCGCAGAATTTCCTTGCCTTCAAAGACGATTGTCAAGGAATATATACCAGTCTACATTACTCAGAAGACGGAGGGCCAAGGTGCATGAGCGACTTCACTTACATCGATAGGGAAACTTTGCAGAAGTTGGATCATGAGTTAAGAGATCGAAGGATCAGGGGTATCGATGACATTCGGACAGCCTTTGTTCTAGGGAGCAACAGCCGTGAGGTATGCTAGTCTTGAATTTGTTGGATTGTCGTCAAATGGAAAATTCGCCTGTTTGCAGAATAATCCAGCAATCAGACGTATGTATTCGCATTAGGGTGCTGAAATTAAGAGGACAACCTCCAATTGGGGGTACTGCCGTAACGTGGGACGACCAAACTGACGAAGAAGACGGTGCTTGAGAGTCAATCAGGGGGTATAATTTTGAACTATGTATAAAAGGCCTACCAGATACTAGATACAGCAACGACCTCAGCACCCTCCATCTGCCCCTGTCCAGAGATATCTCACCCACCACTAAAGAAAGCCACTGAACTATGTCCCATAACGGTCAAGATTGATGCTGAGAGAGTGTCGACACGGGAAGAAGAGGGATCGTGTAGGGAAGCGCGACTGCGTAAGAAGATGTGTCGAAGGTGAATCGCCGAGGCTCAGCAGAGAGGTGCGCATGGATGTTGTTGCTCTCTGTAAATGGAATATCAGTATGCGCCGAAGAAATCGAAGCCTTATGAGCATACCTAATAGCCCATCAGAAATGGTGGTTCTCCTCCGAAAGCATTGCCAACATACAAGGCAGAAGGTAGGCAAGTTGACCACTATGCCAATAATAGTGACGATGGCTTCTTGTGAGATCGTCATTTGAAGTAGGTAGTGTTGGGGATACTCTGCAGTTCCAGAAACACTGGGATAGCTCCTTCCGTGCGAGTGAGTAGACTTGGGAAGAGCATTTTTAAAGATCGAAAGGGAAAGTATGGTTGTATTTATCCTTCCCAAAAATGCGAAATCTGGATACTGCCATGGCAGGAGCGATCTGAAGTTCTCTAGGTGGAAAGATCTAAGCTGTGAAAAGTAAACGCGAATTTTGGACATTACATATGAACCAGAGCGATATCAACAGTACGGAGAGATGATCATAGTCTCGGTCTATCGAATCGGCCCACCAAGACGAAAAGCGAATTTTGGACATCGCATATAAGGCAGAGCGGTATTAGCGAAACGGAGAGATGGTCCCGGCACTGCCTCGTCTATCGGATCGACATCCTAGGGTCGAACGCGAATTTTGGACTTTGCCCTCGGCAGCAGCATTGAACCATGCAATGGACCAGAGACCGCGGTCGACCGCGGTCGACCGCGGTAAAGGTTCTTGGCTGCGCACAGCCTCGATTGACCCGAGCAGCTGTACATGCATGGTCCAAACGCGAACTTTGGACATTGTGCAGTATTAGGACAAGGCCGGTACATAACAGGCATGTCAGGAAGGCTAATACTGGTGGTTTCTCAGCTGCCTACCTATACACCGCTTCGATCCGCGAAATTTTACTGCGATGGGCGAAACACGAATTTTGGCCACCAATCGCCACCAGACCACGACCGTGGGAACATCATTGTGCATACCAATGGGGAATCGAGTAGGGAACAAGGCACTGCGTCCATAAACCCTAGCCAGGATCTGGAGCACCAATTCTGGAACTTGTGTTGGAGCTGATGAATTGTGAATCTGCGTATGCAGAAACGCGAATTCTGGCCACCAATCACGATCTACGAGCTGTCAACACCACACCAATACTGAGCTGCATAGCCCGCGCCAAGAAAAGAGACAATGCCGGAAGCGATCGTTGCGCCGAGTGGCCTCACATGACGAAACGCGAATTTTGGAACTGTTGGTCAGGGAAACAGCCTACGGCCAATGTCAGACCCGACATCGACATGCAAGACCGCACACCACTTCCAATCAAGTAACCTGCAAGTCCGTTCTACCCACAAGGAAGCAGTTCGCCATATTTGCCTTGCTATGGACTGGAAGGACTTGAGTCCGCCAAACACGTGCCATGGAAAGGCCGGGCCTACAGTTAAAACGCAGCAATCTACTAAATCATGTCCGAAAGCCTGAGAAACCGGATCGATCATGTTTGAGATTTTGTCAGGCGAACCCCCGATATCTAACACGATAACATCACCGAGAGCTCAATTATGCCGCAGGCACCAAGGGTCCCGCAAAGCGAGTGGGAGTCTCGGAAGGCTCTCATAGCAGACCTTTGGATCAAACAAAACAAGACATTGAATGAGGTGATGCAATATATGGCTGCACTGGGCTTTTGTCCATCGTAAGACCAAACTACGCATACCAGACCGCATCTTAACTAACCGCTGTATAAGGAAACCTCAATGGATACGCAAAATAAATACCAATTGGAAGTTGCGGAAGAATATTACCAAAGAGGAATGGCAGCACGCGAGCTCTCTTTTGTCCAAGCGCAAAGAAATTGGTAAGGAAACTGACTTGGTGATGAATGGCAAGATCGTGCCAAGCAAGAAGAGGAAGAAGGAACTGAAAAGATACCCAACATTGCAGACGGACCAAATTTGTAAGTGGTCAAACCAAGGACAGCCGATCAAGATAGATCTCTGACGATAACTAAGCACAAGACTCAAGTCAGTTCCCTGCGGTAGTTGTCAGCACACCACCAGCCTCTAGTCAACAAGAGATATTGTTTGGAAGCCTGCCATCTCTACACATACGAGACACTATGAAGAATTGCAGTGCGTTTCTTCTAACCCGCGATAGCAATGTGACGCAACCCCGCACCCGCGAAGTTTCCCAAGTTACTTTGAACCATCATGATCTGAAGTCGCCACTAGAACAAATCGAACCTTTGGTACCTGATACAACTCAAATTACGGAGACACCCCATGTCCTAGAGGTGATCGCAAGAGCCCTAGAGATGGCTGATGAGATTTTCCCGGTACCGGATGCTCATCGAAACAAAGAGCAATCGCAGTGGCCGGTCTGGGTCCAATTGTTCCAAGCTTTGTTACTGATATCAACGAACAACCTTTGGAATGTCATTAAAACAAGCTACAAGTGTCTGGCACGGCTAATGGACCTTGTACTTCCCAAAGGTCATCTTCAAGACCTGAAAAACCTGCTCATTGGAACAAAGGAGACAAATGGCGAATTTGCCACGCATCTGCTTTTCAGTGCGCTCAAGCTCGATACAGTGGAAAGCCTCGCGTTGATGCGTTTTCTACTTTCCAGTGGTGTGGATCCGAATAGCACTCGTCCCAAAACATTCTTCAATTCGCATTGGCAGACTGCTCTTCACGATGCTGTCTATTGGAATAGTCAAGGATCTGTGAAGCTCCTCATAGAGTTTGGCGCGAATCCTCACCCGACCTCTAGCACATATCTGTCTACGTCCCTTTTCGATGTATCATCAGAGCATTTACACGAATGCTCAATCTTGAACCTCCCGAGAGTAGCAAACGGCAATACAATGAAAGATTGCGAGCATTGCCATCAAATACCTCCTCTCTTCCAGGCCTTACGTAATGGATCGCTTCACTGTGCGCAGACGCTCCTGGATGCTGGAGTTGACCCGAACTACTTTCATCCGTCACTATTTACAGCACTGCATTGTGCCATTGGGATGGGTGATCTGACTATGGTAAAACTACTTATTAAGGCTGGCGCTCTTCCGGATATCCAGGCCTTGGAGGGGTCGACCACTCGTTCATCGAGCGCAGCGACCCCACAGAAGTTTAAGACTGTCCTCAGTCCGCTCCAGGCCGCGGTTCAAAAACGAAGCCTGTCAATTGTAGAGTGTTTGTTATACTCTGGGGTGAGTCCAGATAGAGCCGAAAACAAGGTCAAGAGCTGGTACGGCGAGCGTTATACTGAATCAGTCGAGACTTGTCTACAAATATCAGCATCAAATGGACATAACGAAATGACGTGCCTCCTACTAGAGTTAGGTGCAGATCCCAACTGCCGCCATCAGGATACTCCTACCGCATTACAGATCATTTGTGGTTCCAAATCGATGACTCCTCTACAGAAGCTCTGTACAGTCGCCTCGCTTCTTGGACGCGGAGCGGACATTAATGCTTTCCCCAAGGCTCAAGCAGGTAGAACGGCATTGCAAGCTGCAGTGGAGGTAAATGACTACCGTTTGGCAGCTTTCTTGCTCAATAAAGGAGCAGATCCCAACGCACCAGCGACACAGGATGGCGTAACCGCAATGGAAGCTGCTATCAAATCGGGCGCAAAGGATCTTCAGAGCCTGTTGATCGACAAAGGCGTCTTGCCCCATCCAAGCACAGTGACAGGTGAGAGACAAAGGAGAAGGTACTTCGAACTAGCAATTTCGGGGGCCAATTGCTCACTCCTGAAGAATACTCTCGAACTCGGACAAGATGGAACTTTATCGTTGACGGACGAAGATGAGAAGCTGGCTATAAACGCCGCTATTGTGGGAGGATCTTTACCCTTAGTGAGGAGTCTCTTGAAGAGATACGCCCCAGTTACCAACCTTTCAGTACTCTGTGAAGCTATCTGGCAAGGGAAGAATGAAATCATGGAGTGGATTTTGAGCTGGCTGCCACCTCTCGAACTCAATACCTGCCCATGCGACCAGTCCTCCCCATTATGGATAGCCCTTCACGAAAGAAATTACTACGCGGTGCGGCGCCTCTTGATGGCTGGTGCTGACCCCAACCATAAATCTCGCCACATATGTCGACCAAATGTTTCATGGACACCTGACTGCTCAAGAGACATTCAACAAGAATTCGAGCTACCGATTAGACGGGCGATTCTCTCTGTGAGCAATTTTCTGGGAGAGGATACTGAGATGGTCGAGTTGCTCGTGTCTCACGGTGCTCACATCAATTGTTTCATGGATCAAGCCAACACTCCCTTACTCTTAGCTGTGGAGGAAGGCAAATACAAAATAGCACAGTTCCTTCTCCAAAAAGGGGCCGACCCGAATGCCGAAAACTTTAAGACGAAGAAAACATCTATCATCTACGCAGCTTTGACTGCCAATCATTCTTTAGTTCAGTCGCTTATCGACCACGGTGCAGATGTCAAAACATCATGCAGCTGGGGCTCATCGCTACAGGCCCTGACTGCTTGTGATACGGTAGATGAAACGCCTGATAAAATGAAGGATCTGGTAAAGACAGGCCGTCTACTTCTCGACTCAGGTGCCAATGTTAATGCTGATCCAACTGATTACTGTAGAACGACGGCTCTGCAGACAGCAATTCATCGCGGTACAGAGGAACTGATCGAGATACTCCTCGAGACCGGGGCCAATATCCACGCACCAGCCTTCAGAGATCACGGGATGACAGCTTTGCAAGTAGCAGCCAGAACTGGAAGCTTCAAGCTAGTCAAGCGACTCGTCGAAATGGGGGCAGATGTCAATGCTCCACCAGCTGAGGAGGGCGGCGCAACGTCTTTGCAGTATGCTGCCTATTCGGGACATGTTAGCATGGCCATTTTCCTCCTTGAGAATGGCGCAGCTATCAATGCCCTAGGTTCATTGTCGAGGGGGCTTACCGCTTTGCAAAGCGCATCTAAATACGGGAGACTAGATATGGTTCATCTGTTACTGGAGAATGATCAAGATCTCGATACAGTAGAAGAACGATGTCGAGATTCTGCAGGCATTGCTGAGCAGCAGGGCTTCATACAAATTGCCGAGTTTCTGAGAAAGTACAAAAGGCTTTGATCAGTTTCGACGGCTATAATCGCAGACGTATTAATCAAGGAGACGAATCAATTCTGCAAACAACAAGCCAAGGGGACTGAGAGAGGGAACATTCAGCTCGTTACTGGCAATTGAAAGGGCGGACGGTAATACTCTTCAGCTCAGATTCAAGAACTTCATCAAGAACACGGATGCAAATGTAGAACAAGAGGACCAGATTGAGAACTATATATTAATGGTCATTCTCAAATATGCTTGCTATCCTTTATGAGCTAAATGTATGATAATGGACGTTCAGAGGACAAGTGATCCCCGACTGGAAACCGTGATATAGTTTTGATGTGCCAGAATTGTTGCAAGAGGGCGTCAGCATCTCATCTGATCCTAACTGAGCATATCCCCTAGACACAGATGGTGGTTACGCCTTTCTTGGTCTGTCTCACTTTCATTTTCACCGATCTTGGTCCATTGTTGTCGGCATCTATGGATCGTTGAATGGCCAAAGAGTGATAGTCGGTAATATAAGGGCTCTTTTTCGACACTGAATCCTCTAGGAAAGAACTTAAAGCCGCGAAGGAAAATGGCACCACTTCCCAACGTTTGCAACTTACAATTAGTCCTTCCAGGCCGAGTCAATGGAAATAATAGAACTGCCAGGTGCCTTTGCTGATCATGCAGCGCTGGTGTTTGTCTTGTGAAGGAGTTACGTCGTCATTTGGAATGCCCATGAGACCCTGATGTTGCGATCCCACTCAACAGAAGTGACATGGGAAGGTCTCAAGGCTGGGATACATTACGGTCCCGCCAGTCCGTACTAAATCAGAGGGGGTATTTCACATCAAGATAGGGGGCCAGTGGTTCCGATAGATGGATTAAAAAGCGAATCGATGGACACTCACGCTTTTATGCAAATAAAGGTTAATGGCGGATAGCCCAAGGCGCTGATTCCGATAGCCATTGAGTCGAATCTCGAATGAATTGATCGACCGTCCTGAATCTGTGAACAGGTGCCTGATATCGATCCAGTGTTAAGGCATTCACCACCCTCAGCACCCTTACTGCGCCCCACTTTCCGCTGCCTGCTGAAATTGCAACTCAGCAACAACAACAACACCGGCACCATCTTTAATTTCTTTACGACAGAAAAGCCAAGATGGAGCAAGCTGGTGTGCAAAAGCGCAAGCGTGGAAGGCCGCGCAAGAATGAGGCGACGGCGCCTGCCCGTCGGGGGCGTGGTAGACCTCCCAAGAAGCAGAGGTCGGAGGTCATCGATGTAGAGGACAGTGGTTCCGAATGGGGAGATGGTGCTCGAAGGAAATTACCGGTGCATAAGGGTCTTGGTATTCTACCAAATAGGGCTGGAAATGTGCTGGATGCCCCAGAGGGAGGAAAGGAACCGGGTTCAGGAGGGATGAAGGCCGGTCCGACAGGTGAAAGTTCGCTTCGAGCAGAGGTGAATGTGCCTAGGGGCCGTGGAAGGCCAAGAAAGACGTCTCAAATCGCACCGCCTGTTCAGTTTCAAGAGCAGGAAGAGGATGACGAAGAGACTGAGTGGGCTCCGTTAGGGGTGTCAAGAGCAGCTCAGGGAGGGTCCACCCACTTTGAAGTGACTGCTCGCGGCGGACGCGGTCGACCAAGGGAGGCTACCCGGGATGAGGTCAGAGGAGTCCATCGGCCAGAAATCAGGAACTCCATGAAAATGCCACGTCAGGATCCTTCACCCACAGATACTCAGCGGAGAGCTGAGGCGACCCTTCGCCTGGAGTTAATGGAGGGGTGTACAAAGCGTGTGGAACGTGCGCGGAAGCGTCACAGAGCTAGACCTCCCATCACCAAAGAACACATTGATGAAGCAGACTCTGGATTCTACAAGTCCAATTTCCAAGCTTCCGATCTCTGGTCTGAGGATGATGAGGAAGAGCTGCGCAAGGCGTGGTTGGAGGGGCCTGAAAGAACGGCCCTGAAGCGTCTGTTCAATCAGAGCTACCAGAGCTCCCATCTTGAAACAGTATTCAAAGTGAGCTTTGATGTGTTCAGGATCGACCCTTTGAGCCTATTATCGCTCTCTCGAGAGGTTGCATATGACAGCAGCGATACTGATTTGATCATGCACCAAGGTTCACTGGTGGCCAATCCATTATGGTCTCCACCCTTCTGTGACAAGCTCGTTGTGATCATGGCACATCCTCTTTTTAAGCCTCCTCTCGCCTGGCGGCTTATCCCTATCACACTCAGCTGGGCTGCAATGCTCCGGTTGGATAGGCGCGACGGCTTTCATCCTGAGGAGGTAAAGACCCTGGACCACATGGGCTGCCCCAATTTAGGGGGGTTGGGTAACAATGTGCCAAGAACGAAGATGATAGAGAGGTTCGAGTCTGGTCAGGCAAGACTTCGTCGAGCAGAGCTTTGCATGACTAGTCTTGCGGAGCTGTTCTCGGTAATTGGCCAGATGGTCACTCCTTATCGTCAAGAGACCACATCTGGTAGACTGGTTGTTAAGACCGTGGATCTTACCAACGTCATCAGCGCCCTGGATAGTGTCAACCGATGGGGGGTAGCAGTGACCTGTGAGGCGAACTACCAGATGCTGTGTGCGGTTCGTACTTTCCAAGGGTATCCATCAGGCCTGAGTGAACTCAAGGAGGCATATAAGGCGGCCTGGAAAGAGGGGTTCCGAAAGGCCAAGGTGAAGGAGAGACGAGGACGTGCTGGTTCAGACACTCTTAATCGCCCCACACTGAATCAACGCACCAAGCTTGTTGCAGAGCATTTTGCAGAGCAAATGCTCTCCGGTGCAAGACTTCGACGTCCCAAACACCAGGTGCTGCTCTGATTCTCCGGATAGTTTCGGATGGTTATGCTCCCATTATTGAAGGTAACGATGCGCCGTTTTCAGAGAATTTGATCTCAAGGAGCGGCGCTGTTGATGATGACTTGATGGTGGGGATTGAAAGGGGCAAAATGGCCCTGGAGAGGCGGAGGGAAACGCCGCCCCGCTGTCAGATACGTTTGATGATCCAAGCCCAACACTGGGCATTCTCCCGCTCTCATTTGAAGTTATAGGCACTGACATTGATCGTATTCTGGCGCAGGGGCTGACATGCAAACCTGTTGTCATCGGACAATCCGAAAAGCGGTAGGCGACAGACTTCGCCAAGCGAGACTGCAAGAGCTGGAGAAGCCCCAGTGACCCCGACGTCTGAGGAATTAGACTGGGACGACTGACAACTATATCTCAAGTAGCTGGGTTACTACAGCTCTGCTGAATGGTTTGCCTTACTAGTCGCAGCATGGCATAGTCAAAACTTCGTCGTTGAACAGCACCGATTAGAATACGCAAGGTGCTGTCTGAGAGCTTGCGGGTAGCACATTGAAAGGTGCCTATCCAGGGAATGCCGATCAGATATGGGAGGCCATGACGGAGGTTTACCAATGCACAGCACCGATGCGGGAACGTAAGGTGATGTCTCGGGTAGCCGATTGCAAGTGGTTCGCCCAGTGAATGTTGACAAGATACAGGAGGCCGAGAGAGAAGGTTGTATCGGTATGTCTGGGCAACATCCGATCTAGGCAATGGAAACTTATTGATATTCTCAGGCGCCTCCAAGGCTGCGTACCATTCCGTCCACAACGATTTCAACAACACTCCTCTGGGCCTTCCACGAGGCCAGGACAAATGCCGAGCTCCTTAACGCCACACACGGTGGTCCAGCCCCTTATTTAACGAATTGCGACCGACCCACCGATCGAGACGGGCGATGGGGAGACAACCCCGACGGTGTGGGATGGGACGGATTAAAGATTCAGGGGAGCTGCTACAGGCTGCAAAGAAGGGGGGGTTTTGATTCGCTTGCCGGTTTTACCCTACCTTCGGCCTGATGGGTTCCCATTGCACATAGTTTAGCTAGATGGTATGAGAGAGCTGCAGTACGACAATATATGAGTCTTGAAAGCGGGAGGAGTCTTTAAAGATATGATTTAGCGTCTCAATTCTGCCTTCTCGGATCTACAGTGACCCCCGAAATATGAACATAAGTGTCAGGTACACTACTTTACTAAACCCCTTATGATCATACCGTTTGATGTTCGTGCTAGTTCCTGGGTCCCTCTGGTTGACAGACACAGCTTCATGCACCAGCCAAGAATATGTAAGTGCACGACTTGAAGTATTAGTGAGCGTATGATTCGAGCGTCCAATGTTTCCACAACCACACTTTGAATAGTGATGTGCAGACCTCTCTTAGTGATTGGAGTGGCTAACTCCACTACGTGACTCAAATCTCAGAATGTTAGTCTGGTGATTCAACCATCGTAGAGTAATTCTTGGGTTTGGACATTGCCAGGTCAATAATAATGAAACATAACACATCAATCAAGATAGTTACAATATAGGTAGTCCTTGGCATCCCCTCAACACCCCGACATTACGAAGTTCCTACTTGAATCCTGTACATACCAACACGTATCTGCTCTCAACGTCATACTCCATCACTTGACCTTGATTGAGCTCCTTAGACTCATCACACGCTATAGTCCTATCCAGACGATATGGACCTTCTGGAGCATGCCTTGAAGGGTTACGCTTGCCTAACGATTTATCTACAGATAGTTTAACACTTTGAATAATTAGACCATATATTAAATTAAATATTAAATTAAATATTTACTTTGAATTATTAGGTATATATCTTAATTAAATAGATATTTAGTTTAAATAATTAATTAATAGTCTATAAAATTAATATCTATAATATTAAATCACCTATAAATAATAGTAACTATAAGGCTGTGTTTTAATACTAAGGAATGTAAGGGAAAGAGCGTTATACTCTTAAGGTAAGTGAGTTCAGGTACTTTAAGTGCAGCTATTACGTGCTGACAGCATGACGGGGCTGCAGGTCAGAGAATCAACTTATCCTTTACACATGCACTTCCACAACAGCATTCAAAAGCACATCTCTAACTTCGCCCCATATGCATGATTCGCGGAATCCCATCTTGCGCGATGTCGCATTATGGGTCATCAATCCATCACCTCCTGACCAACAAAAATTCGGCCATATCAGAGGCCAGTACGCAACCGCGAAGAGTGTCATTGTCCCTGCTCTACTCCGAAAAGCGCTGAGAGATGCCGGATCGAACGTACCGATTCTCCATGTTACGGCGCAGTTCAAGAAGGCCGAGGTCCTGAAAAGCCGCTCTGGAGAAGATTGCCATGGCATACAGAACGTCGAATACGTTGAAGCTACCGCTATGCTCAAGGACGCCCTTCAACCCTCAGGCTAGCAACTTGAGGCCGCTGGAATACGCAAAGATACGCTGGTCATTCTCGAAGCGGACCCCGATTACTCTGCTGAGTTTGCGTTGGCTCTGATGACGCTCTCTACTGCCGCAGTGGACTGTTGTCACAACATACGGCTGATGACAATGTCCTAGGAAGGCGTCAGCCACATAACGTCGAGATTGTTTCACAATCTAGGTCAACTCGAAGAGTTCACACTCCCAGATCTCCACGAGAAGCCAATGTACAAATATGGCCACCACTGCCATTGTTTGGTTGGCTACCACTGCCATGGTTTGGTCGAGTGGCTCAACGATATCGACCAGAGAATGAAAACAAGGGGAATGAGTCAAGATGCAATTGACTTGCCACATACTGTCTTATCCTTCCAAGTCGCACCTTTCGACTGGCCTGCAGAATGGAACAGCGAGTGGATGAATCAAGAAAGCTTCCAAGAAGCCACAACATCTCTACATGAGGAAATTCTCCTACCAGGCACAGGCGAAGTTTCCCGAAAGCGTGTGTTGGTACCGGACGTATATACTCGGGCGCCCAATCTCATCGACGCTCCGGGCTACTTCTATGTGCTTCCTAATAAGAGACGTCGACGTCTTCTTTTGGACGAGCGGGCCGTTGAAGTCATTGATATCCCAGTTACCTGTTCGCAGTCTGAAATCGACGAGCAGCTTAGCTGGGTTCACAGAGTTCGAGTTCCAGAAGGCTGTGAGAAAATGATAATCGACCCGCCTGTGTCGCCGGGCGAAGGTGGACGTCATTTGCGCATTAGCAACGACCAACTTGGAGGTTTCCTGGCGGCCTTAACAGAATTCACCTCATGGCCTCAATCTTTTTTTCGGGCTGCTACCCACTGAAAGCTTTTCATTACAATGGTCACCGTATCGCCAAATGAAACGGAACCTGGAATGTCAATCCCTTATCGAACCGGCCTACAATACTCTTGGGTGGCGCCTGTCTAATTCGGTTGACGAGAAGTTATTCTATAAGGTCCTGTCCATTGTGGGCTACGACTATCAGGTCGCTCATTTCGTATGTCTACCTTCGACAAGTGGTCTTGTTGCTGCGGCCAAAGTCCCATTGGCATCTTTGATAGTGTCGCAGAGATCATATCTCGGAGCAATTGATGATTGCCTAATCTTGAAAGAGCAGGGAAGACTAGATTCGACTTATCGTGTGGGTTTGTTTAGGGAGGATGGATGGCACAGCACCCTCACCATGGCGCTGGGTGTCATGAAACTGATGCTCGCTGGGATCGCTGGGCTTCCCTCAAGTGACATGGAAACAGACTACAGTGGCATCGACTTCGGTGACTACGTGGAACATATCAAATGGGTTCAAGCCAAATGCAAGCTTTTGATTGACGCGTTTAATGACGCCCACATTCCCATTGTGGACGTGGCGAGCTTCTCTTGTGACGAGCAGCCATTGACCTTGGATCAATGCGACGAAGTTCTGTTCCATCTTGGAAAGGTGTTTTTTTATCAAGCAGATTTTACAGCTTTCGGCTACGACAGCGACGGAAAGATTTGTTTCACGGAAAATATGTCCACTTTGCGAAGATATCGTTTCTCAAAACCGATTATGAACCTTCATTCATGGGTGCAGTCGGATACTGAGCATCCGTACTACCACAGCATAATATGTTTTTACACTAGAATAAGATGTGACGATGAAGGATCTCCGCGTACCATTATGGACCTCACATGTCTGCCGACTAGGTTGAACGGTCGATGGGACGAGTATATCGCGTCAAGGCAAGCTTCGAATCTTGTCTAGTACCCGCTTCCTGTATCCAGCCGTATGTCAATAGTCTTTTTTTTTCCTTATTCAACAAGTAGATATGGCGTTCAAGACCATTACTTCCCTCTCCCAATACAAAATTTTGTGATTGACTATCGCGACCCTTCATGTCACTAAGATTTGGTGTTTTATCCACTTCACACCCAAAATATCTCGGCTGTGCGGCTTGAGACATATTGCGCCAAGAATGTTTCTGTAATTGAAAAAGCGATTCGACAAGCGGCTATTGCCCGTGATTCCCCGTGGAGTAATTGTTGAATTTACAGTTTGTAAATAAGCGGGACGGAGAAATTATGAAGTCTGATTCAGTTCAAACCGAGATGTCTAATTAGCGCAGCTGTCAAAGCGATAGACACAATTATCCGGTCCATGCTTGATTGAGATAGAGCAATCGGTTTCATCTTTCGTACGGACTGCTTTGAGTCTTTATTTCCTATCAAAGACGTCTTGGCCGTTGTTTTTGTGGAGGCGATGGAGAACTCCAGGGTGGGGAGTTGACGATGAAACGTGGGGGTTCTGGGGATATTACTCGGCATCCCACGTTGACTTATACATGCTTGCTAAGACATGAGATAAAGTTTATAGTGGAGATGATGGAGATTGTATACTCAATGCAGAATGTGAGGCTCTGGTATCCGCCTCGGCGTTGATCGGGATTGGAGGAATTTGTTCTGAAACTCCAGGGTAAGATCACGGAATCGGGATTGAATATTAGACATGCAAGAAGGAAATAGTCAAAACTCGGTATCCGGAGTCATATTTTAGTATCAATGACGTTTTATTGTGCTAAACGCTCACCTGGGTAGATGTGGAAGGCACAGTCGAGAGCCTCTTTTGATTCGTGGGCAGTTTAGTGGCTTGAGTCTATCCCGACTACAACCTCATCTTATCAATCACATCAAAGTTTCAACCCAGGTAGCGCTATACGGGGGATATCGTGTCCACTTTTCATTAATACAAGGCATGAATATCCACAGCAATATCAAAGACGACTCCATGATGGGGAAAGCTTGGCCAGTTTCGGCGCTGGGTGAAGTCCCTACTTAATTACGTGACTTCCTCGCTCAATCGGGTACCCTCTCAGACTCACCACCATCGTCGCTCCTTCTTCTGACCCAGTCACTCTTTCCTCTTCTAGCCCAGTCGCTACGTCACTCTTTTAAACCTCTGGAAGGTCATACTATACCCAAAAATGCGTGTTTCTACTGTCATTGCCTCACTGGCAACTGCCGTTTCGGCCTACGACGACTTCCTTAACGAGCCTGACACTGGATTCCAATCTTATCTCAGCAGTACCAACTGGACTGAAAAGAGCCGCCCTCTTCTCAAGGATATCCGTGGTGTTCCCGATTTCGACTTTGCTGCTCGTCAAAGTCTTACTGACCAGCAATACGCTTTCTACCGCACTGCCGCTGCCGGAGAATGGTCGTACCGCAACAACCTCAAGGTCTGGGAAAAGGCCAGAGTCCGCCCTCACCAACTCGCCAGCATCACTGGTCTCAATGAGACTATGGGCGTTTCCATTCTAGGCCACAACTTCAGCGCTCCTTTCTTCATCTCGCCTGCTACCCGCGCTGGCTACGGCGACGAAGAGCGTGGTGAGCTCAACTTTGTCGACGCTGCCGCCGACGAGGACATTCTCTACGTCGCTGCTCTTTATGCCACCAAGTCTATCGAGGAGATTGGTGCTCAGCGGAAGAAGCGCGGTAACACCATCTTCCAGCAGATCTACACCAACGGAAACCTGTCCGTTACCTGGGATGCCATGAAGCGTGCTGAGGCTCAGGGCGTCAAGGCTTTTGTTTGGACTATCGATGCTCCTGGAACTGCTGTTCGTCACCGCGCTGCTCGCTACGATACTACCAATGCGTATGTACACTCTTTGATCCTTGTGCACCGAACTTCACTGACATGACCAGCAATGCGGCTACCTCTGTCCTCAGCTGGGACCTTCTCGACCAGCTCCGCGAGCACACCAAGCTCCCCATCATCCTCAAGGGCATCACCACCGTCGAAGACGCCCTACGTGCTGTTGAGGCTGGCGCTGACGGTATCTGGCTGTCCAACCACGGTGGTCGCCAGGCTGACTACTCTCCCTCTCCTCTTGAAATCGCCTACGAGATCCGCCGCAACGCACCCGAAGTCTTTAAGAAGACTGAGGTTATTGCCGACAGTGGTGTCCGATACGGTAGCGACGTTATCAAGCTGTTGGCTCTTGGTGTCAAGGCTGTTGGTCTTGGTCGCCCGTAAGTATCTCGCTTCCATGGTGAAACAGTTGATGCTAACGTTTTGAAGTTTCCTCTACTCTAACGTCTACGGTCCTGAGGGTCCCAGGAAGCTCATCCAGATTCTCAAGAACGAGATTCTTACTGATGCTGCCCAGATCGGCATCAATGATCTCCACAACATCCCTTCCAGGGTGGTAAGTAACGCCAGTCTCTGAACATAGAGGTGTTCGAAGCTAACAATGCACTACCAGCTGAACACTCGTGCCCTCGAGCGTGACGTTTATCTGATGGATGAGAACTAGAATGTTTGACACGATATCTTGAATACTCTGAACACATCTATAGACATGAATATACCTAGTCAATGTTCTCTTACAGGAATACCCCTACTGTCGCTCATCGTGCCTCATTGATATTCCCACTTGCCCTGGCCCAGAACAGGGGAATCTTGAATGAATTGGATCCGACCCCGCTCTTATTGAATTATCGGTATCTCACGTTGTTTTCCATTCACCAGCCTCTCCAAGTTCATAAAATTGAACAGAGCCACTGTTAATTATTAACAGCCCCTCGCGGTGCCAGTGCCTGCCAGTGCCAGATGGCCAGCACTGATTTCGCGGCAAGTGCCTGCCCCCACCCCACCTTAAGTACACCTCCTGTCTTCTCTTTGCAAAGAATCTTTCTTTCTCTCACATCACCATTTGCTTTTACTCCCGCACAGAAAAGCAGTACAGCATGGTGACATCACAAGAGACAACCCCCCGCGAAGAGCGGCGAGAAAAGCGAGTTCGCTTCGTACTCCCAGATCGAACAAGATCTCGGGAACGCGAGCAGCGGGGCCATGACTACCGAGAAAGTCGGTACAGCCACTCGCGAGACGACAGTGAACGACGTCGCTCTCGAAGCCCAGTCCGCGGCTACCGAGAAGTTCGGTATAGCCACAGGGACAGGCGCGACAGGTCATCGCTCCGTTATTCTCGAAGCCGTTCAAGAGACGGCGAGCGACGACGTCGCTCACGCAGCCCGAGCTATGACAGTCCCAGGCGTCATTACCGAGGCTCGCATCATCGATCCGACTCACCGGACTATGGCCGAGAAAGATCTCATCGACGAGATCAACGACGACCTCGTCGACACGACTCAAACCGCAGTCGTGAGTACCGGGAAGACCGCACCCGAACTAGGGATCGCGGAGAGCCTGCAAACCAGCAAAGCTCAACTCCTGGCGGCCCCGAAGCAACTGGCGACGAACCGCGTCGACGTAACGGCAACCTCTTCCCCGTGCATTCCATCCCATCAGTTGTGGATGAGATACAACGCACCATACCAGGGCCACAGGTCGACATGGTATGGGGCCCAAGGCCAATCATTCGAGCGATGTATGAGGAATTCAAGGCCAAGAATGGCCTCTGCACAGCGCACATCCTCCCTTCTCGCGATAACGACGAGGGTAACGGGAACGCCTATTGAGCTCTGTAAGTATCCTCATATACGCATCCTTGCTTACTTCCACAGGCACTGGACTCGAAGTCCCAGCCCCAGCCAAGCGCTTGGGGCTTGATGCCGAAGTCGCCAACCTCTTTGGATGGTAGACAACCTTACCCTTTCCCACCCCTTCCCAGTCTCACCTGTGGAAGTTGGAGCAGATACATATCTAATTGGGCAAGTTCCCAACCATATCCAGGTGACCATCGGAAGGCAGAATGCTTTTTCGGCGGTCAGGACCAAACGCAGGTCAACAGATGAGGTAGTTCAGAAACGATGACTCGGAGAGACTCGACTGCAGATGTTCCGATGCGCACCGCGCAATTCGACTTCGGAACGGTAAGGCCTGCCAAGGCGCTCACTCGACGGTCGACGCCTATCCAGGCGGTCGTTTGATACATGAGGCCAATTCAGGCACTCGCTCTGGCGGTGGAAGAAGGGTATGGTCTGGGAAAGGTTACCAGGGCTGCAAAGAAGGAAGGGTTTGATTCGCGAGCCGGTTTTCCCTAACCTTCGGCCTTATGGTCTCCTTCATTGAGCTTGGTTGATGAGATGGTACATACATAGTGGAATGAAAGAACATTGAGTGGTGTGAACAAATGGCCCTGATCTTGTACAATGTGACTGCTTCAATCTTGTATACGGCTGGTGTCCCAACATCTACCAATTCAATCCTGAACGTTGGTTGTGTGTCAACATCTAATAACAACTGACAGCAAAAAACATCCAAAGCAATAATTACCCTACAGTCCCAAACATGAAAACCTCCTGGAGTATTGGTAGAATGCAGTGGATGAGATTATGATGGTCGTCCTTTGTTTTTCGAGACCCGACTTGGTTGTAATGTCCTCTAGTGTCAATTGAGCATCAGTAGACATGAGTATCATAAAATACCGTGATCACCATGAAAACTCTCAAGTCGAAACCTGTGGGTGGAGTCTCGGGCATTCGGGGTGGCTCATTATTGTTATTATCATCACTACTATCTACGTCAACCAAGCCTGACTTACTCCGACAAAAGAAGCCCTACGCGTGTCCTGATGGAGATGATGGCCTTGGAGAGAGAGAAGTTGTACACAGTGTGGTCGCCACAGCCACCGCTGATATTGGCCGCCGAGGGCATCGCGCCCAAGTGGTAAATGAGACCCCTCAACAGAAAGCGGAGTAGATGGAAAGCTCAAAGTTCGCCACACAAGGAAAGTCCCCAATGAACTTAAGCCTATCCCATTTCTCCATCGTCTGACCTAACCTTCGCATCGTACAGATTCCCGAAACTCCATCTCAGCTACATCCGACATTAGGCGATACACACTGACGAAACCCGGGGAGAATGCAATCATGGCATGTTGAACAAGGTCTCACAGACACAAAGACCCTGACAAGCTAACAGAGTCTGAATCAAATCTCTGGGGTATTACGATTGAGTATACCAAGATCTTGGGCCTGCGGACTGTTCAACACGCGTAACATCAACGGACAGCTCATTCTTACCCTCACTACAACTGCTTACCTTGCCATGGAGACGGTCATCTTCCGAGATGATCCGACGAAAGGACAAGTACTCTTCCATCGACGTCGCATTGCAGCGGAAGTGTTCCGACTTCAGCGCGGTCTTGCCTTGCCACAGAAATTGGGGAATGGGGGAAACGCGTGGAGAGTCTTCTCGAAAGCATAAAACTTCTTCTCCATGAAGCGCGTATAGGATCCCATGTCGATGTCAAGAGGCAGGGTCTGCGTTTGTGCCCATGTTCCATCAGTCCCTCTTGAGTCTGGACCTTTGTGGTTATACTTGAGTACCGTTACATTGTGTCTCCGACATTTCCCATCCTTCACATTCACCATACCCTGTATTCTGACCGCTGTCTGAAGAGGAAGAATAATGGTCTAGATTGCAAGATGAGTATCAAAGGGAGGGTTTCCAGACTTCGTGCAAGCTGACAAAATTTATCCTCAGATCAACGTCTAAACGACGACATCAAGATACCCTCATCCCCATACCCCAAGTTTTGACGTCTCCTCACGGTGGCGGCATCTTGGCGAGATCGTACGACCATCCTCCACAGAAACGCCCAGACTCTACGGTTATCTTCAAAAGACCCCCAGCGATTGGGCAGATAGCGTCCAGGGTAGGGTCTTGACTCAAACGCCCCGCGAATCTCCAAGCGACGAGGGTGTACCCTTGTCATTGTTTGGATCGGACATATCGCCGAGACATGTCAAGCATGGGCGTCTACTCCCCAACCTGAGAGCAAAGTTTTCACTTTGCCAATTGCAACATTCGCATCTTGGTGTTTGTCTTCATTTCGTATAACCCATGCAGACACGAATGCCTCCCAGCACGCCCTAGTTTCACCCTCCTTGACCGTCAGAACGTCGGTGTCTAGCGAAAAATATTTCCCCAATTCAGAAACGTACCGGCGCCAAGGCGATTATTTCCCGAGTCAGCCACACCTCACTAGCTCTGTGATATCATCCCGCTAGGAATGATCGACTACCAAGAAGGAACAGAAGTGCCGTTCATCATTCATGGCAGGCAGACGCATGGACCAACGAGGTATTATTTCCATTCGTTCGTCATCTGCAGGCTCGAAATGTAACAAGACCCTTGTTCGTATAATGTAACATGGCTAATGTAGCTCTATCGCCAAGTGAGAGGACAAGAGATATAGTTGCTGGGCGCTTTACTCCAAAACTCCGCAATCAACAACAGCTCTTGGCACGAAGTCGAGAGAGGCTCTTATCTATACTTCCTCAGTGTGAACTCCAACGCCAAAGACGTCAAAAGAGTCTTTGCTACCTGTACAGCTAGAGCTCAAGACGTGGGTGTCGTGCCCCGTATTTTCCAGTGTAAGCTTAACGTGAGCCTTAAAACCCTAAACTGGATAAGCGTAAATCCTGGGGTCTAGCGTTGGAGGATCGGCAATTAATAGTGGACGTTGGACATTCTTCTGTTTCTCACACGACATGTTTTGTGCCGGTTTGCCGAGTTGGAACAAGGCTGCCATGTTGTGTACTCGGACTCTCCGCATTTTCTCTCTCTGTTGGTTTAATTCCCATGAGCTAATGACTTGAAATTGAACCAATTGTATTTCACGATTGAGCCAGATTGGAGGGAACCACAGCGTCATACTTTTGCAGTAGGATGAGAAACAACATCATCAATCTTGAGATCATAGTATGCTGCTCTAGGTAGCTATTGAGGAGACCGGAGAGCTTAACCACTTGGTGATAGTTCAAACCGACTTGAAGGCCGCTTATTCTCATCAGGCTCTCAAACGTCTTCCCCGCTAGATAACCTCGTCTATAGCACCATCTCATTATCGCAACTCGTCTGCGGATCCGACATCACAATCTTCCTCCCCCGCACTCTCACAGTGAAACAACCATGTCCCTCCGTTCCCATCCGTTGAATCCATCCATCTGCGGGGGAAATCAAGGACGTGCACCCCTCAAATTCTGCAAACGGGCATGATCCGCTACAACTTCCCCAAACTCGACTGCCCACCCTCCCCACGTTTGCTGTGACCCCAGTGTTACGATATGATACAACGGTGTAAGGCAATGGTATGGATCGGAGATAAGAGTCGTTATTCGGGTACAGAATTTTGGCAGTGTTGTGCAGTGATCGGCAAGTGGGAGGTGGTACAGTTGCACCTGTCATGAGAAAGATAAAGCTCCCCTCTTTCCTCCGCCATTTTCGCAAATTTCCAACCACCGCACTTGCCTCTCATCACCTCTCGTCTCCCTACAACAAATCTTCAAAATGGTTCAACAACCATCAGTAGGAGAATCCGCTGGCCCTGTGGTCAAAGGCGTCGTTCCTACGGCAAGCCAAGCCTTCAAGGACCTCTTCATTTGGAAGCAGCGCGTCGTCATCACAAACGAACATGGCGAAGAAACAACAGAATGGAGGGACCCTGATCCCATCCAGAATCCCATCAGCTTGATGGCTCAATTGTCTGGCAAAGATTGGATCTTTTTTCTCGTCGGCTTCTGCGCCTGGACCGCTGATGCTTTCGACTTTCACGCCTTGTCAATTCAGACCAAGAAGCTCTCACTCTACTATGACACGAGCAAGACGTCAATCACCACCGCCATCACCCTCACCCTACTCCTCCGCTCTGTCGGAGCCGCCATGTTTGGTCTTGCTGGTGACAAATGGGGACGCAAGTGGCCCATGGTCTTCAACATGATCATTCTCGGTGTTCTCCAAATCGCTACAATCTACAGCAGCACCTTCCAACAATTTCTCGCCGTGCGAAGTCTTTTTGGTCTATTCATGGGCGGTGTCTATGGCAACGCTATCGCTATGGCTCTCGAACAGTGCCCGTAAGTCCCCAACGCCAAGTTTTGAACCGTTTTTATTCCCGTGCTAATAGCGTCTAGCTCCAACGCCAGAGGCTTAATGTCCGGCATTCTTCAGCAGGGGTACTCATTCGGCTACGTCTTGGCTGCATGCGCCAACCTTGGCGTTGGAGGCAGTACCGAAAGTTGGAAGACTGTCTTTTGGATTGCTGGTATGTTTCTGCCCATCGTTTCTGAATAATTACTAACGGTTGCAGCTGGCATTTCCATCGCTGTCGGTATCGTCCGCATGTTCTTCCCCGAATCTCAACAATTCCTCGAAGCCCGCGCCAAGGGCAAGAAGTCTTCCTCACCAGGTGCTTTCTGGCAAGACTGCAAGAAGATGCTCCTGGCTGAGTGGAAGATGTGCATCTACTGCTGCTTCCTCATGACCTGGTTCAACTACTACTCCCACACCTCCCAGGACTCCTACACCACCTTCATGCTCGAGCAGAAGGAACTCAACAACTCTGCCGCGTCTCGTGCTTCCATCCTCATGAAGACTGGTGCCTGTGTTGGCGGTACCATTATCGGTTACCTGAGCCAGTTTGTTGGTCGTCGACGTGCAATTATCGTCTCCGCCTTCATGTCTGCTCTTCTCATCCCAGCCTGGATCCTCCCTACGACTGAAAGAGGGTTAAGTTGCTCGGGCTTCTTTATCCAATTTTTTGTACAGGGGGCGTGGGGCGTGATCCCTATTCATCTCAACGAGCTCTCTCCTCCTGCCTTCCGATCGTCATTCCCCGGCGTCACTTACCAGATTGGAAACATGATATCCTCTCCTTCAGCCCAGATCGTCAACGCTATCGCGGAAAAGACATTTGTCACTCTTGGAAACGGTGACAAGGTCGAGGCTTATGGACCTGTTATGGGTGTAGCTACCGCTATCATTGCTCTCGGCATCATGTTTACTACCATGTTTGGTCCCGAGAAGCGTGGACGAGCTTTTGAGCATGCTGTTGCTGGTGTTCAGAACGAGGAGCTTCCTCACCACCAAAAGAAGGATATTGAGACTGCTAGCGTTGAGCAGGTCGAGATGGACGAGAGGAAGAAGTCGAAGGAGGAGGTTTAAAGTAGTGATGACAATGCGTGAATGTTGGTGTGATCCATTGGAACAAGTAGCTAGCTGGGCGCGACACCCCTTGAATACAATCTTGCTGATGCAGCGTTTATCTGTTTCAATGACCATAACTGCTTACACTTGATCAAAAAGCGGCAAATCCGGATTTCATGCCCTCACGTATTTGCAATGATCAGGGTTTATGCGAATGTTTCCTACACGCTGGATGCAAATAGTGCCTTTTATGCCCAGCCGAAACTTTATATCATTAGGCAAAGTCAAGAAAGAAAAGGTTCTGTGTGAGCATTAGAGTCATAGTCCTCACCTGGCAGCAGAAAAGAGCCCTTGCGCCAGGCATCCCAGAAGGGCTGACCTCCATTGCAGAGATAGCCAAATAAGCCTCTACTACTCTGACTATCGATAGGTATTTCGGGGTGGATCGTATGTGAGTACCAGATGCGAGGCCAACATCCATCTCAGGGAGAACGCTGAGGAAGGCACCCCGTTGAGCCTTCCTTGTAAATCACCAGCACCAGGAAACAGCATAAGAGATTGACAGGGATAAAGTGATAAAATCATAGTTTCACGTTGAATTTACCAAGCAAGTTCTTACCAGAACTTACTAAATGACCGCCTTGAACTTTTGACTTTGAGATAGAGGCGGGCGCTATCAAGTCATTTTGAGCTGAAGACCCTCATCTCCTGACATGTTGTCCAACCACTCAGATAGATATAATGGATGAGACAACGCAACCTAGATTGAAAGTTAAATGATAAGGTTTTGGTGGCAAATTGAGACTCAAATTGTTGCCTAAGTAGTATAAAGTGGCCTTTCACCCATCTTGTGAACTCTCCTTCATCATCTCACTTTCATCCAACAACCTCACCACCATGCAATCTCAACACACCTACCAAGCCGGATGGGCTAATCACAACCAAAATGCCTTCCCCGAGATGGACGCTCGCGCAAGCGAACAACAATTCGTCAACAACAAAGCCAGGGAGCTTGTCGCCAAATCTCTAGACGCCTATTACACAGCGAGTGCGTTAGCCCAGTCCGTGGAGACGATGACGGCAAGGATGCAGATCAACGAGAGTAGCGATCTTGACAGACACAAGGCCGACTTCGATGCACTGATGGCTTGGGCTATCGAAGAGAAGCCCGCGTTTGTCAAAATGCTGACAGCTTTGGGCGACGAGCTGCCACCGAAAATGGCAGCGGCGCTGCACAAGCTCCATGTCGACAAACTACTGAGAGATCGGTATAAGCCCGAGAAGACAGTAAGCAAAATCTAAGAAGTCTTATAAGAGACACTCAGCTTACAGATTCAGGCCGCGTTTATACAAGAGGAGATGAAAAGGAAAATTGCAGAGACCAGATTACAGGGGCTTGAAGAAGAGCTGTCGACGGCCAACAGCACTATAGACTCATTGAAGAAAGACCTCGCCAAGGCAAAGGCTGACTCTGCCCGACAAGCTGAAGAACTAGCTCAGGAGAAGAAAACTTCACGCTGGCAGGCGGAGAGGATTGTTGAATTCCTAGACACACTCACTGATATCGAAGAGATGTCCCAGGAGGGCCCTCTACACTCTCGTGCTGCGATAAACATACCCACGACGACAACGACGGCAACATCTCCCTCTGCAACTTCAGCAAGCTCCAATAGACGAGCTCTCTGATCTTTGGAACTAATGGGCTCCTACAATTCGGCGGCAATGTGTCGCTGTTCTGTCCTCGGGGAAGGACAGGAATTGCAGCGATCACACAACGAGATGACACTGCAGTGGGGTCCACGAGATAGGTTAGAATTTGAGTTCAATGCGATGACTACGCACAATGGTTAGCAGTGTAGAGCGCATAGAGCTTGAGTTGAACCTGGAAGAGTGGGAGTGGGTTTGTCAAAGTCTAGTCTAGATTGTTAGAGTTCACTCTATTATCTTGTAGTTTGCCTGCCCGAGAGTTCCATCGAGAAAAGAGAACACAATGTTCGAGTGTACGCGGTATGGTAGAACAAATGTGACTCGTCTTGTTTAACTCCCGAATCGATGCCCACAGTCTTGACTTTGACTCCATGAAAACTGAATGGAAGCTTGACTGATCGCGAAGCCCCTGATGGTAGACCAGTTCATCTTCCGCATACCATAAACTGACGATTCAGATGTAGTTAGTTAAAGGTTACTGAGGCGACAGATAGGGGTTTAAACAAGCGAGCCGGTTGTCTCAACGTTCCGTTTTATGGGTTGTCTCCTATCATGCATTAACTGCTGATGTGATAACGAGACTTGACTGTAATTAAGATAGCATGGATGCTAGTCTCGGTTTGCACAAGGTGACTTACATAGTAAATTCTAGGGGAATACCCTTCTGGTGAAATACCCTGCGCAGAATTTCATTATGCTGTTTATGCTGCCGGTTGTTGACAGTTGCTGGCAATACCAGCAGGCAGCAACCCATGCTAAAAAGTGCCGGCTGCGTGAATCACAGCCGCCTTTGGCCTTGTTGTTGTTTTCTTTTCTCTCCTCCTTTCTCCTCCCCCTTTTTCCTTTCTTTCTTTTCAACTCTCCATCATCTCACGACAACTGCTTTTCCCTGCGACAAAGAAAGCAGCTCAACTATGGGGAGGTCACGGAGAGACGACGGTGTCTCTAAAGGCGGCGGGTCATATTATGACCGAGAACGAGACAGAGACAGAGACAGACGCGATCGCTCGAGATCGAGATCGCCACGACACCACCGTGGTCGAGATCGCCGCTCTCGAAGCCGGAGCCGCGGCCGACGACGTGACGACAGTCGTGACAGATACTACCGCGACAGCGATCGCCATTACCGAGAGCGAGACACTGGTCGCTACCATCGTGAGGACAGTCGCAGCCGACGCAACCGCTCCCGAAGTAGGAGCCGTCATGACCGAAACGAGTATGACAGTCGACGAGGCCGCTCCCGAAGTAGGAGTCGTAACGACAGAAACAGACATGACAGTCGACGCTATCACTCCCGAAGCAGGAGCCATGATGGCCGCCGAACTGGGCATGCCAGCCCCAGCCGAAACGGAGGAGACCGAACCATCGTTACCTCTCGCTGGAGTGAAGACCAGTCGCGTGTGAGTCGACGCCAAGACTCGGCCATACATAGCAAGAGCACGACGTTCTATACCGGAACAGATGAATCCGGAGACATTTCGTCGGCCATGCGCAACAGCGCAACGGGTGGCGGCCGGGGCATCTTCGACATAGACCGTCTAGACATACTTTGCGATGCCATCAGACAGGGCGTAAGGACCAAACAAGTCGACATAGAGTGGCATGAGCCCGATATCACACCCAAGAGTGACTCGGTCGGAGCTGCAAAGAAACGGCTCCGGAAGTTCAATCCCAGGGACTTCGAACAACGAATTGAGGCCCCGCCTATCAGCATCAAAGAAGAAGACGACGCAATGGAAGGTGCCACGACTGGAGTACCTGAGCCCAGACCAAGCACTCGTCCTCCTCCACAGTCTGGATAAACCGTCCCTGGCTCTATCAGCATTGGACAAACATCTCCATAATCTGCCATCACCAAGCCTTTCGCTCTCCCAAACTGTGGGAATTGTTAAGGATTCGACCACAAGACGTCAGAATGTTGGTGTACCTAGCCTACTGCATATAGCTAAGGATGTGTGGCCTGCCATAGTTCTGAACACAATACCAGCTTGTGCTAAGAGTTTCTCAAATATTATGAATGTGACTGTGTCCGAAGACTTGTAAACTTGAGAGCGAACTTGTCATTACAATGCAGCAAGGATTGGTTGTACCTTTTGGGGAGCTTCCTGAAAGAGGAGCGCAGGAAAGGCCATGACCTCAACGAAAGCGCCCAGAGGTTGGCCGGATTCCCGTGGACTATTGAATTCGCCCAAGCCTACCGTGAAAATCCAGAGGGGATGGAGCAGTTGGAACGAATAATGAGAGAGGACCCAGCGAACCGTCAATATCCTGATCCGGCGGCCAGAAACTGGGAAAAGACCCAGCAGTACTTTGCCCGTCTCCAAATGGAAAGGGAGGCCAACAACGCCGAACGAGGTGCCAGGGTCGCCGAAGTGCCTCGACGAGTTCACGGCACGCGCCCCAATATCCAAACTGGCCGAGATGGGAGAAACCCGGCGCTTTTATGGACAACTGTGCCTGTAAGGGTACCCGCAGTTCTATCAAAGCACGTGAGGACACAGTTCTCAATGCTTGCCAGGGGCGAAGTCTTCGACGGTACGGGTGACGATGATGACCTGAACGAAATGTTCGAGCAGGGTCGGACTCAAACGTCTGGAGAGCAAGTCGAGGCGGTACCTCAAGATGTGCCACCTCAAGAGGAGGCACCGGTCCAGTCAGCCCAAGCGGAGTGACCTTAAATCGAGATGAAGACCACCAATGCTCAGCCAGAGCCCACAGATAAGAGAGTCCCAGACCTGGCCTTACTCCCAGCTGCCCCCGACGGTCCAGATGACGCCCTGGTCGATTACACTGATGAGGAGAATGACGACGCAAGCGGCCACAGACGCGGCAAACGCGGTGGATCGAGCCAATGCGACGACATCTTGTAGATTATCGGAGATCAGGACAGCGGTGCTGCCATGAACTTCAGAAAGTAGGTAGATCAGACCGGGTGCGGTACGGGGTATGCAATGGATCGGTAGCGAAGTAGTATAATGAAACTTTACTTGTGGATCTACTTGCAGCTCATGGGTGTACCTAGCTACCATCCCAGTCGCGCCCAGTTGTGGCTTTGAAAACATGTTCCCCAACCAGCTGCGCACATCCTAATCGCCCGGGGAACCAGACCAGAACAGATCCTTCCCTTCCTGCTCTAGTTTGCGCCCTGTTCTTCGACGTCGAGAAATTTCATCTCGAGATCTTTTGGCCCAGCATCGGTGAGCATGTCGCCAAGAGCTTTGACTACGTTCTCCTGACTGGTGGGCGAGATAATGGCCGAAACGTCGTCGGAGATTATGTTCCAGAGGTAAAACTTGCCACCCGAGGTGAAGAGAAACTGATTACCTCCGTCGCGTGGATCGATACGCATGAGAGGCGTGGGGTTATCCAAGCCTCGGTCTGCAGCTGCTTGATTGCCTCGCACGCCGTCGGCGAAGTAGTAGTCGGCCTGCATCTCGTCGGGGTCTGATGTCCACCCGTCCGGGGCTTTGATGGTCTGGAATGAGATGGAGGGGATTGTTAGAAACGAGAGTAATCCAGTGTGAGATGTTGATCACGCTGAAGAGTTCTTACAGAGGACATTGAGAAAATGTGAAAATGACTGGTCAAGGTCGAAGATGTGTGATCTCAAGTTTGACACCCGTCGGGTCCCTTGAGAATTGTGATATGATTGTGCGGGTAATATGGGAGTACTAAAGGTGGAGTGCTAAAGACGGGTAGTGGGTGCTGATTGACAGCGGTCTGATGCAGTGTATTTATAGGTGTTCTTGCTGCTGTGTCCCCTACGTCATTCTTTGTAGTGTTCCCCTATAAGTTTGCGCTAGCGCTACCTGTTTCAGCTACTGTAGCCCTCTAACATTTATCCGATGCGAAGCCTATTCTATGGATCTAATGCCTGTTATTGCAATACACAGAAGAGTAGCTATATGCAAACGCCACAAAAAGCGACTTACTTTTAGCTATAAGATACGTCTATTGCTAAGTATCTCTCTGTAGCATCCATCTTAGGATCCTACTCTTATTGGTTATTAACACACAGCAAGCACACGCTACTACGTAGACAAACAAACAGGGTATGCATTGTACCTACGCTACTCCACCAAGGGTCCATCAATCTCCATGTCGTCAACATAACACTGTTACAGACATCAATTCATATCCAAAGCTTTACAAAGCATCATCCATCTATCTATCTCCAAGGGCACGGAGCTATGGATAGACCGGGCAAGGGCAAGGGCCCTCAAGAGCCCGTTTACTTGGTGATGAACCTTGCTGTTGGCGGAGACCCGCTCAATCCCATTGACGCATATACTTGGACATCTGACAAGTTCAGTATAATCTCGACTTTGAGGCGATGGTTCACCTAAAGACTCCACGAGGCTAATATTCAAGACCAACAATAGATTGTTGCTTGGATCAAATCCGTAGTTGAGAGAGCCAACAAAAAGCTTCCGCCAAAGGCTTCCCAAGACGATGGCAAGACCACAGAGCCTTCTGTCAACGGTGATAACAAAGATCCGCCAGCGAAGGACCCTCCAGTCAAGGACCCTCCAGTGTTCGCGGGTGTGGATCTCACAACCGAGCAGATTGAAATGATCAACAAGATGGCCCAGTACATTTTTGATCTCAAGTACGTTTGATTGCACCTTCACAAGTTGTCTTCAACAGTTATAGCCCATGCTAACTCTCGCGGTGGCTCAGGCTAGGAGGACCACTGTACTTAGGCACATTGGGCAACTTGGGTCCAGCCCATCACTTCTCCCGCAGCCTCCAAAGCAAGTCTCCGAGACTCTTCAACGCGAAGGAAGAGACGTGGGTAAAGCTCAATTTTCGCAACCTATACGATGCCCTTGGCGCGTTTCTGATGGTCGTCGGTATCTTGCAAGACAAAATGACCAAAGTCAACTTTTTCTTCCCTTGACTGCCATGTACGCCAGGTGGTGCGCAAAAATGGGTGACCACCATGACAGCGTGAAGCCTGGCATCAAGGCTACAGAGCGTCTCGGGCGATGGCCAACTGCTTATCAGTGTACATGGCTGGCTCTTGGTATCGCAAGAAGCGAGGGTGGCTTTAAGTATGAATTCTGCCTAGGAGCCTCAATGGGAGGCGTCGATATCAACAAGTACGTGCCAGGCGTTGGGCCGGAATGGCTTGAGAGGCTCCTGAGCGCACGTTTGGACATGCTCCGAGACGCTCGTGCATTTGATGAGAAGAAATACAAACAAGGTAAACTGGACGACCCACCACACACTGCCAATTCACGCTGGGGCAACTGTGCTGAAGCCTATCCTTTTACGACAATGTTCAGGTAAGCTGATGATGTCTTTCACCTTGTGCTGTGTCAGGTTCATCGTGTCTCCAGATCAGCGATTGACTAACATAAGAATAATTATTTAACGCTAAATGAAGACTCACTTTCCCATTCTATAATAACAGCTAACTCAACTTTACTATCACATACCAGTTCCTAACCTTTAACTAATCGCCAGCATACACTGGACTATGTTACTAGATACTAGACAAAGCAACAGTATCAGGCGGCATATAGTACTATTCAACCGGATATCACCTTTGAAGAAACGATCAAGGCCAATATTATTTTAAACATACACAAAATAATACCAGATACAAAGCAGCAGTCTGTAATAGTTCAGAGAGTCATCACTACTACCTCTAATAATCTAAGAACCCGACTTTTCTCTAAATTAAACAAGGTTGCTTTTACAGTCAACATTTCAACCAACCTTTACCAACAGCAATTACCATTAGGAACAGTGATTTTATAGGGTATCTCATCGTGAAGGGGATTTGAAGAGAAGGTGAGACGGTGAAGCGAGAAGAGAACAGACGAGGGTGGTCTTTAAATATGGAAAGCCGATTGAAACTCAAATAGCTAAAGGCTGCAGAGCTAGAGCTCGAAGCGTATTAGATAAACCTTAGAGCTTGTTGAAGTGCAAAGACCATGTCCGGTAGGTTAGATGGAACATGGTTTGAGAAGATGCTTTGAGCTGAACAAATGGATGATAGCCAAGCAGGTGAGATGTCCATATGAGCTCCAGAGATTAATCTTTCGAACGGGACATTTTCATCGATCATAGGAAGTCGCAAGCCATTCTGTGGTGTGGTCTGGATTCAAGCAACGACGGATGGACTCTCGTCTACCATGTTGCGTGTATTTACAAGCAGATCAAGACATGCATGACAACCAATTCCATTGTTCATGAAAAGACCCCCATAGTTGCCAGGCATGTTGCGGAGCCTTCACTCTGTTCTTCGTCGTAGCTGATGGAGTTGTAATCGGCCGACCGTCGTAAATCCCGCCACGAAAGGTCTATAATCAGAGTTAGCGTTATCCCAGTCATGATCAGTGTTATCTCGAACATACTCGTCTTGAAGCAGTTGGTGGTTTCACATCACCGATTGCCAGCAATGATGAAGCTCACTACCGTGGTGGGCACCATTCTGAAGACTTGGACCAAGCCTTCATATGAATCGACGGTCCCAGAGACAACACCACTCCAGCCATGCACCCAGTAATATGCGTTTCTCAAAGGCTCTGCATCAGAGGGATAGGGTTGGTAGTGCTGACAGGATTAAAGAGTTGTATGAGGCCGGTATTCAACGGAACTTGAGTGGTCCCAGGCCCTCTGGCGTGCTTTGCGGCGAAGAAAAAAGTTACTCCTTCCCTCGGAATGAGCGCGTAGACGTTCATGAGGCTAAGCTCATTGTCTACGACTCCCGCCCATCCATCGTTCACGCCATGAAGCTTGGTCATCATGTTGACTTCTGGGTCGTAAGGTTGAGCGCGCACAATTTCGAACACTCGGGAACCTGGTGTTGCGCTGGGTGGCGAGTGGAAGGCTAAAAGAGAGTCGACAAGTTTGAGATTGATATACTGGGTCGGTTCTTGTCGCAGAGCGTTCGCTTCTCGGATTCGTCGTAATTATTGAAACCGCTCGGCGCGAGCGCGGTTGCGAAGACGACGTCGATGAACTGACATTTTCGTATGGTTGCGATGTGTGCTAAAACGAAAAAGGTAGAGAAAACGGTGTTGAAGGAATTCGAGATTGTTTAATCTGAATGGATATGGAGTTTGTATTTCGGTGCGTGCACATGCATCTGTTTGTTTTTGTTCGGTCGGAGCACTGGCTTGTCACTGTCGACGATTGCGACCACCACTCAATGCATGCATCCTTTACAACCAACAGTTCGTCCACCCAATATTATTCAAAGTCCTCAATACCGAGTTTCCTTCCGACATTCAACACAACGGACAGTCTTTCAATAAACCCGATCATGGACGGCCACGCCAGCCAGCAACCCCCGTCGCAGACCGTCGGAGGCGATGATGCTGCTCAATCTCAACGCTCAGAACATGAGCCCGGCAGTACGAAGAGACGTGGACGACCTCGCGGATCTAAGAACAAGCCCAGGGATATAGCTCCCCAGAGTGAGGGGCTCCAACTTCGGAACAGGGCTGTTCTTCTTGTACCGCAGCATGAGTCCCACGGCAGCGGCGACGATGCTCAAGATGATCAAGCCATTCATGAGACTGGAAGCGAACACGATGACTATGCTTCTGAGGCCAAGAGTATCGATTTACACAAGAAGACGTTTGAGGAGGGCATAAAGAAAATGGCGCGAGCCATTAAGGATTCGAGTCCTGTCACGAGAGAGACTTTAGAATCTCAACGTCCACTCTCCTCTTCGGGTGGTGGCGGAGTGACAGGTATCTTGGACCAGACCAACGAGGAAGATTTCGACAGGGCCTGGGAATACAGTGTGGACAAAGCAGCCTTAATGCATTACCCAGACCGTGCCAACACTTTCCTATCGGTGTGGAGGTTGTCTCTGCGACTCTATGGAGTCGACCCCTTGACTCTTGTTTCCCTGTACCAAGACGTCGAGTTCGACAACAGCGCCAGCGACCCCTTCGAGCACCTTGGCGAGACGAAAAGAAACCCTCTCTGGACGATTGGCTTTTGCAAACGCCTCGAGCTGATCATGGTACATCCTCTTTTCTCAGACGAGAATGCCTTCAGGTTCATTCCTATCATCATTCGATGGGCCGTGATTTGCAGGGCGGACGACGGCCAAGGCTTCACCAATAAGCAACATCGTCTCCTTGACGATTTCCGCTGCGGCGACCTCCGCCCTGCAAATGGTCTTGGAGTGGTGGTGGAGCGCTTCCTCGAACATCAGCGCATGCGAAAGGACGACGGGCTGGTTGTGTCGAGGCAGGCGAAGTTGATGTCCCGCGTCGCTGATCTTGCGAAGACTACCGAAGAACCGTCGGAAACGGATATGACCCGGGTCAAGACTCGAGACTTGTCAATCATCGTCAAGGCCCTGGATACTTTGGAGTATGGTACAATGACAACTTCCTGTGAGATGTATCATCTGATATACTCTACCTGCCAAGACCCGCGAGGCTATCCGACGGGGATGGGTGGATTGCTCGAGGCTTACAAAATGTCTTGGGTCAAGTTGCAGCGACGCAAAGCTCTTGAAGGAAGCCGAACAGACACGAACAGCACGGGAGAGATACCAGGTGAGCTCAGTGTCGGCTGTCCTCAAGAAACAGCCTCCGCAATGGCAGGCCACGATACCGTCACTGAAGGGCGCAACGGTCGAGTCTCAGAGACCAGTAGCAATACTGCCCGAACTGTCATTTATCACCGCAACCGATCACCATCCATCCTCGAGGATGGTGAAGTCCACGAAGGCCCCGAGCCACCCGTCCCCAGCCCGACTGGTAACGAGTACATCCACGAGTCCCGAAGATCCTTAATTGGAACTCGCCAGGGTTCAGAACCACTTGTTACCAGCGATGATGACGACCAGCACCTGCACGAATCTCGACGGAGTCTAATCGAGAGCAATCGCGGTCCAGCCAGTATCTCTCGGAACTTCCCTGGGAACCTTCCTGTGAATGACAACAAGTCATTCTTGGATCAAGGTACCGTTCAAACTGGCCCCTCGGCGGGCGCGACCATGTCGAGTTTTGGAAGGAACGCGAGACGCACTGGTGTTGAAGTCCACGAATTGACTAACCCTGTCACTGTCAAAAGGGAAACGGATCGAGACTTGGAACAAGAAGAAGAGTCGAGCTTTATCGACATCGACAGAGTTTTTGGTGGAGCTAATGGCACTGGGGGAGCCAAGCATCGAACAGCAGGATCGTCCGCCACGTCTAGCAGGGTTAGCGAACCAGCGATGCGATCAAATCAGGGCCGAAAAAGACCTTCCCGAAGTCATCGCGAACAGAGGCCGGCGAAGAGGCATAATACCCATGGGGCTCAGCATGGGCAAAGCCAACAGTCGGGGTGCAAAGACAACAACCCCGGTCGTGGGAAGAATGGTGCAGGTCACCAGGGAGGGTTCCAGGCACCACCGGCTCAACCGCCGAACGGTCCAAGAGCTTGGAGATTGGAGCAGGGATTCAAGGGGAAGTAAAGCTTGAGTAACGAAAAGTGGAAGTTTGGAGTTGATTTCACTGTAGACGTTGTGGTCTTTTGGCTTTTTTGGGTGTCTTTCGGCCAACGTGCCTGCCTTGGAAGGAGTGGTTGCTCACTTCTCTTTGAGTTAATGTTCTTTCCCAATCATCATTATCCTTTTCGTCCAACTTGCCAAATCAAAACCTTCTCTCTTGCCTCTCATGCCTTCAATATGAACACGTGAAGTCAAAGCTATTGCTGTTCCTGTCCCATGTTTTCGTCACGTCAAGCAACTCTGAACTTGCAACACCGTCAAAATGTCACCAGTGAGTCAACGATATCCTTTCCTCGCTCAACACCCTTCTATCTCGACCATATCATGCAAGATCATGGCATTGCACAGTCAATTGCATTCTTACCCTTCTCGCTCGTTGCCACTCTACATTCACTCATCCAGACAAGAAGGTTCCAACAAGGTTACACTCCAGCATCATGATTCGAATAGGAGAACCTTTGCTCTGAAAATTCACCCTGCCAAGTGGTCGACCGACGAGTTGTCGTTTGAGGCTTAGGCTTCTACAATAATGTGGTCTAAGTGCTAGTCTAAGTTATTTCGTCTCTTATGCTCATCGGGGCCACTTCTCTTCTGACACCTTCTCGATATTGGCTTTGCCCGGGCCATGATGCCCGCTTCTCTCTTTGCCCCTTCTTCTCGATATCCCCTCCTCTCATATATACACCACCAAACCATCTCCCTCGCCACACATCGATGCTGATCACTGACTATCATAAGACCTCCTTCGATCATACCGAGAGTCATGAAGACTCGGGCGACAACACAAACATAAAGGCCGCATCAGTGTCATCGGAAGCGTCTACATCTGACCGCCAGCTCGACACCGCTGCCACATCAGCGTCACCCGAACCCATTCCACCAGGCGATTCCGATCTTCAGGTTTTTAAGGTCGAAATACCTTCACGCGACGAAGGAGAGCGCGAGGAGATCTTTGAGATGGATGAGGATATGATCGGTCGAGGTCTAGTTCCAGTCAACACTAAGAATGTTGACGACATCGATGAGGATGACCTCGATGCATATATTGCTGAAGAGACGGAAAACCGTGTGGGCCAGCAAGAGAACACGATTATGAGGCTTGAGCAACAGATCTTACTACTTCGTCAGCAAAGGGATGAACTACGCAAGGTCTTGAACATGGCTATGCTAGAAGCCACCGGAACGCCCCGCACTTTGATGAATCGCGAAAACCAGCCCTTAGTCGATCTTCTTACCCGTGCGTTGCAATTGCTTGACGAGAATGACGAGATCGAAGGATAGGCCTGTTCGAAAAGAGGACGTACAGATGAAGGGATCGTATCGCTTGGGCATTCTTAGGCATTTTTAGGCACTCAAGGTTA
Organism: Fusarium nanum; assembly: GCA_004367095.1. Taxonomy (NCBI): domain Eukaryota; kingdom Fungi; phylum Ascomycota; class Sordariomycetes; order Hypocreales; family Nectriaceae; genus Fusarium; species Fusarium nanum. Next base: position 81,688 of record QGDY01000113.1, read on the forward strand.
GACAAGACGATCATAAGCCTTATGCTGAGCAGCGTAATACAAGTTTAAAGACTTAATTATACCACCTCTTACACTGTCGGAGACCTCCTCTTATACCTCCCTGCTTGTCAGTTGATAGATCAATGTGAAGAGTACTTAGAAGAGGTGGAGGGGCAGGTGCGTGAAAGAAGTAATGTCCTCTGAAACTTAGGGCACAGAAATAATGTAGCCGAAATGCTACCCTAAGCTGGCATCAGATGATCAAATTATATCGTCTCTTATGCTCTGGGGCCAATTCTCATGATACCATAGGCTCAGATCGATTTGTAGAGGACAGGGGCTTTTAGATACAGATTCCCTCCATAGTCATAAGCCACATTACATATCCTTTGATCCATCAGATGAAGCTGTTATCCCACAGCTGAAACTCCAAAACAAGCAGTCGTTCAGTCCAATATCAGATACCCTTTCATTGATCTCACTGCCTCATACATAGTCCAGCCCCCCAATATTCATCTCGTGCTAGTGCACAGGCGCTCAGGTGTTGATACTAAAGCTTCCGTCTCTGTCTGTTGCGAGTCAGTAACTGGTCGAAGATAGGAGAATTCCATACATACTTCGGAAGATCTGCACACCAGGTGGGAGCTGAGGATTCTGTCGGCCGGTCAGGGCATTCCAGCGGATGTTGTTCACCTCAGTGAACAGGAACTCGTGCTTCTCGGTCTTTGGTGCGACGCTGAACATGACGCCACCCACGGGAGCAGACGGATTCATAGCCTTGACGTGGCGGTAGGCCTGCAGAAGGGTCTCTTCGCTATCAACACGAAAAGAAATCGTCTTAGAAGCGCTGGGAACCTTCGTGAACACATTGTCCTGAAGTCCGCCCCCGCGGCTGTTGTTGTAAATGCTCATGGATGGAGGAGCACGGCTGTTCGTACGGCTGATTGTCTGGAGAGACATGCTGTTAACCATTTTGAGCTCTCGTGGACGATAGCTGTCGTAACGAGGGTATCGCGGGCCTAGAGGCGGCTCACTCGGCCCGGAACTGACGGGAGCACCGTTCGGGGGTGCGTCAAGCTTCTCTCCGGGCGGCTCGGGCTCGGTCGGAACAGGGCCAGGTGCCGGGGCCGGAAGGTCGAGCGGCTCCACATCGGGAATAAGGGCGTCCCTAGGAGGGATGGGTTGCCAGTCCACATGGGCAAGCCCATCAATATTCTCTCCAGTGCTGTTGCAGGGAGCCTCAGGAGCAACCGGGTCCTCAGGCTGGACGATGGAGGGTTGAGCATCGTAGTTGTTGTCAGAAGAGCCACCAAATTCCCGTGACTGCTGATTCTGTTGCGCACTTTGCGTAGAGCGATAGCCGTAAGGTTGCGAGCGGAAACGCTGCCTGTTCCACGAAGTCACACCTCGAGGCATCGTGTCTAGGCAAGCTGTGTTTGGATAAGAGGGAAAAGAAGTGAAGGTAGTGTGTATGAAAGCAATGAAAGAAGGAGAGAAGTAAAAGAAAGCGACAAAGAATGAGAGAAAGAACGCGTTGTCAACCAGCGGATGTGAAAGGCGTGGTGTGGAAGAAAGAAAAGTTGAGATCGCATGCTTGATGCCTGGAAATATTTTGGCGCCGAAATTTGATCGCGGTAGGCAGCTCGGGGCAGGTGCAAAGCTGCTCCTTCCTCGTTTGTAGAAGGAGGGTGAATGAGCGGAACATTCACTTACCCCTCACTTCAGAGTAGGTGCCTTGAAAGTCTTTAGAGTAATCCTGTGAATGTTTTCTTCGATTCATTTACCTCCAAATTGCTTCTGTTCAACCTTTGCCATGGCTATTCGTCTCGCCTCCTGCTGTGTTTCTGCATGCAACCTCTTCTCTTAACGAATACCGAACAAGCGACCACTCCATACCATGGAAGACTTCGTAAATCTACTTCCCGCCAGCTCCCATGAGGATGATCCGAACCTCAGTGGTGGCCTATCTGGACCTCACCGAGTTCATTGCTTTTCTCTCAGACCTCGAATTATCGACGTATTTGAAGTGCCCTGAATAGGCCCCAAGCCTTCTCAGTGCCAGAGACGTCGATACATCAGACTTTATCTCGATTGGATACGAAAAGGAGATCAAGGAGACCACGAGGAGGCTCGTGCCAAGGCGATAGACATTGTCTCCAGGGTGATCCCTCCTGTCCACTGCTGGACAGATGCAGAGACTAGACACTTCGACTTTCTTATTGACAAGCAATACTGGTGGATATGGCGTAAGTCTTACCCTGATCATGATCAAGTTGCGTCACAGTTTCTCATCATAGAGTACAGTTGCCAGAGTCATTCCGCAACCCATCTGGCCCTGGGTCTACTTCGAACCAGTATTCTTCCCCCCGTTAATTACCGAGACCAACTCATGCATCGCCCTCTTCGAACTATGCTGAATAGACTGGTTCTTCCACTACCATCGTGCGATAATGGGAAGAGTGAGATAGAAACCAGAACGGACGAGTTTTCCGCCTCTCAAGACCCTTTATTCGGTCGAAGCACAATCTCACGAGCTATCAATCGCATGACTCAACATAATACCCGATAATATATCGTATAGATCTCGTTCACCATCGTAATCCATCCTCCTCGATCATCACAGATTTCCTTTGAGATCCAGTCCCTGTTGATGTTGGGCCATCTCACTGCTGCCACGAACGGATAGATTACTGGCCAGTTCCTAGTACTGAAGGCATCTCTTCCCCTCAAGCATATAGTCTTTCAAATCTTCTCTCATTATTACCCGCCTGATATTCAGTATGCATATTGACACTCACAAAGTCTTATTTCATGGTGTTAGTCGAGCTCAAGTAACAAGTGGGGCCTTGTGAAACTGGCAGCCAATGGTAGAGAGCAATTCCAAGAGTGATTGCTTTCAAGTTTTATTAAAACAATATGAAAACGGATGTCCTTGTACATCTACTGGAGGCATTCAGGTTCGAATTTCACTGGAATATAGTCGTTGTTGTCGCATGTTTGCGGCCTGCTGTTACGTTGAACATCAACAGATGAAGTCAATTGACCTCCGAGTTTGCGGAGCTTGAGCCTCAAAATGTAACACCGTTTCGGTGGACGTTTGACCCACAACAAACCGTGTCCCGGACTCCACCCGGCATTTGAGGGACCAACTGCTCCGACACTGCCAGCAGCTGCCAGCGGACAAGCACAACGTATGGCACTTTTCACCAAGCCGAACGCGTAGACTCTCAGCTGCAACCTGGAACGTCAGGCAGGCTAATTTCATTTACTGAAATATTTCTCCCCTCATCTTCACTACGTTCACACAACAAAAACATCTACCACCAAAGCTCACAGTAAATCTTCGCAGGCATCGATTGAATTTCCAAGAGATACTTACATTTCCTAGAAACAACAAACAATGGCGCGTACAAGCAACAATTCGGCGAAAGCCAGTAAAAAGAAGACGGCGAAAGCCAAGACCCTTTCCGAGGAGTCGATGGCGGGCGGCATCGCCCTGAGTTGGTACGTGACAGGCTTTGGACGAAGCCTGTCACAAGCTCAGCGAAAGGCGATGAGCCAGCCCGCCATCGCCATCAAGCTCGAGGATCTCTCTGAGGATCTAGTGCGTCGTCGCGTGTAAATCTTTCCGATGTAAGTACCATGTCCACTATTTACGACAGAACCTAACCAGTAACTCATTAGGCAGAAACTAGCTAGAACCTATAGAGGAGTGTTGAGGGTGAACATGGCGATTAAATTACAACACATCAGACAATGGACAATGGACATTCACAAATGAGACTCGTGATTTCTACATGCCGCTTCTTGATGTATTTGTGACTGTGACCATGGTTGACAGACGTAAGAGAATGCCTCTGCCATATCCGCTTGACAATCTCAACTTTATACCAGTGGACCCAAGACCGGCTATCTGATAATGAGGACGAGGAGTAAGCGGCTGCCTCTTGAGGAATACACGGCCATGGATCGCCCAAACAAGGCGTGACGAGCATTAAGTAAAAGACTTCAAGTTACTGGTAATAATATTTGCTGATGTATGTCAAGCCAGAGTCATAGGTTGAAGACGCGATGATTGCAGAGGGATAGACCGAACACAATACCACAAGTATTGTAAAGGAAGTCTGACCATTCAGATAGTTCTCAAAATAAGAGCAGGTTCTAGATACATGTCCTCAGGTGCCTTGCAAATGCTTGTGATGCAGCCCAATCGTCCCAAGTACCCATTGTCCTCCCCAGCAGCGCCAATTCTCCATCTGCGTGGGAAACTTCCAAGTTTCTCAAGACTCTTCCCCGTTGTTAATCCATTGGTGTGTAAGGAGCAGTGTACAATTTGGCCCCTGAATTAGTTTCCGAAACCAGGACCAGGAAGTTGTGTTTGCAGTTCTTGCTAGGGCATGCCTCCTTCGGGAGCACAGGCGTTGAGACATACCTCCCCCTGATGAACACCTTGTGAGCGCAGAAATACTTGCCCCTTTCTCCATGCTTCAGGAATGATAGCAAGCGCCTCTTCTTCTTGGGGTTCTCCATGACTTCAGTGAGCTGCTCAATTATATCTTTATTGAGGCCATATTCGACAAGTGGTAAACCAGGTACACTCTCCTCTTCATCGTCTGAGGTCATATAGGAGTCGGTTTGTTCCTCTTCCATCTTGATTGTAATGCTTGGAGTGACTAGCGGAGGACGAGGTGGGGGCATTGCCTCTTGCTGCGCCAAGACTCTCTTGATGGTCTTAAGGTTTCGTTCTCTCTTCACTCGTTTGGCTTCATTGTTTGTAGGAGATGTGATGCCTCGCTTTGTTGTAGCAATTTGTTCGAGTTCCTTGACTCGCTGGATGGCGGTATCTCTTTCTTCGATGACCTCCTGGATGCACTCACTGAGCTTGCGCTCGGAAGATTCCAAAACCTTTATGCGGTCGTCGGCGTCGGAGAGTTTGGTGTGTAGGTCTCGGTTGGCTTTTAGAAGTTGTTTGTTTTGAGATTCCAGGTCTTTCTGATGGCGGATAAGAGCATCAATTCCTTGCTGCGCACTTCGCAGGATCTGACTCCCGTCGCGTGGTCGAGATCGGATTTTCTTGGAACGCTCTGAAAAGTCAGTGTATTTGTTGTGCAGTTCTCTGTTATGACCTACTGCGCGCTCTTGACGTTTTGCCCATGGTGGTGATTCAAAGGATGGAGAGGTGAGGTAGAGAGATGAACCACAGGAGATGATGGAGGCAGTAGGTGGATAACAAGGCAATTCTCCTCCGAGACTTAGGCAGCAGAAGTAATGTCAGCCCAGGCTAGCATGGTTACGGTAAAGGAACTCGTTATTATATCTTTTGTGCTCTTCGTTGACAGTGATTGCCAGTGATTCAAATTGGCGCTATCTCCTAACTTGGTCTACGCGCTCAAATCGTTACCACCTGAAATCTCAACCCCGTCAATGTGGTCTTATCGAAAGGCACCTCCACCGCTACTTTGCTAACAGTTATCTGGATTGTCCTACCTTGTTGTCTCTGTGTTGTTGGAGGTATACAGCACTGTCTTGCTCTTCTCCCGCTTCTCCATCGACACCCCCTCACAGACTACCCGGCGGCTAGATATCGTCCTTCGAGCGCCTGTCTGAGACGCATGTTCTCGAAGTGAGTAGCAACGAGTTGGACTCCAGCAACTCATGTAAATCTTTTCGACGGAATGCGAATCTACCAGGTCTGCTTTTTCTTTCTCGAGCTGCTTGACGTGACAGGGTTTGACTTCCAAGACGTCCAGATGAAGAAGCAATTGATCCTTCTCGTCCACCATCATCGTTCTTTTTAGCATTTAGATAAACTACTGAAAGTCTCAATTATTAATTGAGGACGAAACGCAGTCTCCAGTCCCTTGTTTCATTCTTGCATGTCGATGGTGATCTCAGGGGCACCGTCTGCCAGCCCGTTCTCCGTTGCCTGCAGCGGTTCATTTCTCAACCCCACTTCTCCTTCATAAATCCGCCTTTCCATCCTCCTCCAAACATTGTATTTGCGTTCAAAGCTTATTTCTTTGCTATCTCAGAGGAATCTCAGTGCCCAAGCAACATGGAAAACAGCGACGGTAGGTCATAACTGCCTTTGACTGCACTACAAATACTGACCGGGCCTTCGGTGCACCTTGAGGACTCACAAATCCAACAACGCGATGAATTTCAGGCTCTACAACGTATGCAGAGAGACCAAGACGCACTTCTCCGCCATCAACAACAGCTGGAAGATCACAATCGTGAACTTCAAAACACCAACAACTATCTGCGGGGCGAGGTTGCGGATCTTCGTGCTCAGCTCTCCTACGCCACCCAAACTTTGACCGCGCGAATCCAGGAACAGGTCGACGGAGCGCGAGCTACAGGCTTTTCCGAAGGCAGGCTCCGGGACGTTGTTGATGAGCAACGCCAAGCCTTACAGCATTTCGTGCGAGAAAACAAGGCCGCCACCAGACGAATCCAGGAACTTCAGCAGGGCCAGAGCGGAGAGCGCGCTACACCGGCTAACGGTCTCAGGAGGACAAAGAGGCAGCGACGTCGTGAGCGACGCCTTGAGGCCCGTCACCGGGAAGCGATGGAACGATTTGCGGCTGTGGACGATCGAGCAGCAGAACAACGACAGACGCAACAGCGACAGACTCAGAATGCGCCTCGTCTTCCCCCAGTGGCGCCTACTGTTACAGTTGGTACAGCGAAAGACGAGCAAGGTGACTCTATCATGGTCCTGAACGACAGCGAAGAGGATAAGGTGCCCGGGTTGCCCCTTGTTGAAGACTGTCACCTCGATGACGATGTGGTTGAGCAACTCACTGCGATCATGAAGAAACGAACGGGCAAAAAGAACCTCCTTGCATTTCTGAAGCACGGCGCAAGAAACAAGTCTTTCTGCGTTCATGAGGTTACGAGCAAGGGACAGAATGCCTCAAAACCTCTGTTATCGTCGCAGCCTTGTCGGATTCATGGCTGCAATTACACTTTCCGAGCAAAGGCTGTAGAGACTGATTCAGGGGTCAAAATGCAAATCACCCCTTTCATACCAGGAGTCTAGCGGCTAACATCTTAGGTCATATGATGCTCCATCAGGATACTAGCGGTTGAGTTGCGTCAAGGTATGGGGACCAAAGGTCGGGAAGGCGATTCTGTCACGCATGTACTCTAGTTTTCCATTTGACTATTGTCCAAGCATTCCGTACACAAACAATCAGTGTCTCAGAATGCATCCTCGTCTCGATCTATAATGAGTGCCTATTGCTGATAACGATGATGGAGACCAACCTGTAAAGGTTGATACTCACTCAGCCAGGTTTGCCGAGCTCAACCCGAAATGGAAGAGTAAACCCACAAACAAGCCAGACCATTAATCCACGGGATATGCACAGATACCTGTAATTTATTATCCAGTTGAGGGAAATTATAGATAGGGGGCTTTCGTGCCTCGGTGGTTCATGACAAATTTGACAACCATTCGCACTGAGAAGCTCCTCCCTCTTTTTGCCTACCTAGGTATATATCACCCTTCCCATCTACCACTAGAAATATCAGTCATTGTGTAACAAAAGATCCACAGTCCAAATTCTTTTGCTTCGTTCTTTCTTATTGGCAGTGGTCTGACGGGTGCCATCACTGGCAGCCTGTGCGTTGCCAGAATAGCGGGTACCTACCTCAAGCTACTAGCTCCCGTCGAGCAGTTACCGCCCGCATTCTCTTTCTCTTCTTCTTCATCATCACCACATCGCCGATGGCGCACTCATCTTCAAAGGCACCCTCTACGGAGGAGATGGTGTCGGCCAAACGCCATCTCGAGTTCCCGGGATACGACCCTCTATCGCCAAAGTTCACAGGACCTTTCCCAGGCCTCCATCCTACTCACGTTCAGCGGCAGCAATATGTGAACGCCTTTCTGCGATGGTTCTTGGGCGATACACACTTTGATTTTTTTCAAGTCCAGCTTGCCCAGACTGCCGAATCAGACGTTGTTGATCGATTCATCGAGCTCAAACTAGAGCCTTCGTCGCCTTCGGCCTTCGAATTCCTGGTTAACCAGGTCTTCTGGGAGCTGCACCGTGAGTTACCTCAAGCCCTGTCTTCATTACACCACCCAGCTTCTAACGTCATTTCCAAACAGTTTGCTGGCTTCCTGGGGACAAACGGCCACCCTGGCCGTGGATGTCAGTCCAGACAGTCCCTCGGGACGATACCATTTCCGACCGGTTCTCGTGGTTGAAATCCAAGTGGAAAGGCGAAAGGTCTCTACGACCATCTGAAACCCGACACGAAGCTGCTTTTCCTCCCCGGATCATCCTGAGCGCCGAGCACCTTGAGTCCTTTTTGCGCATCTCTCCTAAGTCCCAGCCGACAGAGGTTGAGGTAAGTTCTCTACTCCCGGATGATACGAAGCTATTTGGACCTAACAAGGAACAGTTTGGCCGATGGGATCCGGAAAGGCACAGTGCAGTGATCGAAGGCAAGATTTTCCCCATGGCACCACCGTGTCCTCGCTCGGAAGATGCCCTGTGGCAGATCAGATATCCTACCCAGCCTCTCCCTTGCGGTAAGGCTTTTCGTCTGGAAATTCCCAAGCAACTTGACTTCTGGACTTATGTCTGGGGTAGAAATGGTTGGGACTGGGCTGAGTTGACAGACAATTATGTCGACGACCGTGTTGAGTTGGGATGGGGATACCAACACCACGACCTCCACCGACATGAGGATGATGAATCTGGTGACGAAGCGGATGACGCGTTGTGGGAGCGTAAGTACGCCAACCGAGGCATTTTTCCAGACGAGGACATGTTCCTCATGATCGGCTTTCGCGACAGCTCATGGAACGATCCTCGTACCTTGACTCCCGCACGACAAGACCTGATCACCAAACTATGAAAGACCATCAATGACTGGAAGCACCTTTGCCTCCGTGGGAAGTGGACTACGCTTATCAGTTTCTTGCAACGCATGCACGAGGAGGGTGGGACAATTCAAGAGGCAGACAATACTTTCACATTCGCTGCTTCTGTATCGCAGATCGAGAACAGAGTCAGCCGAGCGCGTGCTGAATTCGAGCTCGACGGCATTCTTGACTCGATCATCATGACAGAAGTCGATCTGCATGACTTTGGAAATCATTTCCAGGAATGGGTCTTCTCCCCAAAGACCCTGGGCCTGACTTTCGAGGAGCGAATCTATCTGGTAGCCAACGTCTGGCGCCGCCGGGTGCCCCCTGAGAAGTACCAGCTGTTGGTTCACATCCAGACTTGGGTCACCAAGACCAGGAAGATGATTCGGTCGGAGGTTTATTCTAGCTTGCGATAGGCATGCTATTCATGACACGCTTGTACTTCATAGCTTGTACTTTGTAGACGAACTCGATAATTGTCTCTACATGCGTCTTCCAAACAGTGATGTCCCTATGGAGTCTTGCCGGTGATTGAGACCACCACCACCAGCCATACCAATTGATTGGATTTAAATAGCCAACCGATGGCTAACATCACATTCGGGGCTGTCATTACTTTCAGACTCAAGTCATGTTGAGCTTTGCCATAACTATGACCATCTATCTAGTTCCCTTGGATACAAGCTGCCGTCGGGGTGTCAGATGAGATAGCCATCGAGAGCATATTTGTCTTGCCGTTCTTAACCGTAGAGGTCATTAGCTATAGAAGCCAATTTTTCTACAATTCACCTCACTACGTGACGCGTGGGTACTAGATTGGTGGGAAGATATATTGGATGCCAGGTGAAATGGGCAAAAGGAACTAGTGCACTGTCAATCACTGCCACCTCAATCCCTCACAGCGGTTGCCTTGTGCACAAGATTTCTAGGTCCTTCACAACACCACCTTCTCATCCAGGTTTGTTATTAAATCTATCACCTCTACATTCAATACTCAAGTTACTCGCAGCTATCAAAATTTCAAACGCGACAAACAGAATGGCGGACGGGCGAGGTAGGTCACGGCAGCATTCACCAGCACTCCAAATATTGACATCTTATCCTAGCGGATCTCCAGCATGAGCGACGTGTCGCTAGAGTGGAGGTCGAATAGTTGGAGAAAGAGAAGTTCTGGCTGGAACGGCAGCTGCGAAATCAGGATCGTTACATGCGGCAGCTCCAGCATGATAACGACTGGCTGCGCAGTGAACTCTCCCAGGAGTCCCAACATTTGGACAGACGGGAAGAGAAGGAATTCGAGCGTGGAAGAGCTGCCGCTAGGCGTGAGCATGGACTCAAGGCCGAGGTGGAAGACCAGAAGGCAGTCATTCAACGACATGTCCAGGACAAGGCGGCTGCCGTTGAGCGTGAGCGTGAGCGTGAGCTCAAGGCCGAGGTGGATAAGCAGAAGGCAGTCATCCAGCGACATGTCCAGGACAAGGAAACTGCCGGTAGGCGTAAGCATCAACTCAAGGCCGAGGTGGAAAACCTGAAGGCAGTCATCCAGCGACAGGTCAAGGACAAGGAGACTGCCGATAAGCGTATCCAGGAGCTGGAAGCCAGCCGAAATAACGCCAATCCCGTCCCAGTCCCACACGATTCACCACCTGCTACGGACAACGCCAGGCCTTCAAAACGGCGGCGACAGGAAAGTCCAGTTTCGGACCAGCGAGTGTCTCGGGTGGAAAGGGAAAGGATTGACCGTCCTCTTGCACCGAAAGATAGCAGGAGAGATGTGCCTGGGTTATCACTTGATCTTGTCCAGGATGAGAATATCACTGAAAGAGTGGTCGAGAAGCTCACTTCAGTTATGGAGAAGCCCAACAGCAAGAAGAATATGGAACTCTTCCTGGAACACGCCAGGTCGGGAAGGTACTACTGTATCCATGAGGTGGTCAGTAAGGGCAAGTATGTCTCAAACCCTCTGACGCCCTCCCAGCCTTGCCGTGGATGCGCCTCGACCATCCGTGTCAGGTGTGTGAGGACTGATTCGGGGAGAATCAAGCTCCAGGTCGGCCATTTTACAATGGAGGTCTAGCGGTAGGCTGGGTAGTTGGCAACTGGGACAATGCACTGGATCACAAGTTACTCTGGACCGACTAGACCGACTTCCGGCCCAGGGCGATTTCGAAGCGCAGGCTGGTCAAGGTCGAGATGTCCAAGGTTGAGGCCAATGTGGCACCTGGGTCAAGTGACTGTCGGGTGTTGAGGCCAAGTCACCAATGCAACGGTGGAGCCATCAGGGAAGGCCGAAATTGGGAAGGAGAAGGCCGAAGTTGAGGATGTTCCGAAGTGTCAGAGGCGTCACATCAGCCTTTCTCCGACAAAGGAACAAGCTGAGCCCTGATTCATGTAACATCAGGGCAGGCTATGGGGCCTCATTCTGCTATCAGCTTTGAACGTCATCAGGCTGTTGGCGGAAATCGTGGGAGGGAATCGTGGGTGGGAATGTGTTTTGGGTGAACCATGGAATCACATTCTGCTACCGGTCTTGAACGTCATCAGGCTGAGTAGGCGGAAATTGGTCTCAGCGATCCATGGGGTCACATTCTGCTGCCGGTCTTGAAAGTCACCAGGCCGTCGGCGGAGATTGTGGGTGGAAGTTGTGGGCGGAAGGGTGTTTTGGGTGAACCACGAAATCACATTCTGCTACCGGTCTTGAACATCATCAGGCTGTGTAGGTGGAAGATTGTTCGTGAGAAGGCGGGTCTATTCAAGGGCGTGTTAGCTGCGAAGGTTGATGGATGTTGAAGATGGATGGTGGATGGTGGATGATGGATGATGATGGAAGGAAGCCTGACCGATGGCTCCTCATCACCTCTACTGTCACAAGGGATATTTGAGCATTGGGATGGCCAGATTCGAATGGTACCCCGACTCGAAGGGGAGGAATACCATTCAGCCGGGAAGTGGTGAAAGGGATCGCGAGCCAAATCTTCTGGCTCAGCTAGTTGGGTATGCCTCCGTCAAGCATGCTCAAGAGCTTCATCGACATGGATTTGAGGACAAGGCAAGAGACTAAGGTGCTCCTCTCTTGGGTGCTGAACAGTCTGCTTTGCTAGTCGTAGCAGGGCATATCATCAAGTCTGCTATTGAGCAGTACCGATGCAGATATGTAAGGTGTCTGAAGGAGCCGATTGGAAGGCGCCTTTCGAGCCAATGCCGACCAGACATGGGAGGCTGCAAGAGAAGATGTCGTTGGTAAGTCAAAAGACATCTGATCCATGTGGTAGAAGTTACTTCATCGTTTTTAGGGAACATCGAGGCCGCCCACGCTGGCCAAGCCGCTTTCGACCAAATCGAGACCGAACGACCGACCGATCGACAAGGGAACAAGCTGAAGGATGTGAGCTGGGAAGGATCGAGGACTGAGAAAGGACCACAGGCTGCAAAGAAGGAGGGGTTTTGTTTCGCTTGCCGGTTTTCCCCTACCTTCGGTCTAGTTGGTTTCCTTTGTGGGTAGTTATGGATGGTATTGCGGGAAGGTAGAATGACAATAAATGAGCCCAAGACTGGGAGGGCAGGTTTGGAGATATGATTCAACGTCTTTCTTGACTCTCCAGTGACTTCGACAACTTGATAAAGCCTGAACATATGTCCGTACAGTGTCATACTTTGTCCTCATGGTTCAGACACTTCCGTTTAAATTGTCGATCCAGGCGCATGAGAACAAGGTGCTTTAGGACTATTTTGTCCGGAACAATCAGGCCGAGTCATAAACCAAGTCAACAGGAATCCACGATCCTCTACTCCTTATAAAAGATGACCACGTAGTATCGTCCTGTAGATGCTCGTTGGTCCATTCCTCGGACACCCCAATGTAGGTAGGTAAGCATCTATTTCAAACAATACCCAGGATATCATTGAATTCCATACAATGTAATGCCTTCACTGGGGGGCGGGTACCTAGGTAGGTACCTGCCTAGTTTGTCACTGATTGCTGATTCACTGATGCTCAGCTGGCAGGAGCGCTTGGCTATGCCTATCTTCCCTACCTACCAGCACAGATTTCGACAACTCTCCTGTGATTCTTACACAAGAACCATCATCCACAGTTTCATGAACTTCTAGAAAAGGTATGCTTTGAATGAAGCTATATTGGATCCTGACTAACGGCACAGATGAATGATCCCACCGCTGAAAGTCATCGTCAAGGCGAGCACCGCCAAGCGATCGCTCTCCTCGAGGACCTTGAGACCCGACGCAAACAGCTCCTCGCCCAGTACGAGCAGCGGATCTCCGAATTAGATCACCAGATTCAGTACCTAAATTCCGAGATTGCCAGTCTTCGTGCCACCAGCTCTCCATCGCTTACAACAACAAGCAATCTAGCTCTACAGCTCAACCTCGTCGCGAGTCATGCTTCGAGACTTGGCTTGAAGACCCGAGATCAACCTAAGCCGCGTGAGGTGGAGGTCTTAGGTCAGGTATTGTGTCATCCTTTGCGTCTCGCATTCCTAGAGACGTTCTTACGGGAGGCACCTCGGCATGGTAGGGACATAGCCCATTACTATTGCCTGGGGCAGGTCGGCACGGGAGCCCATTTGCCGGCCCTTACCTTTGGAAGCGATGGCCATGTAAATTGCTGGCATGATGGAAACAACGCCGACTGTGTATGGATCACAAAGGCCGAGAACGGGGTTGACTGGATCATTGGAAGCTGAGTTTAGGCTAACATGAACCTAAGAGATGAAATATGAGATAACATGAGATCCTAAGAAACGAAAAAAACCTAATGGATGTGACAAGAACTACGATATAATCTCTGGTTCAGACCTTGTTTAGTGTTTTCAGAATAACAGCTGTGTGGCCGACCAAAGGTATTGTTCTGTGGAGTACGCATTTTGTACATCTTCAGATGTATCACCGTAAAACCATAAATAGCTTTTTGTCTTCTTTCTCTTCTTCTCATCAGTATTATTTACAATTACAAGAAGAACTGCCAAAGAGTCTTGGTTGGGATCAGTCCGCTGGTAAGAGACTCAAGCCCATGTATGATCTCTTTCAAACAGATGGCACTCCTATTATCACTGATACCTTGACTCAACAGAAGAGCAGATCAGTGATACGCAACAAACCACAAGGCTTTAACTCGATGGTGTGTTCATTTTCCAGCAACCCAAACCCTGGAAACCATCCCGACAGCGATTGATTCCCATATGTTAAAAGGATACCGTTCAACGTCGAGGACGAGATCAGTTGAACACTCGTGACTGAGTCAAGACTTGACAAGTCTACTGACTGAAGAAATTGCGGAGGCGATTCTAGGCATCCATTAATTACTAAGGGAGTCGAAACTTGAGAAATCAGGCCTGCACTGCTTCACAGCTGGCACGGGGTGCAATTTATGCTAGGCCCTACCCACCTCTCTATTTCTCGATGCCTAAGATTACTCCTCCATGATCTTGACATTTGCACCAACAATCAGAAATCAAGTCTACACACCACCACAGCTCATCATGTCGTCCAAACGACCTCGAACAGATGAAACTCCAGACGAGGTACGTGCATAACATCATGATATCACAGTAAAGAAGGCATTTAACTAATGGCACCGATGAAGCTACCCTCCGTCGAGAGTCTCCTTCGAGACCAGCATCAGCAGCTGCTTAATGCCCTCGCCCGACTTGAGGCGCACAACAGACAAGTCGTCGCCAAATCCGAGAAAGAGATCAACGACTTGAAGCGCCAGATCCAGCAGCTACGTTCGGAGAATGAATCGCCTCGTACTGCCACCGGACCGGCTACAGAAGAAGGCTCTCCCCCAAAGGAATCAAGCGAGCTGACTCGACAATTCTCCGTACTCGCTTTGATTGCCTCGAGGCTTAAATTGACAACTGATGACCGACGACCCGGGTCCCTCGAAATCACGGCTTTGTGCCATATGATGTGTGACGCTGGGCGTTTATCAAGACTGGAGTGCTTCATGCAGAACGGTAGCATTCAAAAGGGGTTCCGTTACTGTGTTGATGTAATTGGAAAGGACCACGATCGTTCAATTGCCGTGTTGATTGGGAACGAGAAATGTTGCGGGGTACACAAGAGCAGAGATGTCTGCGTCTGGATCACAAAGCGTGAAATTGGTTGGGTTTTGGGGAGCGGCAGCCCATGAGATTCTGAACTATCACTAAGTCTCTAGGAGATAGAAGGACATCCTAAGAGATGAAATGAGATCATAAGAGATGAATTAAATTAAACTAAGACCTCGTGCCAGAGCGCTACCTCGACCAACATATGTGTCTGACGGGTAGATATGTAGCATGGCGATGCGCACGAAGCTGCCAATTCCATGACAATTGATGTTTGCTTTCTGGTTGGGCAAACGAGGACTGTCAGATCCCACAGAATGTCTTCCTAACAGCAATTACTTATCATAAGCGGATGAGAAAGGTAGTGTGTGTGGACTGCAATTCGCTTTTCATCTCTGCCACGGTTGACATCTCGGCAGCATACATGAGGGAAGATAACTCGGACACTCCCGCATCAATGAACTAGCTTGTAGAAGTAATTTGAGACTGATGCATAGATCGTTGTAGTCAAAACACCATTGGGCTATTCGGAGATACAGAGACCTTCTCAGCTGTGGTTTCTGCCTGTCGTTTTCGTTGGGAACAGTTTTCTTGTAATGCTCAAGCCGACGGATCGCTTCCAGATAAATGGCAGTCCTATTGTCGCTGAAGGCAATTAGTCTATTGACTTGACAAATGAAATCACTGGAGTTCGGGTGAAGAAACCTGTCACTGATTCACTGACGGGCAGCTGGCAAGAATTGCATCGAGTGCTAAGGCCTACGTAACCACCTAACTCACAGAAATTTTCTATTCCTAAAACTTCTCCTCCTCCTCTGCAATCTTTCTTCACACTTGCACAAACATCATCGACAGTCTCAACAACTTACCAATCCTCCTCTCACAACTACCACAGGATGTCCTCTTCAAAGCATCTACACGACAATGAAGCTGCTTCCAGTTCCGAAAAGGTACGTCTCATATAAAAGCAGTGTAATGAATGTCTAGCTAACTTGTCACGCAAAGATCAGCGCCCTAGAGCGCCAAGTCGAGGCTCTACAAGCGGAGAACGAACGCCTCGTCTCTGAGAACCAATCTCTTCGCTCTGTCACCGCTCACGAAGCAATGACATACCTTGCGAAGAAATTCAAGTTGTCGACTGGCGAGCGACAACTCGACGACAACGAAATCCAGGGCTTGTATCGTACACTGTCCAGTGCTCAGAATCTGTCGATTTTGGAGCACTTTGTGTATAATCACGACATGCGATCCAGCAACCTCGCATACTGCATTGATGCCATTGTCAGGGGGGATGCGTGTCCAATTGCTTTCTTTAGGAGAGATGGCATGAACTGTCAGAGGCATAAGAACGCTCACGATGACTGCGTTTGCATCATACGTCGGGAGAATGGTTGGATCATTGCGAGCGGTGGACGCCAGTGTTGGGAATGGCAGACCATGGATAGCTCCTAACGGTACGCGCTGTCTCGGTCATGAAAAAACGACGACTACGTTTGGGTTGCTGAGGGATGGGCCGGCTGGGTCGTCTGTAGCGGCCTGATTTAGCTCTGAAGGGAGCAAGGGGTTAGGGGCTTAAGGCTGGGCCAGATAGGGGTGAGTACTGAATAATAGGGCCTTCTACGTCTTCTTTTAGAATGTTACCTTTGTCCTGGCATCATAGGCAGCAAAAATATGATCTTCACCTGCATTTCACGAATATTGAAAAACACATTGGGCTACATGTCAGAGTACCCAGACCGACATTTCTGTTTGACGGGGGTATTCAGTATGGCAATGCGGATGTGATAGGCTGCTAACTTGTGTAATACACGGCATGTTTGTTTGCTTGACAAACGAAGCGTGCCGGGAAGGTTGGTGTGTTATATCACAACTTGCTTCTTACCCGTGGTGTGGTCGATATTTCGGCAGCATGCATGACGGGAGAGATCTCGACACTCTCATCCATGTTAGCTGACCCAAATCTAGGAATCATGGTGAGAATGTTCCAGTCGCCATTTGAAGCGCGGCCAACGATAGCTGCAGTCTTCCGTCCTAGGCTCGGGTCTATGCATCGCAGGTTTTTCGACTCATCACAAGTACTTTGGGCTCTCCGCGCCACTTGTCGTCTACAAACCCCCCAAGGCTCTCCCCAGACTTCGTGAGGTCCTCCTCAACCTCACACCTACGCCAACAATCATCGAAAGTCTTGTCCACTTGCCAAACCTCTACGACTCAACCACGACACGATGTCCTCCCAAAAGCGTCGCATAGACGAAGAAGCTGCAGGCCGTGCAGAAAGAGGAGATAAGGCCATCTGCCGTGAGGCACGTCCCGCATGAAGTCACTGTGAGAGACGCTCGATTAACTTGTCACAGACACGGTTTGACCGTTCGTTTGACGCACTCCTTGAGCGTACTCCTAGGCCAGAGGAGAAGAGGATGAAGCACCTCGCACGAATCAATACCTTCGAAAAGCAGATTGAGGGCCTGCGTTGTGAAATCGAACACCTGAAGTCGGAAAACGAAAAGCTCCGCACCAAACCTTCTTTAGAGAACGGAGCATCAACAAGCTCTAGTGCTCGCAAAGACTCTCTAGGCTGGCTAGCCGCAGAGTTGAGTTACGTTTCCAGTGTTGCCTCGACGCTTGGTTTGAGCCTTCAGAAACCAACCGACCACCGTGAACTGCCAATTCTGTGCGGTGTGATCTGCGATAAGGAACAGCTCGCCGGTCTGAAGAGCTTTATGGGAGTTTTCGCGGAGTCTCCCTCCCGGGAGGGGTGCTTTTTCTGCCTTAGTCAGGCTGGTCAGGGACGCACGGCTCCTATGCTCGCCTTTGGTGAGAATGGTTTACGTTGTCAGGTGCATGATAATGACGATGCCTGCGTCTGGATCTCAAAGGGTGAGGGGCACTGGGTTATCGGAACCAGCCGGGGTTAGCAATGGCTGTCTTCAAGGGGCTTGAGGATCGAATACCGAAGAGTTGTTGGCACATACATGGATCGTCCATCTGTCACATTTGACAGAGTTATGTAAGGAAACAAGTGGTCTGGGTCCATAGACTGAGTCAGACAATGGTGAATATTTTATCTATCGCATTTCCATCTTTTTTCTGGCTCGGATTTTCGACGCATCTATGGCAGCGGGCCTGTCACTGATACACTGATGCGCAGCTGTCAGGAACTGCAGTTAATGCTAAACCTTACCTGGCCATCTACTCTATACCTAGAGATTCTTAACGCTTAAAATCATTTCCCTTCTACAATCTTCACCCTCGCACCAACAGTTATCGGCTGTACCTTCCACATCTATACCAATCCTCTACTTTACAAAGAAGACACAATGAGTATCCCAGATAATGTACGTCTGGCACGAAAATGCTATATCGAACGCGTGGCTGATTTGTCGCAAAAAAGCAGGACCTCGACACCACCGAGCCTTCACCTGGGGAGGCGTCCGCCCCTGGGACACCAAATGAAGTACCGGACTTCCTTGGTCAAGCACTTAATCATATCCATGATGTCGCTTTGAGTCTTGGGTTCACCCTCCAAAATTCGAACAAGGGCATGGAAGTATCGGTCCTGTCCAGGGTGGTCTCTGATGAGACACAACTTGCCAATCTGAAGCGTTTCCTTCAGGAATACTCTGACTGTCCGTACATGGATCGCATCTTGTTCTGTCTTGAGCAGACTGGCCAGGAGAGTACTACCGATGTACATTTTGCATCTCTTCACGCAATGGTACACGCTGTCGCGCTCATGACAACAGAAGCGACAACTGCGTCTGGATTACGAAGAGAGAAAACGGCTGGGTTATTGGTAGCGGCCGGCTTTAGTTCTGGAAGAAACAAGGGAAGGAACAATGGACTGGAACAAGCAGGGTGAATCTTACACTAAAGGGCTTTGTACATCTTCTTGTCAGGTTTCCGCCTTTGTTCTGGCTCAAAGGCTTGAGACATCCAGAGCAACAATTAGAGAATCTTCCCTGTGTTTCCAGAATGCTGAAAGACACTGAACGATGTGTCACATCAAAAGAGCAAGTGAAGCTGTAGCTCAAAGTATGAAATAAATATGTCTGGACATTCTAACCTGTTGTCACCAACTCTCTTCTCTCTACACTCTTCCGTCTTCAACAACCTCTACCAACTTGAAAGACAGAAACGACAAAATGCCAAAGACTACCACTACTCGCTGTCGGTGCTCACGATACGAACCCTACGATCAGTGGCCTATCAGCCGTCGAAGGGCTAAGAACAAGAGGATCAACAAGCTGAAGAGCCAACTCGAAAAGTCAAAGGCTGAGATACTATACTGGAAACGGGAATACAAGCTGCGCTGCAGAGAGGTCTACAGTCTGAAGAAGCATGTTAAGAGGGTGCTTAATGACTTTGAGGATGTTGGAGAGCTCCAGCAGGAGATGACGCTTATTCGACTGCAGATGATGAATCTGGGCATGTGATATGGTTGTCCTGCGGTTGTTACGACACCATTCTCTATCGCAACGACATCGATTTCAACGAAGAAGTCGAAGTCTGCAACTACCATGAGCCGCATCTCGAGAACACATTCGACGGAGTCGTCAGTACTGCAATGGACATACTCAAGACCGACGATAATAGAACTGTCATCAAGACTTCAATGGTCTATGGTCACAAATCCAGGAAAAAGAGGGCAACAGTACCCTCGTCTTTATGGAGAGTGCTCCTAGAGATCCATTGTCAGAATGCCAGCTGCGAAAGGTGGATGGGAAATAGAACGGAGTTGCGTCTATTAACATTGTCATTCGGAGGAGTATTGCTGGGGTACATATCGATAGAACAAGAGGCTTAGAGGCGCATTCATTTGGAAACTTCCATAGAAGAGTTGAGAGGAGAAGCATAGATCTATACATTTTGTTTTGTATCAGAGAAACCTTATGAGCAACTTCATACGGAACGTGAATGAACGTTTTTGGCATGGATGTTGGCAACATGAATGACTTCAAGAATACATCTGTTCTGCGCCACAACCCTGACAGCCCTTCTCAGGACATCCAAGTCATATTGCGATTGACATCAATTCTCAAAAGATCCATCATCAAGACATAATAATTATTTTCCAACAATTCAGAATAGCTTCTACAAAATCATCGCATGGACATGCCCATGCAGGGTAAGTACCGGCCCCACTCTCCGCCCGTCAAAGCCCCTCCACCCACTTCCGATTTGTTTACTCTGCATCAAGGATCAGCGTTACCTTATTTACACTCCGCCTTTTCATGCGCCATCACCTTTTACTTACCGACAAAGTCCCTACAAAAGGGCATTCAACTATCCAAAACTCAACTGAATCAAACATGTTACCATGGCTGCCGTTCAGCCTCCGCGAACAAGATCCGCCCGTTTAGTGGCTGGCTTCACCAGTAAATCTGCTGCGCCCAACAAAACTGCCGCGCCAGCTCATGCCCATCATGGACCTTCAGCTTTATCCATCTTTTTAACAAACCTCAACCTTCTCGATCTCGATCAGCTTGAAGATTGGCCGGGTGTTTGTGCGGAAACCTTTGCGACGGGCGGTACTAGTGCGCAAGGCCTGAAGAAGAGGGTACACTGCGTGGAATGGACTCTCTACCAGCTCTTTGCTTTATGGGATCCTGAAGAAACAAAAAAAGTAAGGTGAACCTCAATTCTGAGACATCCACTAACGGGTTAGAAACTTAAACCATTCTTTCCTCCCCTCGACCAAACTCAATCCGTCAACCTTCGAGCTGCCCTGCTACGATCTCTCGAAGCAGCCAAGAAGAATGGAGTCCTTGGAAGGGATGCGATCGTACGAAAGACCATGCTCGATGAATGTCGAGGAGAGCGGCTTGAAGAAGTTCTTGCTGCATTCTCGTCGGCCGTTCTCAAACATGTCATTGCGCAGGAAGTCACGGCAAGAGGTGAACACAAAGCTCTTGCGCTCGATCTGGCTCTTGAAGACCGCGGATACAAGAGCGACAACACGGACCTCACCACGATGGTCTTGGCACACAAGGTTGCCATCAGTCGCATTCTGAACAGCAAGGTAGCCGCCAGCTCGAGGTTCCACGACTTTGCGGACCTATTGAAGGTCAAGGAGAAGGGCATCGCCAGAAGAAAGGAGGCTCTAGACGCCTTGGACGGAGGAAAGACCATATCTGATGATGCTAGGCGCGAGATGTGGCGTACTCTCCGAAACAACTGGTCTGGCAACGAACGATGGATGGAGACTCTACTTTACGGAGACGCCAGCATCAAAAAGGACGGTCTCCTAGGAATGGAGTTTGATCGCGTATGGCGAAGAGTACAACAAGGTCGACTCGATGAGCTCGAAGAAAACGGAACTGGTCTATTGGAACAACTGGACAGTCGAGTGCGCGTTCAGAGAGAGCGACTTCAGAAATGGCAGAGCTTCCGCAATGAAATGTCCGCCGACCAACCAAAGCCATCCCCGACAAAGAATCAGCAAAAAGACAAGGAGAACGGAATTGACTTTGGATTCGGCGCTCATGAGGGACTTCTTCTCGGCAAGGTCAGCCCAAAGAAATCGACATTCGGAAAGCCAAAGCTTTTGGAAGAGTATGACGACCTTGTACGCAATCTAGGAGAGGAGCTTCAAAGCACGAAACCGCAAAAGTCATCGGCTCTTGACTTTTTGCAACGTCCTGCTTCTCGGAATGCACCAGTCGTCAACATCCCACCTCCCGAGCCAGAAGAGGAAGAAGAGGTTATCAGTGACCTGGAAGATCACGAGCTTCCCCCGTCTCCTATCAAGTCATTCAAGTCAAAGCTAGACTTTTCTAAGCGAATGCCTGTTCGACCAAAACTTGATCACAGCGACGACTCTTTTGCTTCTGTTTCGTCAAGGGCTAGAAACCTTCGCAAACCATCAGCCGACGAGGCGCGCATCCTTCGTGCGTCGTCAGTCGAGCGAACTAGCTCTCCGGAACCTGAGGATGAACCTGTTGCATCACCACGACCTGAGTATGATGTTTCACCAAGGCATTCTCCTGGAATATCGCCTCAACCATCTCCGCCGCCATCGCCTATGCCACCTCATGAATTGCCAGAGCCGATTCCTGCCCCAGTATCTCCAACTCAGATGGCAGACCAGATTCTTGACTCAATGGACATGGCTTCACCATCCCCAGTCAAAAACTCACGACGCAAATCTCGACACACACTTTCCCTCGCTGAGCGAACACGTCTAACAATGGCTCGCGAATCATTCGGTGACGTCGAACCAGAGGATCTCGAAATCACACCACCACCAGCAGAGCCCATCACAGAGAGTCCAACCGAAATGCCCGACGACGAATTTGATCTCCTTGCTCGAACCCGGAAGAGTATGGCTGGTTTCGACAAGGCGAGACAAAAGGCTCAATTGGACAGACGGAGGTCGTTGAAGAAACCCAAACCACTCCCCAAGAAAGAGGGTAGTTACTTTCCCAAGGTTGAAGAGGATACGACTGTTATTACGGATGAGTTGATGGCGCAGGAGGATATGGAGGCGGTGTTTAGATCACGACCGAAGATCAAGGCTAGTCCGTTGCCGAGTCCGACCAAGGATTGGGACGATGATTATATGTAATGAATGAAGTCGATCATCTGGTTTGAGCTCACGGTCAATGGAAGTACAAGCGCTGCAGTCACGATGATGAACTCGGTTTACACGCCGATAATGAAGTCCTTAATCATAGTTTACATTTTCACATCTATAATACAACGATGCTACCATCCCTGCTTAAGCTCAATTCTGCTTGAACATCTGCCTTGCTTCTTGAGCAATGACTCTACCACCCCTGCTTCTTAAGCTCAATAACTCTGCTGACCGTCGCCTTGAAACCATGCTTGAATCGAGATCGCCATCTCTGACTAGCCAGCCTCTTTCTCTTCAAACCCTTTCGCTCGTGAAACTTTTGGCTAAAGAACTTGTTCTTGACTTGATCCTCTCGAACAATTCTGTTGAGAATTTTCAAAGCCACCATAGGAGTAGGACCGCTGTTCTTGGTAATTTGATCCTTGACGAAAACTGTACGTCCAGAAACTGGCTTGGCACGGATGTTGGGTCGCTGTACAGGGTCGGAAGCTTGTTCGGCACCAAAAGCGGTAGCCTTGTTGGCAATAATCGAGGCAATATCCAGACTGAATGGCTTTGTAGCATCGTAGACGTGCTCGCTGGTCCTGGGTGCGGTTGTCTCTGGTGCATCGCGAGGAGGGGCAGGAGGGACACTGCCGATAAGAGGGTTCGATCGAGCTTCGCTCAGAGCTCCATTTCGAGCTTCGGCATCGGGATCGTTGACGAGAGGATCGGATCGAGCGAGGGGATTGACAGCTGGTGATGTTTCCTCTGCCGTGGTAATCTTGGGACCTTGTCGGAAGGCGAGAGATGTGGTGAATGGTCTTTTACATGGTGTAGCTATTCTCGACAGCATTGCGCTGCCAGATCTGAAAGAAGCGGCCCTGCAATCGTTAATATCAGATCAATTGTACATTCAGATATACTCACATTTTGCGGACAGTATCACCAATTGACTATCATCAATAAGCTGTTCATCCGATGAAGCAGAAAAGTCGCGATAACTCGGAAAAATGTAGGTGCGATAAGGCGGTAAATTGTGGATCTTGTCGGCCCCACCAGAAAGAACATCTTCAGCCTCGTGCAACATTGCGCCGTTCGTTGCGCAAACATCTCGACTTTTTCGCGTCGGAATTTTTGACTCACGCGATATTTTTGATCTGCGCATATTGACGGCGCGCCATGGCTTATAATCCTTATGGCAGTATGTATCCCATTCTTCAATGCGTTCAAAGCTAACATCGCAGACAATCCCTACGGCGCGCCTCCTGCCTATGGAGGTTACCCCGGATCAAACAATGCCCCTCCAGGAATGGCTCCTCCACCTGGTCTAGGTGCGCATGCTCATCACTATGCTCACAACTCATCTAACATGTTTGCAGGACCTCCTCCAGGCATGTCTTCTGCTCCAGGAATGGCACCTCCAGGTGTCCAGCAGTCTAGCGCCCAACAAGCTAATCGTCCAAGCGGCCTACCACCCAGCTTCCAAGCGCCCGCCAACATGCCCAACATCAACTTCAACGCCCCCGTGATCCGACTCGGTACCTCGCAGCAAGGGAAGCCCGGCACGCCCACGGGAGGACGTGAGCCTCCAAGCGGCGGACGACCTGGCCTCGGCATGGATCGAGGAATGGATCGCGATCGAGGAGCGAGAGAGGTTGTTCAAGTGCTTGTGCCTCCCACGAACGAAGAGAAGCTCCGAACGATCTTTATACATCAGATTTCTGAAGGCGTTGGCGGTGACGACGGTATTCAACGATTGTTGGGTGCTGTTGGAAAGCTGCGCAAGTGGGATTCTGCTGCTAGTGTCACAGAAGACCACAAGGGGGTTAAGTTTGGTTTTGCTCTTTTTGAGGATCCGTGGTCGCTTAGCACAGCAGTCAAGCTACTTCACGAGGAACAGATCGAAGTTCCTGTGAAGCGACAACCGGTTGCGGTCGACGGTCCAAAAGACGATTACGAGGGTATCGAAAAGACAAAGCTTCAAGTTACGGTCGACGAGAGTTCACTCAAGTATTTGGAGTCTTATGAAGAGTCTCAAGATGGGTCTATCGGGATTGAGAAGCTCGAAGCTGCTAGACTCGCATTGAAGGATGTTGTTCGCGATTTGTTTTACCCCAAGACGAATATCATCAGCGAAGATGTCACGATGGGCAATACCGAGGGTGAGAACGTCGAAGTCGTCAATATTCCTTTGGCTCAGGAGGACGAACTTGCCGATATTCCTGCCGAGATGCGAGAGGTTGTTGCCCAAGAAATTGCTGCGTTCCGCGAGAGAAGCAATCAACGTGATCTCGAACGCCTACGAAAGGAGGAAGAAATGGAGGAGATGGAGCGACGAAGAAACGGACCATCACGATCTCGACTTGATTCACCACCCAGCACAAACAACGTTCCTCTCGGCCCAAGAGGTAGCATAGCGAATGCCCCGTCAGGCCCCAAGGGACAAAACGGACGAGTCGCCTTTGTGAATGGCGGTATTTCCAACACAGACCTTTCCATCCACCAAGAAGACGAAGATACAGATGCCGACGATGAAGAGCTTTACCAACGACAAAAGTCAAAGAAGGATGAAGAAGATGAAAAGGTGTACCTCGAAGCTGAACGAAAGTGGTCAAACCGAGAACGATCAAGACAAGCAGCTATAGAACGAGAACAAGAGCGAGAACGTCAGGACGCCGAGTCATTCGAGCAACGGAAGCAAGAACAACTCGAAAGAGAAAAGGCCTGGGACGACGAAAAAGAGGCCAGTCGCAAGTCGCACCCATACTACCGTGACCATAGTGCCTGGGCTCGTAAGCGAGCAGCAGACCGTGCAGACGAAGAAGCACAAGACGAAGCAGACCGAAGAGCAGAGCATGATGAACAGCGTCGCGAAAAGGTCGAGATGGAACGTGCACGCGGTATGGCCGACTCGTTCCTCGACAAGCAAGCTGAAGAAATGGAAGAACGACAAGCTCCCGCCGCCGCACCGCAGCCATTCAAGCTATCCCTCGGAGCCGCGGCTCAGAAGGCCCAGGCATCCAGGGCAGCTCCCCAACGGCGCACCATTGCAGAGGTCGAAGGTTTGTTGGATGATGAAGAGGCTGATGCTTCTACGAAGCGACAGTTGATCCCTATTCAATTCGAGCCTTCTTCTGCTACGGCGCATATGACGGAGGAGGAAATCTCACAGGCTGTTAGGTCTCTGGCTCAAGAGATTCCATCGGATAAGGATGGTCTTTGGGGTTGGGATGTTAAGTGGGATTTCATGGATGGGTCTGTCATTAAGGATAAGCTCCGACCGTTTGTTGAGAAGAAGATTGTGGAGTATCTTGGTGTTCAAGAGGAGATGCTTGTTGAAGCAGTTGAAGAGCATCTTCGCGCTCACGGCACAGCAGCTGCTTTAGTCGAAGAACTAGAAGGCGTACGTCCCCCCAATCCTTTTATCAGTACAATACTAACGTTCACAGGCCCTCGACGACGAAGCAGAAGATCTTGTCAAGAAGCTCTGGCGTATGGTCATCTTCTTCACCGAAAGCGAGAAGCGAGGTCTACCAGCATGAGTAGAATAAAATGTATTATTATTAATCGACTTAATACTAGAATGGAGACGAGGCGTTGTCGGAATAAAATGATTACAATCTGAGAATAAAGTGATTATTTGATCCTTGTCGTGTATTGAGGGGTGATCGATCGTCTGGGGTGAGGACCGAGGTGCCGAGGTTCCCCACACTTTATTTGGAGCTTGATTTCAATAAGAGCTTCATGTCGTCAACATTGTAGCAGTAATTACATCGGTTCATTCATCACAGTAATAACAACATCAATAACATCAATTCACATCAATTCGCATCAATTCACATCTCATCATGTCACTTTCACCACCAGAGGTTCCAAATGTGGTCCTCTCATACCCCAAACCTTACATCCTTCTCGTCACGCTCAATCGGCCCAAAGATCTCAATGCAATGCAGCGACAGATGAGCTTCGATCTTGATCGTCTCTGGAACTGGTACGATAACGAACCTTCCTTACGATGCGCCGTCATCACAGGTACCGGCCGAGCATTCTGTGCTGGAGCAGATTTGAAAGAGTGGAATGTCAAGAACAATGAGGACAGCACGAAAAAGGTGGACAAGTGGGCAGACAACGGTTTCGGTGGCTTGAGTAACCGTCGTGGTAAAAAGCCCGTCATCGCTGCTGTCAACGGTCTTTGTCTAGGTGGCGGAATGGAAATGATACTTAACCTCGACATGGTCATCGCGAGCGAAACGGCAAAATTTGGTCTCCCCGAAGTAAAACGTGGTGTCGTAGCCATCGCCGGAGCTCTACCCCGACTGGTTCGCATCGTGGGACGACAACGTGCATCAGAAATCGCCCTTCTTGGCCGCATGTACACGGCCGAGCAAATGCTCAACTGGGGTGTTGTGAACAAGGTTGTCTCGCTGGAGGATGTGGTACCCGAAGCTTTGAACTGGGCGGTGGAAATGTCTAACAATTCTCCCGATTCGGTTATTGTGTCGCGCGAGGGGTTGCTGGGTGGGTGGGAAGCCGAGAACCCCAAGGATAGCACCAACAAGACTGAACACGGGGTTTATAAGACAATTGAGGGCGGAGATAATATGAAGGAGGGCGTTATGAGTTTTGTTGAGAAGAGGAGTGCTGTTTGGAAGAACAGTAAGCTGTAGGCGGCCGACGAGGAAGAGATTAGACTAGTTATCAGTTATTGACCGATCAATGAATCATGTATGATCGACATAAGTACTCAGTCTGTGAAACCTGGCATTTCCTAACCGGAGAGTTTGCATTGTACCACCAACATCGATGGCGCAAATGTCTCATCCAAGTCATTGAGGGAGAGACTCATAGTCATGTTGTCTTGGGCACTCTGACTAGACACTGTAAACGAAAGCTGCATTACCCGGGACGGGCCTTCGTAGTGGACGATAGCGTCCGAGGTGGGCTGTAGATTGCCTACGATTGGCATACGCTCAGACTTTCAAGGGAACCGGGTCCCCGAAAAGAGGGATGTAGATCGACAAAACGAATCTCTCCGGCAGCCACAAAAGACAGATCAACCATCCAATAGCCGTAATTGGATTTTCAGCTCGACGCAGGTAATAAGCCTTGTCGCGATAGTGGAAAGATAATTCCACAAGTTACCGGCACTTGCTGATGATTATTGAATTCTGGTTGGTGACTTTCACCTGCAAGGATGATCAGGTGGAGTTGAACGGCAGAGCTCCATCCTGGTTTGACGAGCTCCATCTTGGTTCGACGATAGCTCTGGTGAAATGTCTTGGGCTGAGATTGTACACCAGTTAGAGTCAAGCGGCCCCTTTAGAGGGTATCGCCATGACAAAGATCGACGCAGGGCATCAAATGGTCAGCCTGGAAATCACCCACGACCTGTCCACTGGCGCAACCACCCAAGACACTCTTACCAAGTTGAGTCTATCGCAATCCGCCCGGCATGCGGTTGGAAAACAGAAGAATTGACGGCATCTGCGGGGATAAAGCCCGGAATGAAATAGTCGTGAACGGTGTACATAGCT
The DNA here is from genome assembly GCA_004367095.1 of Fusarium nanum. Taxonomy (NCBI): domain Eukaryota; kingdom Fungi; phylum Ascomycota; class Sordariomycetes; order Hypocreales; family Nectriaceae; genus Fusarium; species Fusarium nanum. The sequence continues at coordinate 109,714 of QGDY01000113.1, forward strand.
TTGTCGATCAGAACCGTAATTCCTGGTAGCTTGATGAGATCTGAGACAGTCCAAGCTAGCAAACATAAGATGGCTGTTCCCCGACCATTTCGTCCTTGTCCTGCGTGATGCCACAGTGTCGCCAGTCTGGATGTCACCAGTGAGCTGGGTTGTGCAACATGGATTACACTCACCTCGCGCCGAATTCTGCGACTGAGTCTCTCAGAGACCACCCCTCATCAACTCGTGATTTTCAGAGTCGACCACAAACTCCAATGGGACCTGTAGTCGCTGGGGGTGAACCTGGGCGAAAGCCTAGAAAGCTTGTTCTTTGCTTTGATGGAACTGGTAATAAGTTTCATGGCGATGATAGCGATAGCAATATTTTGAAGATTTTTCGAATGTTGGATCGCGAGGCGGATGATCAGTACCACTACTACCAGCGTAAGTAATTGACTGCAATTGATTGAGTGTTGTGGCTAAAACAAACTCAGCTGGTATTGGTACATATGTGATCTCTGGATCTCTCACCCACACTGGTATCAAGGCTCGCTTTAGCTCTTGGTATCAAAAGGCCAAAGACTCTGCAATTGGTTCTTCCTTCGATCAGCATGTCGTTGGAGGATATCGATTCCTCATGCGATTTTATAATCCTGGCGATGAGATTTATATGTTTGGCTTCAGTCGAGGAGCGTACATCGCACGATTTTTGGCTGAAATGCTCGACTATGTCGGTCTATTGTCGCACGGTAACGAAGAAATGGTCAAGTTTGCTTGGAAGGCGTTTTCTCAATGGCAAGGTCGTGAGTCTGTCCCAGAAGACGATGAAGAAGACTGCAGCAAGGAGCCCGACAAGCGAACCAAACGGATAAAAGAGAAGAGAGAGGAAATGTTTCGATTCATGAAGGGGTTTAGAGAAACGTTTTCTCGCCCTGTTGGTCGTATTCGTTTCCTTGGCCTATTTGACACAGTCAACTCGGTTCCAAGCTTTGAGACTGCTTGGATGCAGCGAAGCAAGTTTCCCTACACTGCGCGAAGTAGTGCTAGGGTGATTCGCCATGCTGTCAGTATTGATGAAAGACGAGCAAAGTTTCGTCAAGATCTCATGTATCAAGATCGACCAAAGCAGAAGCCAGAGAGACAACACCATTGGCACAAGGCCATCAATGACCTCCGCGAAGACATCCGCGAGGACCTTCACCCCCACGAAGAGCGAGGTCGAAAGGCAAGCCATATCTCCCCCAACGGCAAACGAGGCCAAAAGAAGGGAGGCGAATTCCAACGATATCGAGCTCGCTCAAAGTCATGCCGAAGACAAGCTCAATGTGGTGACCCCGACACTTTCTCCAACCTTTCAGGTCTCGCCCTTTCCGAGATCAACAACATTGACGACGATGACGAACAAGATATGGACGAAGTCTGGTTTTCCGGTGGACACGCTGATGTCGGCGGAGGTTGGGAGATCCACGAAGGTAGCAAGAGTACGAGTCACATCCCTCTTGCATGGATTGTCCGAGAAGCCCAAAGAGCCGGTCTTCCCTTTGATGACCAAAAGGTTGCTGAAATGGGCTGCTGCGTTAGCCATGATTGGCAAGCTGCTACTGGTCGACCACCTATTCCCGACCTTCGAGTTTCCAGCGGTAGCGGAGGTCCAGGCCATGCTCCAGACATGCCCATGGACGAAAAAGAAGACGATCCCAAAGAAAAGTTCCACGAAGTCATGCACGGCGCTTGTACCGCTCGAATCCACGACTCACTAGAGTACGGCCAAGGTCTGGGTGCCATTGCAGTTTCCGCTTGGAAAATCATGGAGTACATGCCCTTCCGTAGAATGGATCTCCAATCCGACGGATCATGGAAGCCAATTCGATGGCCTCTCCCCGGCGGTGAAACTCGTGATGTTCCTGATGGTGTTCGGGTTCATGGAAGTGTCATTCGCCGTATGAAGATGGACGAGAATTATCGTCCTGGAAATCTCATCATTGGAGGTGGTGGTCGGGGCGTTAGAAAAGCTCCTGCGAAACATGGTATCGGTGATTGGGAATGTGTAGCTGATCACGGTGATCCAGTTGGTGAGATTTGGATGCGGAAGAAGAAGGATGACAGGTTGCACGATTGATCATAATGAATGCGATGATAGTCAGTTAATATGTCAATTAATATTTTATTTGTATGAAATAATACTGAAGTGATGTCGAAGTGTACTCTGTAATTGAATGAGATTGATGTTGAGGCAAGTGCACGTCACGTGCAGCTCCTTAATTGATGGAAGGAGCCACGCAACAAAACTTCGTCCATCATCAATGGTGCGCTGAATCAACCAGCCATCAATTAATCATGCCTCTCGTTTTATTTCTAGGCGTGCTCGAAAATGGCATCCCCGAACCAGTCCGCCAACATGGCCGTACAATAATCTACACCATCCTTGTCCTCACATTCCTCACCCTTCTCAAGATCTGGACATCCGGTCGCAACAACCCAACCCAACGTCTCCTCCATGGCAAAGTCGTGATGATGACGGGCGGAACGTCCGGGATAGGCGCTTCAACAGCTTTAGGCCTCGCAATGCAAGGTGCGCAGCTGGTTCTGCTCACTTCGTCACCCCCGACCGATCCGTTCCTCGTCGAATACATCCAAGACCTTCGAGCCAAGACGAATAATCAGATGATTTATGCGGAACAAGTCGATTTGACGAGCTTTCACAGTATTCGAAAGTTTGCGACCAAGTGGATTGATAATGCGCCTCCGAGACGATTGGACATGGTTTATTTGGGTGCTGCTGTTCTTACGCCTCCTGGCGGAAAGAGAAGGGAGTCTGAGGAGGGTATCGAGGAAACTTGGATGGTCAATTTCTTGGCCAATTTCCATCTACTCGGTATTTTGAGTCCTGCTCTTCGTGCGCAGCCTATTGATCGAGATGTTCGAGTTATCATCCCTACTTGCTCTTCTTACATCGGATCACCACCCCTCAAGGATCCTGTTTCTCGAGAATCATGGACACCGGGCAAAGCCTACGCTCGAAGCAAGCTTGCTATGAACGTCTTTGGTCAAGCTTTCCAAAAGCATCTCGATTCCTACGAACGTCCTGATAAAGCTCCCAACAATACGCGAGTCATCTTTGTCGACCCAGGTCTAGCCCGAACCCCAAGCACTCGTCGCTGGTTGACCCGTGGATCTCTATGGGGCTTGGCCATCTACACCGCAGGCTACATCGTTCCCTGGTTCCTCTTGAAGTCCCCCAACATGGCATCCCAATCAATTCTCTACGCCGCCATGGACCCCGAATTCGCTCGAGGCAACGGTGGCAAGCTCATCAAGGAGTGTATGGAAGTAGACTTTGCACGAAAGGAAGTCAAGGATGATGAGATCGCCAAGAAATTATGGGAAGAGAGTGATAACCTGATCGAAAAGGTGGAAAAGATTCAGGCCAAGAAGAGAGCTGTTCAAAAGGCCGCCGAGGAAAAGGCTGCCAAAGACAAGACCGAGAAAGAGAAGGAAGCTGAGATTGAGGAGTTAGTTGACGCTATCAAGAAGGGCAAGGAAAAGGCAGCGGCCAAGGAAAAGACTGGCGCTAAGGAAAAGTCTGGCAAGAAGAAGGGTAAAAAATAGGTAATGATATACGGAACATAGACAGGCATAGACGGAGTTTGGGTTCATATCTGGTCCGACGGCTACGGGGGAGGTTCAAATGCATATATGTCGCATCCGACGGCGTAAAATTTATTGCCATCACCAACTCCGCGCTCTACCTAATCCGTGTCCGTATGTGATGTATATAATTCTGCCTTTTCCTCATTTCTCACCCAAGAAGTTGATGGCCTGATGAAGAGGAAACTCTTCGTTTCCGTATGTACGTAACTTCGATTCTTCCTTCACTCATCGCTCACCCAAAAAGTCGAATGGTCCGGTGAAGAGTAAGTTCTCCATTTCTTTGTCAACTTCGAGATCTGCCAGCAGATCCGTCACCCAAGGTTCTGGCTCCCCAGTTATTTGGAGGCTTGGTACCATACCCGTGTCTTGAAAAGATGATGGTGTAAAACCCATGTCGCCAGAGAATGGATTTGTCGGTGATGCTTCGTTTGATCCGAAGAGACTCCCGACCTCAGGGGATTCGGTAGGACCACTGCGTTCAAGATACCACTGTTCAATCCTTCTCGCTCGTCTCGCAAGGTCCCAATATGGATCTGGGTCGGTATCACCACCTGAAGCAGCCTCCATTCTCAACACAATCTGACGCAGAGTATGCGGCATATCGAGAATGCGACGAAGATGGCCTGCTACCTGTGCATTCTCAGGTTGTCCGGCAATAAGATCGAGACGAACAGCCAACGACACTGCACAGTACAGCATTATCCAGCCGATGTTGGGCATACTATCTTCTTCACCTTGAGGAAGGATGAGGATCACGCTAATGAGTGATTTGGCAGCCGACATGCTTTGCGAGAGCCAGTCGAGGAGACGAGTTTGGTCTGTTCCTTGTTGAAGACTTTGGAAACCACCTGGACCGTAGGACATGCCGTCTGGTGAAGGTTGACAGATAATAAGATCCAGGACATGGATTTGTAGGAGAATAGTGGCTAGAATTATCAGCACAGCACTAGATCAGAAGCAGGGAACTTACGACTTTCGCTTAGAGGGAAAGGAAAGGCTTGCTTCGTCGTTGTGTATCGTTCTCGAATTCGCTGAAGTTCCGCGGGTAGTTGTCCTGGTCTTGATCCTCGCGTTGCCCCTGTTGCTTCGATGACAGCATCATCGACCTCTTCTGTGAGTTTTTGAAGATAGATTATGTACGGGAGATGTCGATCTGATGGGAAAGTGCCTGCTGATAGGAGTTTGTGACAACATTCGAGGATGTATGGTGAGTATCGGAAATGATGTGACTTTTGTAACAAAACTGCGGAACTGTACTGCGTTAGTTGTCTGCATAGGAACTTCGAAGGACCTGTCCCTCAAAAGCCTAATTAGAGTTGTGAAGAATGGTTTGACATACCTTGACGACAGATAGTATGTCCCCGCTAAAGCTCTCATCTCATCGTGTGTCATTTCAGCACTCGCATGTTTATTCTCCCTACTCAAAGCCCATAGACTTGCTATCCTCGGTCTATCGAGTCTCATATCCGAGATAATACTCGCAGCGAGTGACAAATGCTGCGTATACTTCATCGTACTCTGATGATAATGTGCCCTAACTCATTAGTAACGAACATACACATAGGTACTCAACATACCACGCCAAATGGATCAAAAGACCCTGCAACATATCCAAACTCGCAAAAGGACCTTTTATCATCCTCACAACCACAATCTCATGGAACAGCTTCCCCAGCTCTCGCTGCAACTTGCGATCATCATGACATGAGGCTGCGAGTATCGCTACGCATAAAGCTGGTTTATCCTGGACCAACCCCTGAATCGTGATAGACTCTGGGATCATGACGAATGGAAAATGAGGCGCCATTCGAATTTTGAAGAAATCAAGACATTCTTGTCCTTTTTCGAGAGTGATCATCCCTCTTGCGAAAGGATTATGCGTCGCTTCTGTGTCTATACTTCCAGGTGTCGTAGACATACCCGGTGAAGTATCCATGAAATTCGGTGCAGAAGTCAAAGAAGGTGATCTTGATCTCGATCTCGTCGGACTTCCAGGCTCAAGATTTCTCGAAGGTCTGTCCCATTAGCTCAGTCCAGTCCAATTGTTGAGTTCATATCACTCACCCAGGTCTCAAAGCTTTGCGTCGTCTAGAAGGATTAAACACACAAGTCTTGTTAAGCCTCAAACACCGATCACACTTCCCAGACTCTTGAGTCTTTTCGCATCGAATTTTGGCGTGGAAACATGTTTGACATGTTTTCAAGAGAGTGACATTTTCCGCTCGTGAAGCCATCGCGACTTTTGTTGTGTGTCCTTGTGAGAGATTGTAGAATCGCACATGGCCGAGATAATTAGACTGCTAGTCTCTTTTATTTCATTTCTCATGACAGGAAATCGATGTAATGTCATTCGTCGGGATTAACTTTACCGTGCCCGTGGTAGAGTCGTGCGTTGTGTTGGAACGGGCATGGGGAAATCGGGTATGTGGCTGTGTCGGACTCGGCTTTCGGTCGATTTGTGGCGGAGCTGCTGAGCATGACAGAATAATGAATACGATGTTAACCGCGTATTTATCTGTCTACCCGAACAAACGGACTGAGGCACAGACTGCTTTTATGCTGCCAAGTCCGTGTCCGTTCCCACACGGCAGTTCAAGGGGATCTGTCACTGTCTTTATCGGACTCGTTAGTTTTCGCTTTCGGTATTTGGACTTAAAAATCCAGGAACAGGTCCACTTTGATTAGCCTTGTAGGGCGGAATGACCATTCAGAGTGAGTTATGAGTCTTGTCGTGAGCAACTTGCAGGTGAGCAGATTGCAGATGAGCAAGCTGGAGAAGTGAGCCATCTGCATAAACTTGCGCAATTCCTGTTTTGACGTATGATCTCGTTGTTTACTGATGAAGACGTCTGATCTTTACGAATTAACACGGCTTAATCGAGTTTGTTCTAGTGAGGCCTTCACATCCATCAGAAATAAACTATTTTAGTGTAACAAGTGCGCGGTATGACGCTATTTCTCGACTCATTCAACAAGTCAATGTGCTCTATTAAATTTAAGGGTAAGAGAATGAATACTGAAGTTTCATTGAAGATCAACAGCTGTCGTGGTGGTTAGTTTGGACTGAATACTGTGCCGTACAGAAATGAGCCGAAACCGGTTTATGTAAGATGAGATGACGGTATAACATCAGCCCCCAAAGCCTCGTCTACATTATGAGATACCAAGAGGCTCAGACGGAGTGAGTAAATGATCGCATCCAAAAATACTCAGGTCATGGTCAGTACATGGTCATTTCCTGTGGACAACACAAGAACAAATGAGCTCATAAAACACATGTCAATAGGCTTGTCATCCATTCAATCATCAATCAGAACAATCTCACCATTTACTTCACAGCCCTTCACTCAATCCATCTCATCATCCTCAGTGCTGACCCTGCAACTCATAAACCACCGGAGGGCGATTGTCCAACTCAGCCGGCCTTCCATGACCATCCATCTCCGTCGGGGTTTTCTTGACCTCTGTAAAGTGAGAGTCTGTAGGACTTCCAACTTCAGAAACACCAGAACCCTTTCTCTTATTACGTCGCTTCATGAACAGCCATCCCAACACACCAGCAAGGAGAGCGCCGACACCAACCCCGACACCAATTCCAGCTTTGGCTCCTGTGCTTAACCCTGAAGACTCAGGAGCGGGAGCTTCAGTCTGTTCTGGTGGGCTGTTGTCTGCCTTGCTCGGTTCTTCTTCAGGTAAAGCCACTGCATCTTCCCATTTGCCGTCGTAGTTTCTGTATGCTTGGACGATGGTCTTGTTGGACCAATAGTAGATCCACGATTTGCCATCGGGTTGGAAGTATGCTACCGCTAAGCCAGAGCTTGGATCATCGGCGGTAGGCCAGACCTCTTCAGTCTGGTTGGATGTTGTGTTCCATGTTTCTCTCGTTGCTGCGACTTCATGAAGTTTGCTATCGGTGCCGATGTAGAAAATGCTTCGCTTTCGTGAGCGATCTATCGATGAGCCTATCGCTTCGAGGGAGGAGTTCCAAGCCGGTAAAGTGAAAGTCGGCGGGTTAAATTCCGTTGGCTCGATGGTTTTGGAGTTGTTGGTAAAGTTGTTTCCTATTCCTGTTGGAAAGCCAGCTAATACGAGTCAGTGACTTGAGAGATACTTGAAACTGAGGCACAAACCTAGTCTCCAGCGTCCAGACTTCTCCAGACGAGATGTCCAGATATCTGTTTCACCTCTGGGAAAGGCGACCGTCATATTCTCCTTGTCGACAAATGCAGACCCTATCGCCATTCCCGCCGCGACACCCTGGGATACATACCCACCATCAGCCCAATCGGTCGTTTGAGTATACCTCAGCACCATGACGTTTCTATCTTCGTTATGATAGAAAACACGATACCCGTTATCAGCGCCCAAGAGGTCAACGGCAAGACCTGAGTTGTTGTGGATAGAGTCGAGCTCAGCCGTTTCCGAGATCCTGTATTCTCCACTGCGAACAAGTTTTCCCGTCTTCATATCGCATTGGTAGTACCCATTGACTATAGCGTTGTCCTTGGATTGCCAAAAGAGAGAAGCCTATACTGTCAGCTACTGTCCAAGCCCAAGAGAAGGATACGCACAATGACTTTTTCCTGGTTAAAGTCGTACCAACCTGCGCCCGCCAACGCTGTACCATTCTTCGGTGTCTCCTTGGCATCTAGAATATTCGGCTTGTCGAGTGGAAAGATGGGTGTCTTCTTGCTGTTGCAGCTACTGTACCAGATCTTTCCCGTGATAGGGTCCTGAGCGCCAACTTGGATAGTCCGTTCGGTATTGTAAGCGTAGAGGGCATGGCTGTAGCTTGGCTTGATCCATGCCAGCATCAATAGCCATAGCATGATGCACTGATGTCCGTACGAAAGCATCTTCGAGCGTGAACTTTTGAAGTTTCAGGATGCGGTCGAAATCTGGGGAAGTGACAGATTTATTGCTAGGGATATCCCTCTCGCAAGTTCCATTTTCGTAGGTTATAGCCCTTTCAGGATATGGATAACGATGAGTTACGGTCTGAGGGTGACCAGTAGCAGCTCTTTTTCCTAGATGGGACTTTTGCATGTCAGTCTTACTATGCGGGTGAGAGATCGTCTAGTCTTCTTACTTGCGGCTGAAGTATGCTCGGTTTCAATTCGCTATCAGTGACCTTGAGGGTTGTGAATAGCTTGAGGGCGTCCTATGGGATGAAGTTCGGTATGGTCTAATTTGTCTCGGTCGTGCCGAGTATGGTAGTATTTCTGTCGAAGCAACCTCCATGAGAGCGGACGGGTGTAGGGAGGCCACATGGTGAAATGGGGAGTCGTATCTGAGATAATCTCAACTCTTCGGCGTTCACTCACGATAGAGTGGATTGTGAAGCGCTCGGCAAGCATTCGGTTTAACTCAACCGGCAGGACGAATATTGGATCGTTTTTCCATATTGCGATATCGGACGAAATCAATCGTTTCGAAGCTCCAAGGAAGGCGAGGGGCGAAATGTCGATGCATCTTAAGGCTGAACCCGTGCTGACATGACACCTGTCCAAGATCAGCAGAGTGGTCACCATCTTTGTATTTTCGGGTCGCGAACGGTCCGAGCCTTGCTTTCTAAGCCCTGTGGAACATTAGAAGAAATCATGTGAAACAAGCTGACACTTACAGTGTTGTTCCATTGCAGGCAGTCTGCTTTGTTCTTCTGAGCACATCACGATTGTCAGAACAGTCCTTGACAAGGCGGCATGTTGTATTGAATGCTTGCAGCGGGACTCCAACCATGAACTCTTGTTCTCGGAAATTCGAAATTGCGTGTTCGCCGTTGTAGTTGACTTGCACATTACAGCCTGGTTCTTGCAGCTGGCAAATTTGGCCCCCAAGCGGGTGGCTCCAGCCTGATTTGATACAGTTGCAACTCCCTCAATAAATTACGGCAAGAGCCTATCGATTGTTTCAAGTGACATCCTGCATTAGTTTCACCTTCCTTTTGGTCGCACCTTCTTCGTTGTGCCTTTTTCGTGGTTCCTTCCTTCGCGGTACGTCCCTCTAACGTCATTCTCCATCGTGCCTGCCTGCATCATCTGTCTTCGTCACTATCGGGCGTTTAGCTCTCGACTTCTTTGTTCTCTTCATTTTCACTTCCAACTTTGACAGACCGATTGAACCGCTAGACACCATACGATGCCTTCAACAAATTTTGAGTTGTCCCATATACAAACTTGCGACGAATCAACATAATCTACATCGCGACTGGTATGTACGCTGCATCGTGGTCAATTTTAGGCTTGCTAACGGTGCCAGATCGAAGATCATCCGTTCAATTGTTATTATCATCAACACGACTCAAGCCGTTCACTAGAGCAACGCCGCTTGGAAGAGATCAAGAGACCAAGAGACCAAGAGACCGACCTCCTGGAAGATACGAACTCGGACGATTAGGCAAGCGAATGCATACCAATCCATGGGCTTAGGAGGACAGACCTCTTTGCCTGGTTCAGCGAGAACAAGTGATTGGCCCTACTCCATTATTTGCATTCAACACTCGTCTGTCGCTGCAACACTCGCTCTTAACTCGGTCAAATACTCCCAGCTCATAACACATACACTCACAGGAACAGTCCTTTGAAGCATTGGATGCTGTCAAATTTCGAGTGAAAGCTTATGAGAGTCTTATCCTCATGTCCTTGATGACTTTCTTTGGCCTGGTTGGGCTCCGACTCTTCGATACTCAGGCCTTGTTGTTACGATCTGTTGGGCTTTAGCTCCTGCTTATGCCGGACATCATATGGTCCTCGACATCAGGGCCACTGCCTGTTACACCCGTCTTCGAATGGAGAGAACCCCCACCATTCCCTCACACTTCGAGAGTGCCGTTGGGGAAATCGAGGTGAAGGACGGCTTACCCTCAAGATGAACCCGCGGCTTGCGGGTCAGATAATGGAGCTTGAGGAACGTCTCAGACAAACGCGGGAGGAGAAGCGCGATATTGAATCCGCTCTTGCTCCGGAGTCTCCCACTAAGCGAGATGCGAACAAGAAATCGAGCTTCGCCTGACCGTGTTTCTAGCATCGACCGCGCAGAGCGAGTCAGCATTCCATTAAACTTGACTTGGAATCTAGCTAAAGTTTTCTGAACGTCATTTCTCTCACCACGTACAGGTTAGATCAATACAACGAATAACAACACTGCTATGAACCTAATACTTGACTTGGAATAGAAACTGGGCGATTTGACTATGACATGCACACCATCCACCGGCTAAGACCAGTCGAGGCAGAGAATGTCGAGAGCATAAGAGACGAAATGTTTTGGGCCTTATGCCGACCTAGGCTGAGGTTTGGGCTACTTTATTTCTGTACCCTAAGCCTTAGAACAATTCTTATGACACCCACCTGCCACTTCACAAGTACCGATCATAGTTCGCTATCATGATAACATGAATAGGCTACTAGAGAGTCTCTCGGTCAGAAGTGATATCAGCTGTGCGTACGGTTTCAACATCTCAATTGATGGAATTCCGCGTAGAGCATCTCCGCCTACCTCCGCCTACGAGCATTATGAGCTGGTCATAACACCACAACTTCGGAAATCCTCGACTAATGTCTCTTTTCACAGTTAGGCATCTTTTGGTCCTGCGAGCTGATAGGTCCTCAACTCCAACTCTGCATATTGGGGTTACATGAGCTGCATATTCACCCTATCATCACCTGCACGACCTGCAAGTCAGCCCCCGGTGTGTAGCTGGCCAACTGAATCAACCCAAACAACTCCAAGATGGTGTCGCAACGGCAATAACCCGAGCCTGATAGGTCTCAGTACCCGAGAGCCTGATCTTCACAGCCCAGTTTGGCCGTTCATCAATTCCCAACAGTCACTTCCTGATATTTTGAGCCGCAGTCATGAAGAGGGGCTCAAAATCGGGTGTTCAGCCCAGTGTGATCTCTCAGAATCCCCAAGGCAGACTGCCTCGAGTTAAGGATACGCCTAACAACGAGAATACGCCTAACAACAAAACAAGATCTCATCAGAGAATACCACCACATATTTCCAACTGATCGATCCCGACATTATGAAACACAATTCCATTCTTGCGTATAGACTGCGGCAGGAAGACGTACAGACATGGCTTCGAAACAATTTTAAAGATCAGTCGATTGTGGTTGAGGTGAGTGAACTGAATGGAGGTGGCCTTAATAATTTTTACGTCTGAAGCTCACACGGACAACAGAAATCAGGAGATGAGTTTGTCTTCTATCTGCCTCGAGATTTGACTCCTGTGAGTATTGTCTGTGAATGTATTTCGTGTCGCGGCTTTGCTTGTGACTGATGGTTGCAATAGGCAGAGAAGGACAAGATTCAGGACCTACAAACTTGATGAATCAGGATACAACAATGGAGCACAAGTACACTCTACACTCATTAAGAATCTATGAATACAATTTATTTCTGCGCAAATTAGCTGAATCAGTTATGACCCAAAATGAGTCCTTAGGCTGCAGTTGAGTCGCCTCGCATTGCCTCGAACTCCGCCCTGTCATACTCGATGTAAAGGCATTGTTGACCATCGCCACCACTGATTTTCCCAGGATTGAATCTCATTGTCTTATTTCCCGAAAACTTGCTATTACCCCACGGCATTTTTCAGCACTTCCGATGAGGCCATGCAATATCCCCCGTCACGCTCTTGAATTGTAATTCTTGAGAATATTTAATCAGTTGGTATCTTCAAGAGTTGTCACATCTTCTATCAACACCATTCTCAGTCTATTACATTCCACTATGTCGTCATCACGTCCCAGCACACCGGAACTCTCCGAGTCAGAGCAACGCTTTGATCAGATATGTGATGCCTCACACAATTACCCCGTTGGCTTTGCTAGTGCTCGCGGTACAAGGGCATGCCAAGACATTGCTGGCACTTGGGAGACAGAGGCGGCTCAAATTTTTCATCCGACATTGAGCGAGCCGCCGCTGAAAGTCTACGAGACATGTGATTGTCGCACTCCTTGCAATTGCCAGTCTATTGATGCTGAGGTGAAAACTTTGGAGGAGCTTGTGACTCGTTTGAGGCCAAAGCCCAATTCTCCAAGGATACTATACGTGTAAGTAAATGCCCAGTATTGCAGAGAAAATACTAACACAAGAAGCTCTATCAAATCGAAGCACTCCAAAGAACGACTCAGATGCCCTATCAAAACGTTCAAATATCTATGCACTCACCAACAGATCCCACCTTCATTCCTTACATGTCTATACTCATTCAGGCGCTCACTTTCTGCCCAGGAGTGGTGCAATCTACCTCAATTCAACGACGACAACACTCTACTGTCGAAAGAGAAGCACATCCTACCTCTACAGGGACTCAACCGCTCTGGAAGAGAAATCCGATATTCATTCCTTCTGAGATCAGTCGAGAGTTCAGACTCCATCACAACTAAGGGCAAGTCTTGGGGCATTCGGCAACTTGCAGTATACCACTCCTTTGACGTCGTCAGTGGCCAAGCACTGTGGGTTACATGTAAGGGAAACTCCCTAAATGAAGAGCTTTTCAGAGAGGCTTTGAGCAACTCCAAAGAAGAGCTCAAATCGGCTTCACAGGCATTGTCTTTCTCGTTGGAGAACTTGGGAATGATCCTCGACTGGTGCGACAGTAATTGGGTCTTCTACATCAACGAACTCTTCGACAATGTCAAGCCCAAGGTCGATAAAGCGAGAACGCCCGGGATACACGATGAGGCCAGACTCAGTTCTGATGTGCGACGAGCAACTGGTTTGACCGAGAGCCCTACCGAGAAATCACCCGGGTGTACAACCATCACGTCGGACAAGAGCAAACATCGAGTTACTTACGAAGACCGCATGAAGAAGTTTGAGGACAGGATGAAACATCTCGAAGGCGAGGACTGGGTGCGAAAGCTTCACGACTTTTCATTTGATGAGTTGCAAGGGCTTCAGCAGGGTCTCGAAAAGACCCAAGAGGCTCTTCTTGTTCTCAAACTTAACAAGCAAGTCATTCGGCAGCTTCGGGAGCATTATGAGGCTATTCTAAACGAGTATGAGATCCCAATACTCGAGAGTATTCGGAAGGGTTGCAAATTCTCGTTCCTTCAGTTCTTCCAGAGGTCAAAGAGCGTCGAGTCGAATCTTGAGGCTAGACAAGTGCAACTCGAGGCCTTACTCCTGCTTGTGAAAGAGAGCAAGGAAATGGTGAGCTTTCCTCTCCCTTGTGAAAGCTGAGGCTAACTCTTGTAGTATAACTGCATTCTACAGTACAAGACTATCCAGATTAACAAGATCTACGCCGAGAGCGCTCAACTATCTGCTCTTAAGATGGAGGATATCGCGTTCAAGACGAAGCGAGAGACGAGCTCGATGCATATTATTACTTTCGTCACTCTTATCTTTTTACCTGGGACGTTCATGGCTGTAAGTCACTCTATCATCCCCTCTCCTCTCTTCAGATACTAACGAGCACAGTCCTTCTTCCAAAGCGGTATCCTCGAATGGCCTCATCTCAATGATGATGAACCATGGACACTTGGCGGGCCATGGAAACTAAACGACCAGGTTTTCGGGTTGTTTTTTGGCATTTCTGGGGGCATCACCATTATCACCGTTTTGTGTTGGATGTTCTTTATGCTTCGTAGGTCACTTCGGGATTAGATGCTTGCTTTGAGCGAGGCGCGCCTTTGGTGTTCTTCGTTTCTTTTTTGATTCCCATTTCTTTCTTCCTTTCACTATTATCTTCTATCATTCTCTAACTTATCTTATTTCTCTCTTCATTTCCTTCTTGATTTCACTCTTAACTATCTAGAGACTATTGTTCATAGATCATACAATCCTAGACGATTCAAGCAAATGCAGGAATCAGATATCATCATGAAGAAATTATACAGATCAAGCAATTCTGACTCAAAAATTGGCTCGATGCAGGCGATCACTAGCTGACCTCGTACTCATGCAATCAATTAGGCAGAACCTGCTTGATGATGTCAAGGCGCCCCGGATTTCAACTCAAAGCCTCGTTTCCCCTCTGCATTTCAACCCCCCTTCACCATCATGCCCCGCGTTCGTTGGGCGTTCTCTGATAAAGAGCATTTGTAATCTCGAATGGTGATGAGATGAACCTCCTTACTTGCAGCGGTTCTCTATCAGCCCTGCCGCTACTAATTGGGCATCGCCCTGTCTAGTCACTCTAAAAAGCGGTACCCATTTGATGTGGTGGTGGCTTTGCATATCGAGGCATTTTAACACAGCCCTTTAAGTCCTCATGGGCTCTCCTATACTGGGTTTTATGATGCTACGTTGGGGAGCCTTGCGCTGAAATACATCGCGCACCCCTCTGGAACCGATTAGGAAAGCTGAGGTTGTCTGTGGAAGGAGGGGCTGTATAAAGAAGTCTCGGACTTTCCCTTTCTCTTTTACGACCTGCACCTTCTCAACGCACCCATATTTGCAGTGAACCGTTCCTGCCTGTTTTACACATTCTACGCATGAGCCCCTCCCACTCATTTATTTCTTCTGCTACAATATCTCTCTTTCACACCAATACTACTGGGCTTACTACCACGGAATATCTTATCGACACTCTTCATTCTATCTATAAATCTTCTCACGCGCATAACATCTCGTACACGACGTCTTTATATCCGCACGGCCAAAATGGCTCCCCATTATCTCGTCGACGAACCTCACGACGAGTTCATCGATTTCGTTCGTCGTGAGCTCCAGCCAGGCATTGATGGCTACGATAACCCAGCCAAATTTATCTGCCCCAAGAAAACAAAGGCATGGTGGAAGAAACGGAGCGAATACCGCATAGTCCGTGCTCTCAATCATAGCATCAATGTGCGGCCGGACACGATCGAAAACGGTTACTTGACTATCTTTTCTATCCTGGTATTCATATCCAAGACGTATCTGATCACCCAATTTACTTCCAACAACTTCCGTGACGAGCAGTTGCCCCTACTAAATCATGAACACTTTGGAAAGGGCTCTGCAATCGAACGGGACATGGAAGACTTTTGTGACACTCAGTGGATGTTCTGCCCAGTCATGTTCTCTCGCGAAACGCCAATGGACAAGAGGAAGATTCCTTGTGACCAGATACTACCCATTCAAGAACAGTTAAGAAAGACAGCCAATGGGAACGACCCGAAATCTACCATACGAGTTGTCACGCTATACCCCGAATGTCACGAGAAAGATTGGAGTTTATCAGTAAGCCTGCGTCGTCCCAATGCATCCTCGATCACTAACACAGCCCAAGGACACTGTTGTTTTTAAAGAGTACCATACACAGAGTAGAGAATGGCTGAGAAGCAATTGGACCAGGGAGTGCAATGCCTTCTCCAAAATCGACTCTTCCGACCACATTGTCAAATACTTGGACTCTTTTGAGCAGAACAACCGTTGTTTTGTGGTACTTGAGTATGCAAAGGAGGGAAGTCTGCTCGAATTATTCCGTCGAGATCCCCCAGCGACAGCAGAGCAGCGCAGGTACTTCTTATACGGCATGATGGGTCTCACCAAGGCTATCGATAAGATTCAAAACCTGGGAGGGGGGCCTAATATTCAGCGAACAGGCTTGTATGTGATAGATTCGGACATCCATTCCTCATGCTAACGCTCGCAGTGCTCATCGAGATATTAAACCCGGCAATATTCTCATCTTCCCGGGCACTGAGGGCATATATTCCTCAGGATTCAATATGAAGCTTGCTGACTTCGATACTGCAACATCTGAACGACCTATTGATGAGACTGAGTCCAGTCTGCATAATAATGATGGGAGCAGAACATATTGTAAGTCTTCACGTCCCTATACATCGCTACTTTTACTAACCATTTTTTTTCTTCAGGTGCTCCCGAGGCTTGTAGGTTCGAACCCTGGCAAGACACGACCATAACACCAATTCCTTTGTCCTCCGATATCTGGTCTCTTGGTTGCGTCTTCAGTGAGGCTCTCGTGTGGGTCTCTGGCGGTATGACTGCTCTTGAAGAGGCTGTCGGCCAACGCAAAAGGGAGATCGAGATGAACTATCCTGATTTGATCGCAAATCATGGTGATTGTTTCCACAACAGAAAAGTCGCATTGAACTGTGTTTTCGAATCTCAGCAGGCTGCCGTTGATGCCCTAGAGGGTCCCAAGAATCTCTCGGGGAGTGTCAGCCTCCTTATAAAGAAAGGTATGCTCGTGACCCATCACGAGAGATACCATGCTCGAGACTTGTGGAATAACTTCAGGGGTCGATATGATGACTTGTTTGGTCTAGGCAGATCCCACAGTTTGCCCACCAATTGCCGCCATCGCCTTAGTCCTGAGTTTGCCAGCTCACCACATTTTGTTACATCTCCGCGAGGCAGCGAGTCCAATTTTCGTCAGGAACCCCATCAGTGCACAGATTCTAATCAAGGAAAAGAAAGGCGGGCGATCGGCGACTCCCCTCGGTATCATCCGTATTCGAGCCCCGTGGACGGTACCTTACAAAGTCCTTATCCTGGTGCACACGTTGGCTTAGGAGAGTCAACCCATCAAAATCTCCCTTTTGAAATCTACAATGGTGAACCTCCGGGTTCCCCTGAATCTGGTCATCATCTTGACGACTTGCCGAAAATAAGCACGTATGGGCTCGGGACCTCACCTACTGCGCCTTCAGCCGATTTCCCAAGCATTGGGTTCCCTATTCAGGACAACCATGGCCAATCTCTTTATCGAAGTCCTATCACCAACTCACGGGACCAAGACAAACCAGATGCCCAAAAGATTACCACTGTGGTAAATGTGGTTCACCGCCGCAAATTCACAAACAAGAGGGAGCAGTTGGATGGATACGAATCCTTCCGCGATCGTATCGGCCGGAGACATTTCATCTTTGTGATAGATGACTCCCAGTCGATGCGTGGTGTGAAAGGTGAAGTCCTTGAAGTGGTTGAAACTCTAGCGTGGCTTGTCAGGGACATCGACATATCATGCCCGGAGATCCGTTTTACTTCGAAGCCCGCAAAGCGATACCCACCAGCGATGCTACATCCTCTATACAATGTGCTAAGCATGGACAAGATAATTTCTCCAGTGCGTGACTGGCTAAACAAAGACAGAAACGAAGAGTGCAATATGAGACATGCACTTAACCAAATCTTCACAGATACCAGTCTCATTGATGCCAAGAAGCCGACGAGTGTTCTGGTTCTTACCAACGGAGTATGGGAGGGCGGCGCTGATGACCATAAATCCGTGGAGGAATGCATCACGAATGTTCTCAAGAGAATGGATAACAAAGGAGTCAGTGACACCGGTTTCACTTTTCAATTTGTGAGCTTTGGTGACGATCCAGATGGTCTTTTTCGTATGACATATCTTGACGACAATGCCCCTTACAAGAGTACTACAGGAAACAGGGTGTAAGTCGTTCCTATACAAACCACTTTAAAGACCGAGCTAATCCATCTAGCGATATTGTCGACCACAAAAAACACACCGATGACGTGTGGGCGATTCTTATAGGAGCAGTCAGTAAGAAGAACGATGATAGTTCGCTGGGTCAATCAACAGGGAGGCATACACCATGTTGACCGTTTTGGCAATTTGATTTGAGTTATACGGGCGTTCGGGCGTTCGGGCGTTCGGGCGTTCGACAGGCATATCGGAGGCGGGTATATATACGGACGATCTGATGAGCTTTGTTTCTTACTATTTGGATACCCTTGGGAAGGTCGGTGCAATTGAGTTTCAGAGATGGGTAATGGGAAGCTATGCTGTTAAAGCCTTAGCGTCTTGTCTTGTTACCATTCCGGGTTTGAAGAAGACATGGGATTGGATGGAAGTGTTAGTCCAGAGTATTTGCGTGGGTAGTTGGTTACCCTATGGCTGATCGTGGTGATCTAGGTTTAGAAGAGAGGACATATCTAAGAGGATCCTCAGTATATATTGTGTTCTTCAACTGATTTAAGGAGCAATTGATGTTGTTCTCTAATTGAGAGACGAGTTTTGTCCGAGAAATGTCTTCACAGCCTTTTGAGTAATTGATATCACGTTCTAGTAGCCATCATTTGACATGTCAACAACTCGATGGAGTGTCACAATAACTACCGGCTTTAACGTTAACCAATTCGATCAGCAAAATTTGCACTGCGGTCATTATGGAACTCGATTTTGTCAGACAAGGCAATCCTCAGTATCGTTCGTCTATGTTCTCTCTGTTGAGGGTGTTTAGTTGACTTAGACTACAAGACCGCCATACAAGCTTATAGCCGTATTTCAGCTGAGGATGAGGAATAAATGACCCGATACTATTACCACCTAACAATGGCGCCACCAAATTGATCATGATATTGTGACTCAAAGAACATGCATCACCGTTTCTGGCCGTGGTCGTGTGACCATACAGCATATGCGAGGATAAGGGGTTACTTCAGAGTGAAACATATCACATCAAATACCAACTCCCATTAACTTATTGAACATTCTAATCGCTGTACTAACAGAATAAACTCGAGTTTACAAGCAATTGTCAAGAAGATATTGAAGATATTCCCAGCCAAGACGTTTCATCCTCCGATTCCCTTTCCGGGGGCGGGCCACTAAACCGTAAATGCACAAGCGCCAAAAGCTACCCTTTCAATCTCCAAGCTCCCCTCCAGCGTCATCTTTCTCTTCCCAACCACCACACCACAACATCACCACCATGGCTTCCTACATCGATACATCCCTCGCAGAGGCTCAGCCCGCACCCGAACTTCTTGGTGAAGTTAAGAAGCCCAAGAAGAAAAAGGTGCTGCTTATGGGAAAGTCTGGTTCAGGCAAATCGAGTATGAGAAGTATCATTTTTAGCAATTACATTGCACGCGATACACGAAGACTGTAAGATCTCTACTGCCAGGTGATGATAACTCGTGCTAACTTCATGTGCAGCGGCGCTACTATCGATATCGATCTCTCCCACGTCAAATTCCTCGGCAATCTAACCCTCAACCTCTGGGACTGCGGTGGTCAAGAAGCCTTTATGGAAAACTACCTCTCTCAACAACGCGTACACGTTTTTTCGAATGTCGGCGTCCTAATCTACGTCTTCGACATTGAATCCCGCGACGTCGACCGCGATCTCGCAACATACGTGTCCATCCTCTCCGCGCTCCTTCAATACTCTCCCTCCGCCAAGATCTACATTCTCATCCACAAGATGGATCTCGTGGTCCCGACAGCGCGCGAAAGCGTGTACGACGAGCGGATCCGAGTCGTGCGACAAAAGACGTTCGAGTATGGAAATTCGGTCGGTATTGCGGCTAGTTCGATTGAGCTTACGCCGTTCGCTACGTCGATTTGGGATCAGAGCTTGTATAAAGCCTGGGCGTCGATTATTCACGATTTGGTACCTAATTTATCCGTCATCGAGCGAAACCTTGCGAATCTCGGTCTTGCTATCGAAGCGGAGGAATTACTACTCTTCGAACGCACGTCTTTCCTCGCTGTGTCATCATGGACATCAACCGAAGGCCAACGCAATCCTACCGAGGATCGATTAGAGCGCATGTCCAACATTATGAAGCACTTCAAGCAGAGTATTTCGCGATTCACGGGTACGCCGCGCAATGCTGAGCAGTTTATTCGCATGGAGCATAAAGCTGGAAATCGGTTTAGTCTGTTTATTCTCAAGTTTACGACAAACACGTATCTGATGGTTGTGCTTCCACCTGGAGAGGCTCGGTTTAATGCTGCTATGCTGAACTGTCAGATTGCGATTGAGCATTTCAGATTCTTGGATGGGCCTGCAATTCAACCTGCCAACCCAACAACACCTGCTGCTGGCTAGTGGTGATCTACATGATATTTGGCGTTAGGTGTTGAGATACCACATAAGTGATGGGCGTTAGATATGGGATCAATTTTACAATTTTAGTGTCTATTCATGACCTCTATGTCACTACCTTGAGAAACCAGTCGGTTCAATAATCAGATCCCAAACGCCAATCATCCATACCTAAGTCCACTTGACAACAGCGGTACCTCCCTTCTTGAATTCGGACATCTCCCCTAGGACGAGGCTGTGATCGGTGTGATCCTTATTGGGGAATGTTGTGGAAAGAACCCATGGTCTGTTTCGTGTCTCTTGTGAAGCTCCCTGAACAAAACCATAGACATCGCCAACAGTGTGGGTAGTGTTGAACCGAGCAGGAAGACGTGTGCCATCAGGCATCTGGATTCGGATCATAATCGTTGGCTGGGAATCATTGACTGTCGGGGCGCTAGAGGATGAAGGAGCGGCGGCTGGTGCAGCGGTAGAGCTTGAGCTTTCTCCAGCGCCAGGCACAACAGCTCCAAGTCTTTGACCAGAACCACCGAAAGGTCTGTACTGCTTGGGCTGAGGCTGGTATGGTGTTTCGTGCTGGTGAAGCTTGACGTCGATTGGCTGATCATGCTGGACGTTCATGAGGTGAAGAGGTGCACGACCGGATCGAATCAATGCCAGGTCGGCCTGGTTTGCGGGGTCATCGAATCGTCGGAGATCTCCATCGTCAATGCTGAAACCATCCTGCCAAATGTGAAGGACTCGCTCTTGAGATTCGGCGTTGGAGGGACGAACGGGACCAAGAGGATCAGGGATGCTGCGGCTCTCAACACCATCACCACCGAGAGTCTGTCCTGTTCCTCGGAAACGACTGGGCTCGGATGGACCGGCCTCGTTTTCGGCATCGGGACGAGCAGCGTTGCTGATTCGTTAGCTTTGTCTTTGGATTCATGCCTTTGCAGATTCATTGTCACTTACGCTTTCGCCTTGGCGAGAATGTCGCTGATGATCTTCTTAGGACCAGCCTCTTGCTGGCTAGGGTCCTGAACAGCTAGTCCAGACTTCTCACCACCAGCAAACAAGTTTCCTCGTCCATCATTGTCCTCGGGGTCGGAATCGTCATCGTCATCATCTCCGTGATCGTGCTGATGAGACGAACCACCAAGAGATCCTAGAGTAGCAATTCCAGTCTTTCTCTGTTGCGAAGGTGCGCTCTTTCGGGCGGGTTGACTGCTGCGGGCAGCCTCTGGAGCAGGTCGGCCATCGAGGGTTCGGGGACCAGTGTAGTTGTCTGGTGCAGGAGCTGTAGATGTGTCGCGGTTGTCCTCCTCGGCGTCGCGGAACCAAGCGTTACTGGCCTCTGCAAGATCCCAATTGTGCGCTTCAAGATACTGGCGGGCCTTGACGATATTAGTCATGTTTTTTCAATATGAATGTAAAACAAACCTCCTCGGGGCTTGCGCCGCTCAAGCCTGCGAACTCGACGATCTGACCTTCACGGTCTGCCATGTTGATGTAATAGCGGGGTAGCTGAAATGGGATTCGGTGGATGTTTCGGGAACGATGAAAGATTCGAGTTGAACTGTCGAGATCGAGTAATTAGATAGAAAAAAGAAGGGATTCAGAGTTGATGTGTTAAAAGCAAAAGCAGGCAGGCAGCTCCCTCGTCACCAGCTAAGCACAGCTCTTGGTGGCGGTGGACACCCCACCTTCCATTGTGACACAACTGCTCCACCCACCACCTTCCCGCTCGGCTGCAGCCTTACGTAAGGATTCTGGGGATTGCGACGGTAGAGGGCCGAGATCGTCAACAACCTCTTTTACATCTGTATAAAGACGACGGCGACGATACCAACAACAGCGCCTTTAACCAGATCGAACCACACACCGATTCACCATGGCCGACGAACACAACCATCTTGCCGAGTCCGGCGTTACATTGCACTCCGACAGCGAACTATACTCTGGAGGTGATGATCTATCATCAGGCTCAAACTCTCCCGTCATCCTCTACAAGCCTCCTACTGTTTGGTCATTGATACGTGGAGCTGCCATCAACCTGCTGCTACCCTTTGTCAACGGAATGATGCTTGGTTTCGGAGAGCTGTTTGCCCATGAGGCAGCTTTCAGACTAGGTTGGGGCGGCACAAAGGCGAGATACATTTTCTTGAACTCGATATGAACTCTACTAACAAACTCAGGTCTTTCCTCTTACTCGAAGAAGAGCGCACCCTATCGGACCTGGTATCGAGCTTCGAGAAAAGCACCGCAGTCCCCGCCCTTCGCTGGACGACATCGCAAGCCTGGAGTAGATCTGCTGGAAGCTCGTATCGAGAATATCTGTTATAAAATACCGACTGAATCATATACGAAGAGCTGGACGGATGAATGCATATCATGTTAAATAATTGAAACTACATCATTAGAGAGGATCATGGGCTATGTTTCGTTACAGAGGCGGTTCAATTTAAATATTGCACGCAGCGACATCAATTGCAGTCAACTTAAATCAACTCTGTCAATCAACTCAACTATCAGTCAACTTAATCGCTGCTATCAACTCGTCACTGGATGACCCCGACAAGTCATCCGGAGATCATCGGCGACGGACTATCGCGAACCCGACATTTACCCGCCGGTGCCGGAAAACCTCCAAAAAATTCCCAGCAGCATCATCGCGCGCAACTTATCCACCCGATCATCCCACATAATACCGCCGCAATGCTTCCTAGTCGAGGAATTGTGCGCTCTTTGCCTTCGGGCGCTTTCCAGAGGCCAATCTGCGGTCAATCCGTAGGTGCAAAAAACTCATATAAATGATATATACTGACATATGCAGACCTACAGAACCCTGGGCCGAAAACTCGATGCTAGACAATTCGGTACAGTGAAGAGCGCTCGACCTCTTACGGCTGGAACAAGAGTTGGTGTCAAGAGCATTGCGGCTCCAATTGTTCTTGGTGGTGTTTCTTCTTCAAGGAATTTGTCCATTTGGGGATATAGACTTTGGGGACAGAAGAAGACGGAAGAGCCCATCGCTGAAGCCGCCACGACGACACCCGAGGCTCCTACTCCTCCTGAGACTATCGATCCTACACCCGCCGTCAACGATGCTCCCATTCTCAAGGCTGAGCCCATCGCCGAGGCTGTTCAGCCCGCGTCCGTTACCCCTACCGAATTCGACCTCGAATCTATCGCCGACCTTGCCAACCCCGCCATCCTCAACATGGATGAGTCGCTTGGTTTCTTGAAGGAAATCGGACTTGATTACGGTTGGGGTCCTACATCAGTCATGCAATGGGTTCTTGAGCACATCCACGTCTACACTGGTCTTGGCTGGGGTGGTACCATTGTCGCAACAGCTATTCTCCTTCGACTTGTCATGTTCTACCCTCAAGTCCGCGCTGTCAAGTTCAGTGCCGCTTTGAACGAGTCAAAGAAGGATCCTCGCTTCCAAGAGGCTATCGAACTTATGAAGAAGGGTTACCAGACCAAGGATAACGAGATGACTCAAAAGGGACAGTTCCTCAACAAGATGGTTCGTGAGACACACGGCGCTTCTATGACGGGCATGTTCTGGCCTTTCCTCCAGATTCCTTTCAGTTTCGGTCTTTTCCGAATCATCAACGGCATGACACACATTCCTGTGCCTTCATTGGAAGATGCTGGTTTCCTCTGGTTCCATGATCTTACTGTCGCTGATCCCTTTTACGCCCTTCCTGCTCTTGGTACCACTTTCTTGATCTCTTCCATTGTGGTAAGTTTAACCTCCCAGATTAACCCTTCCTGAATCGACTCCAACGTGTATAGATCAACGGCAAGTACCAACCTGCTGCTCAAAGAGCCACAACCAAGAAGCTCATGTGGGTGATGGGTGGTGTCACACTCATCTTCACCTCCTACCTCGCTGCCGGTGTCAACCTGATGATGACCACCACCGGTGCAGCCGCCCTCGTCACCACCACCCTCCTCAACACCCCCTCCATCCGTCACGCTCTCGGTCTCCCAGCCCAAAAGGTCGAGGAGCCCGTTTACAAGCCTCCCCGCGAGACCAAGGCCAAGGGAATCGAAGGTCTGCGCGAAAGACTGTCTGATAACCTCAGCGAAATGCAAAAGGGCGTCTCTGACCAAATCGGAAACATGACAAACCAGTACAGCGGCACCGCAGAGGAACGTGCCGAGCAGGCTCGCAAGAACCAGATTCGCAAGCTCGAGGAGATGCGCCGAAAGCTTGAGCGTGAGGAGTTTGACAAGAAGTACAAGCGATAGACGAGAAAGTGTATGAATCAAGTGTAAATATAGTCAAAGACATGTTTCAGGATCTGTAATATTAGCATTGGGGTAGCGAAATGATATACCACAAGATAAAGGCTCAAGCCGAGGGAAGTCAACAGGTCTGTGATCAACGGAAGCTTGGAAAAGAAAAAAGGTATCTAGCATGTATCTATCGATGTAATAAGACCATCCCACGAAAGAAGTTGTACAAAAGAAAAAAGTGTTGACTGAAGTTGTAAGCATTAAGCGTAAACGCATTTAACGACTTGTGTCTCAATTATAAAACTAGGCAAACACTGCCAAGGTTCTTCCTTTTTACCCTCCCGCAGCTTGTTCTCTTTTGCCGTTGTAATAAAAAGTTCCCTCCGTCACTTGGATAATGTAAATAATGCTGATGCTTTCGAAGAGAGTTAAAGCTCAGTCCCCCCTTGTTCCTACCTCCCTTTGTTCGCTTCCCTCTCTATACCCGTTTGCGTTCCGTCATGTTTATTCAGTAATACATCTTAGAAGGGCATACGAAGCCTTAGAATACGGTGCCGTCGCTCTCGATCAGGATCGGGGGCTCCTTGGTATTAGGTCTGTTGATCTCGGCAATCTCGCGGCCACCCTGGGATATGTTAGTGGAATTCTTGATCTTGGATGTTTCATGACTCACCCTCCAGCTACCAGCCTCTAGAAGCTGTGGCAAGGTCAACTCGTTGCCGCCCAACTCAGGCTTCAGAACCTTGTTGACCTCCTCACAGAGCATATCGAGGAAACCAACTGTGACACCTCTCCACTCAACGATGACATCGTCACTAGGCTCAAACATGGGTGCTACCTCAACACCCTTAGCGCCTGTCCGTTGCACCCACTCATTGTAATTCTGTAGACCTCTCTCCAGATCGTCCTTCTTGACGTTCAAGACACCCATATCGACGAAAAGACCACCGTTTCGGTACTCTGGTAGACCAGTGAGCAATTCGGTTCCGGCAAAGTGCATCTTGAGGAGCTGTTGCATGGGTTGCATAAGCGAGTAGGTGAGCCACTGAGTGAGCTTGTGGAATGGCAGAATTGACTCCCAGGCAGCGGCGTTGGAGCTGTTGGGGAAAGCGGAAACCTTGGGAGATGCGCCGGGCTGAGGCATCGCCTGGCAAGGCCAAGCATCGCCGAGGGTAACACCATTGATCGCTGTTCGGTTTGTGGGCCAGATAGGAGCGAGGCCTGTCATTAACACGTTCCACAGGACGGGCAAGGGAACGATGAGCAAGGATGATGCCTGTGTCGAGGGGTGACCAAGAAGGTGATCTAAACAATTAGCCTTGTACAGAGTGGCATTCGACGCGACTTACCAATCAAGCATCCAGGGCGACCTTCATAACCCCAGAAGTCGTCCTTGGCGGCCAAAGCTTCACCCAGGCGGATCAGCATGTCAGTGCGACCTTGGATACCGGCCATTTCGTTGCCTGGTTTTGACTGAAGGCCAGCAGCAAGCTTTTCGACTGTAAGGGTCTTGAGACCATCCTTGTCGACTTGGAATTTGTTGTTGGGGTTTCCAGAGAATAGACCCTATAAAATTAGCATTGAAATGTGTCGCGAAGATAATTACTCACACTCTTGAACATCTCCAGACTGGCAACTGCGATACCCTCTGATCTTCTGTACACGCGACCGTTCTCGTTGCTCTTGTATGTCCAGCTAGTTCCTGCGCCAGCATCCAAAAGCACACTGACGAGGAAAAGATCGATTAGACGTCGACAGCGCTCTGTGTTGTCGATATTAGAAGGCCAGGTTGAAAGCAGCTGGGCGATGCGATCTCGACCACCAACGGCAAAATGCTGGTATCTGCCGTGGCTGGGAATGCTGAGATAGGGGGCATCATAATCTCGCTGTACTCTGTTAGCGATATACTTCAATTGCGGTCGCGCTGCTCTCTGTCGCGTCGCTTACCTTGATAATTCCAGTAACAAATGTGACCACATCGTCAAACTTGCTCATATCCACATCAAAATGCTTCAATTCATTGCGCAGAGCCTTGTCAGTGACAATCTTGCTTCTCTCTCTCACAGCACCAAGACTTTTCAGATAACCGGCGGGATCGAGCTGAGGGTCCGGAGGTCGAGGAAGATCGATCTTTGGTAGTTTGACTGGAGACATGGGACCGGACGTGCTAGCAGCAGAAGTTCGATTCATGGGGTTACGGTTATTGGCGGCAGCAGGCGATCTCAAGCTTGATGAGTGCGAGTTTACGCTCACATTGGATTGAGAAGTGTTGATGGCCTGGTCGGCCTTTGGCGTCTTGTCTTTGCGTGAAAACAACCCCATTTTGGTAGATTTCGATTCGGTAACACAGGTGTTGTACAATTACTGTTGTAGATTATTGAATCTGGGCTGATAGAAAGACCAGACGAGAAAGTAGAGGATTCGGGTAGGTGGGGCCTCTAAAGCACGGGATGTACTGGAGGGGAAGGGTCCGTGTGGGCGCGCGAGGCAGAGGAAGAGTGTGAGAGAGGTACGAGCGTCGTGCGTCGTGGGTGTCGAGGGTCGGAACGAAGCGAGAAATGATTCGACGGCGCAAGATGCGCAGCGCAGGCGTTGAGTTTGAACCTCGTGTGTTTAAGGCAAGGGATATTAGTTGATATCTGACAGGTCTGTCGCAGTGAATATGAGATCCTCTGCAGACCAAATTAACAACCAACAAAACAAAAAGCAGTAGACGGAGAGGGAAGGGGATGGGGGTAGGAAGACGGGGCGCGGCGCTTTTGAGGAACCCTCGAGCCAAACTAACAAGCCAACTCGACTGAACTGAACTGACTGATTGACCAGGAAGGCCTAGGCATCTCGGAACCAGATGAGCAGAGAGAGCAGAAGCAGTTGAGCCGTATCCACAACAGTACAATCTACCCTTACAGGTTGAACGAGAAAAAAAAGAGGCGTCAGGGGGTAGACCCTCGACTCCTCTGCGGGGGTTCGGGGCTTGAAAGGCTTGGAGCTAGACCCAACAGTGGTCCAGGCAAAGGACAGCCTACGAGAGACCCGAGCGTCGTTCGGGGCCCCTGAGTCCGTCGGCGATCGCACCCAGGGAACCAAGGATCCGCAGGGATGGTCAAGCACGCACACTATCGCTATGGCGGTTGATTTGGGGGCTTGCAGCCGCTTTGCTGCCGTTACTGCACTGAGCTTGTCTAGCTTGGTCGCGAGTCAAAGGGTTTTTGGCGTGTGTTGCTTGGCTGCAATATTTTGTTCCCCGAATCACATTGAACCCTGTGATAATTATGAATTCATCTCCGAATGGATCCTTCTTATGATGCAATTGTGTTTCTTGTATCAATCCAGGATAAAATCGGATACTTTGTCAAAGAACCTTGATGCTGGACTGATGCTTGACATGACAGCCTTGTTGAATAGCCTTAATCATCGACGCAGACTATTGGAGTTGGGTCGTACTGAGTGACGGCAAGTGTCTCGACGGAAATGAGATGGGCGCAGCGAGTCATGGAAGGTTCGTGACAGCCTGCTAGCGAAGCTCTTGGTGCATTGCACACAAGACGGAGATGTTAGTGGATGCCGGACCAGCCAAGTGCCAGCACTAACAACGACCGACCTCGCAGTTGGGAACTGCTTTCCCAAATAGAGCAAGCGTGTGTTAAATCACAGAAGAAGCGCAATATTAGAGTCGATTGATTTCTGCCGAATATTGATCACCGGCGAAAGAGAAGAGAGGATCGGCAAAAAGCGAGACAATTGCAACGTAGTCGGTAGATGTCAATATAGACGAGACATTCTGGAATTCGAGACTCGTAATGAAACCCACAATCGAATCAACCGATATTCCCTTCGTCTCGGCAGGCAGGCAGTTTTTGTTTTCTCTGATGAGGCTAATTGAGATAAGGACGCCAGATGTCAAGCGAAAAGAGGAAAGTGGCACTTTGGAGGGGAAAAAGAAAAGAAAAAAGTTAGAAGAAAAGAGGGCTGACCAAACAGAATGAAGATGCACGATAGGGAAATGCCGCCAAGAATAATAAGATTCTGAGAATCGAATGTTGGAGGAGGAGAGAGAAAGAAAAGGTGTCAATAATTGGACAGGTGAGGTTGTAAGTGCAGTCACGAGTGAACAAATTGGTGTTGAGGAAGGAGCCACCACATCAGCCGTGCCTACCTTTATTGAACAACACAATGAATGACCCAAACAAACAAAATGTTTGCATCTTGCATCTACATGAATCTACCTATTCAGCATTCAACAACCAAAAAACGGTGCCCAACAGCAATCATCAAAATTGCTTCTTTCTACCTCAACCGCTTAATCCCCACCCAATCTTAAGTTACAGGGCACAGGGACGGAACAGCACGTGGCAATCAGAGACACGGCGGCCCGTGAGGCTGCTTATTGAAGCTTGAATAACAACTGAGACATTGAAATATGCATGCATTTATGGTGTATGTGTCTATGTCTATGAACAAACACAAATACCATCTCAATTGATTACCCGCAGTATAACCTCCACTGACTCGCTCTTCAATTCCAGCACATTTACAGAGTACTCTGTACATCAGATACGAATTAATGCTAATGCTGCGGCAGATTTCCGAGTCAGCCTCATACCACCCACACAATTCACTCTTTAGGCTGTCAAGCCCTGCATGCAGTTCCAGGTACAATGATACCTCACTGTCACATTCAACCCCGGACCACAAGATAAGATACCGGGGGGTTCCATCCTTGTCATGAAGGAATATTCAGGAACGAATAATTGTGCATCTTTATTCTTTATCCGCATATCTTCCGCACAGCCTTCTCTTCTTGGAGAAATACCCGCCAAAAGGTTACGTTACCAGCACTGACTCGAGTGTCATCATGAAGAAAAAGGTTGTTCATGATCCACTGGGAGTAGCTTCTTTGTCGATCCATCATCAGGGATCTTTGTGCAGATTCCGGTCGGTGATCTACCAAGCATGGGCCATGTGAATGACAAGCGAAGGTCATTATTCGTTCTGTCTAACACAAATAGCTTACGGTCGGCCTGCCTCTTTTGCCCTATCACGGATGGTCCCAAACGAACACCGGAAGGAACTAGCTAACCCGAACCAGGGAGTACAATTTACTTGGTAAATCACCCGGAACTAAATCACCAAGTCAGGGGTAATCTTGTGCTTCCCAAGGTGTTCCTTCCTGGGTGCTGGTAAGGTAACGGCTTCTTTCAAGCTTCTGCTGACTCTCCCCCCTAGCAGTGACTGCATTGGCGTCTATTAAGCGTCTGTGCGAGTTACCTCCAATGTTGTGCATCGTCGCCGCGCCTCACCCGCACGCACGACCTTGACCAATGACGTTACAAGCGATATCATTCAACTGATTACACGACATTACAGACATATCCATTCAGACATTACCGGTATACCCATCAAATGTCTTGAGCCCAAGCTTACATCGTCGATCGAATCGTAAGAATCGTCGGAATCATCGCCTACTTACGAATACATATCCACAACTCAGGCCGAAGCAAAAGAACCTTTCCCTGCACAACGGAACAATAGACGCTTAGTACCAAAAACGGCTCCGACCCTTGATTTCATCGGCCCGGATCGTCTTCCCCCGGCGGACCCAAGCCATTTTGGGGCTTCACCGGGTCTTGAACGTAGCCTTTCCGACTCTATGATCCTTGTCGTCGTTCCTGGCTAAGCGGAACCTACATGAGGACAAACTCTTAGGCGATTGGTACCGGCAACGAGATTAGGGGATGCAGAATGGAAGTGGAAGCCACGGGAGAAGGGCAGACAGTAGAAATGCCGTCGTTGCATTCCAAGACAAGGACACCACCAACTCAAACGTTGAAAAAGGGTAATTCGTCAGTTCTTTGGGCTAAGACAAGAGGGTCTGAGGGCAATCAATCTTGCATATCCATTCCGCGCCATTGTGATCATCTATCTTTATTAGCTCGGGCAAGCGGGTGGCAGATGGTCGTTCTCTTGGCTGAAGTTCCCAAGATTATCAATGTCGCATGTCGCATTTTGCGTTGTTTTTATTTTATCCTCCCAAGTCATTTACCAATTTTCCCGAATCCCATGTCAAAGCCCCTGTCGCCGGATTACTTCCCCGAACATCCACCATAACATTACCATTTCATTAAATAACAAGCAGTCTGATCCCACATGGCAACCTTACCCTACTCTCAGCCAAAAAGTTCGTTTCCAATATGCGTGGCGTCGGGCTTTCTTCATTAGGTTCAACTAGGCTTGTCCTATACAAAGCGCCATGCCCCAGACTATGGACAAATCTGTGTTGCATGACTCTTGCGCTTCAGCTACGAGACATTATGACTCTTTTTTGTCTTTCTTGAATCTGATACTCAGGGTGTCGCGGTTGAATCAGCATTGATCCTCTTTTGAATCAGGCCAAGATAACATCAATCCTACAAGCATTATGACCGAATGCAACTCTTGATCCCAAAGTACCAGTATACGCGGTATCATTTCAGGGTTCAATTACAAAGGAATCAATCCCCTGTCCATTCCCACGTTTCCCACACTTTGGGGACCTCGGTGCCGCAGGACCGCATTACATTTAACCAACCCTTGCTCTTGCTTGTCTGTCTCCATTTACACATGAAGTATGGTTTCCGAAATCATGATGCCATGTCCGTAGTTTTCCTCCGTAAGAATTTCCACTCCAATGCAAGGCTGGCAGCAAACATGGGCTTGTTCCTCGGGACGTTTCAGCCATGGCCAGAAACAGACCTTCCCTCCGATGATCCCATCGCTTCGTTGCATTGTGACCAGAGAGCCGGTAACCTAAGCTGTTCTGGTTTCTGCGCATCAATTAAACTTTGTTCGCTTGGTTTCACAATACGAATTGAGATGTCAATACCGACGTTAGCCAAAGGGTTAACCAACGGATGACATTCTCTAACCAACAGAGGATGTTTTCCAGGTGTTTTCTAGAAAGGGACTCAACCGACGTAACTTTGGCTTAACTCTCTACCGTTTGATGGCTGGGCTGAAACAAGTGTCAAGATAACGTTTAGTTTGGACGAGGGTCCTTGCGTCGGAGATGTGGCATGTTGGTGCAGATATTTGAGTTTATAGGTGAAACGGGATACATGAGTCGTTTCTGTCAGGTACAGGAACAGTGACGGTGAGGCTTTGTGGAGGAATGGTTGAAACTATGGATGTCTCTTGATGACGTGGATTGGTTTCTTGTGGTGAGTTGTGATGTGTTAGTTTGGCTTGGTTTGAGAAAGGATTCACTCGTTGATGCAGGTTAGATTGTGGGTGACATGTCTTTTGCTGATCGTCTCTTTAGGGATATGTACACTTACAGGTTTTGAGATGGTGTATTCCAAGATGTCCATCCAAATGATTGCATAGCATAGCTTTGCCTCAGTGCTATACTTTGAGTTCCCTCGGTCCAAACACGGCAATAAATGGAAACTCCAACCGCATTGCCGCCGTTGAAGAGAAGAGGCCTTTTAAAGCCAACAAGCTTGTATACTAGCATCTCTCATAATATCCAGACAATGCTATTCGCCGATGGCTTACAAGTAAAGTTCCGCCGGCTGTCAAAAACGTGGACGGGAATTATCGAGTCTCGGGTAGGTTCTGGGAATAGCTTCATAAATGGGTTGCAACCCACCACATTGTTATTTGAGAAGTTCTCTACGGTTTTGAGCTGGATATATCAGTCAATATGAGATTATATATGTGAATTGCATGCTTTTGTCATCTTTTGCCGCGCATTCAGTATGCATAAGCAGCCCACATGCAAAGATGTGGTTGGCTACAGCAATCTGACAACAGTTGACTTCTTTTTGTCCAACTATGAAGTATTACTCTACTTGGGTACTTTAGGCTTATTTATCCAGATGCAATTATCACAAGGTATTGAATGTTTCTGTGTTTCGATTAATCGTATAATGATATCGTGGCATAGACCGGTCGCACTTTCCTCGAGTCTTTCTTTCTATTGCTTAGTTGGCAGGCACAGCCTGATGCGACTCTAAATCTGCTCAGCCCCGCGCGACCATCTTCCTCTTCTTTCAGCTCATGTTCACCCAAGATATTCTTTATCGTCAGCCATCACGAAGGCATCATCACAATGTCGGGCCTGGAGATTCTAGGGGCTGTTGCAAGCTCTATCGCTCTGGTGCAAGCAGTGAAAGGGTCCCTCAAGGCTATTGACTTGTTGCGCCAGAATTCTGAGATGAAGAAGCAGTGCAATAAATTGAGAAGAGAAGTGAGTCCACATCAGTTTTTGATGAATTAATATTAACACCGCAGCAGATTATCATGATAGAATGCTTCATCATGCAGGCACAACAACAGACTGTCCAGCAACAGCTTCTTGGTTCGTCGGAGCACCCTTTAGTCTCTTTGGCGACAGAAGAGCTTGAGGATATATTAAACGAACTCAACGAGATCGTGGAGAAATACTCGCATTCTCGCAAGGCGCATGACCCAAAGCGCTATACCGACAAGATGAAATGGTTCACTGAGGCCTCCAAGATCGAGGAGCTTTGCGATAGAGCCCAGGCAACAAAGTCGAACCTGCATATGGCCATTACATTTCGAGTTTCCTCTATGGTAGATAGAGGCAATATGCGACAAGAAGTGTGAGTGCCAGAAGTACGAGTTCTTGAAGTATCATCCAGAATTGACCAACCGGGACAGGCTATTTCATCGCGTCACACAGCAGTTAACATCCTACACGCACGAATCTTTCAACGACCAGAGATCCTTGACTGGGCTACCTGAGATGAACTCCATGATAGCCTACCGACCTCGGATCCAAGAGTTGGAGGAGCAAGGCGTCGTTGTTTCGTCGAGATCAAACGAGGAAAAGTTCGAGACCCAGGGAACATCCCCAAGTGGAGAGTCTAATTATACTACCATCACCACCAAAGAAGAGACTTTCATAAATGTCACAACAGTTCAGCCTCTAGGGACACGCGCATGCAGCTTTGCTTGCCAATGCCGCTGCCACCGCAATCAGCGAGAATATAACGGCGGCGCATGGGCAAAGTCTATACTGGGATCATGGCTCGTCAGGTATGATTTTTCAGGCAGTACTTGTAATGGCAGATGCGGGACGAATACGGGAGTTAAACTTGAATATCGGCTGCCTAAATGGCTTTGGGCTGGAGTTGTCTCACTTGAAGCACGTCAAGGTCCGAAGTTGAATTTGTCACTGCGCCCGCGCAGAGTACTTGGAACACTTGCAGAAGAAGCGGATATTTTCGACATGTTAGAGCATCCCTCGGCACTACAAGAGCATCTTCGTGAGGGCTATAAGTACTTTCCGGATGACGTTCACCCGTTAGGTATAAGTTTATTGCAAGTATGTCCTCTATCTCTTGCACAACATCAGGATAAATAGCTGACGAAACGATCGTAGTATTCCATAAACCGCAGTAGCTGGGGTAGTGTTGAGATTCTGTTGGAACTTTGGAAGAACATACTACCACAACAAGGACTGCCAAGGTTCGTTTATCTAAAATTGGAATCGGAGTTCGCTAATGAGAATCAACAGAGCTATTCGTTATGCGTTTATGAGAAGATACGATGACCATGAAGAGCCTCCTGATTCGTTGTATATCATACTGAACAAATTGGCATCACTCGTACCTAACTGGGATGAGGATTGCACAACCAATGTCCATTTGGAAGCTGCAAACCCTGGAGGGACAGCTGACAGAATGTTGAAAGCCTTGCAAAGGGACCCGTGGGCCATCGATGAGCAGGATGAGCTTGGAATGTGCCCTATCCACCACACTGCGTATGAGGGGAATTCCGAGGCTCTTGTTCTCTTGATCATGGCCGGAGCCAACATCAATCAGCCTTGTGGTCTCGGATACACTCCTCTTGTATGGTCTGTACACGGTCAACAGGAGGAAGTCACAGAAAAGCTTCTGGAGTACGAAGAGTGCCGGATCCACGTGAATGACTTGGATCTCGACGGACGTGCAGCGTTACATCACGCTATAAATAACAACTTCCCTGCAGGTGTCCGCATGTTACTTGAAGCCGGGGCGATGACCAAGTGGCCTAACACAACCACCAACCCAACCACGCCCATCATGACAGTTCTTGGGTATCACTGTAATATAGATCAGGAGACTGTTGATGAGATTGCTGATCTTTTGCTGATGCATGGAGCCGACCTCGAAGAAAGAGATCAGAATGGCAGGACACCAATCATGGCAGCGATAATGGGCAGGAATATACTGGCGCTACGCAAGTTTGTTAGTGCAGGGGCATCCCTGACAGCTATGAGCTCGATGAATCATAATACTGTTCACATGGCTGCTGCTGGTGCTGATGTTGAGACACTGGACTACATTGCGAAGTTGGATCTCACAGGCGTACAAGTGACGCAACGAGCAACTGATGGTATCAATCCTCTGTATTTATTGCATCTGTGGTGCATCCGACCTCCCTGGGAAGTAAACCATCATCGTCCTCAGTTGAGCTCCGCAGCGATCGAAGCATTCATCGCCTTCTATTTCGACTTGCTGATACCTGAATTAAGGCGGCACATGTCAACTATCGACGAGCTTCTTCAAGCTGTCAAAGATAGAGATTCATCTACAGCAACCGTCATACTGGATCAGCTCATCGAGAAGAACGTCAAGTGTGGAGAACCAGACCTCGTGGGATGGTACAGAGGATTGAAAGGATACATGTCCGGTGGTGATTGGGACCATCTAGCAGATGTTTTCAACGAGGAAAATGATGAAACATATGAGAAGATCGAACGAGCGAAAATTGCGAGAGGGAAAGCGATTACAGACCCAGAGATGGATGAATTTTTCTGAAGAGATAACAGGTGCGTCAGAGAGCTGATCAACAAGTATACAAAGTACGACTCAATCTATACGACATATCTTCTTATACAGCTATATATTTCAATGCTTCTCAGGCACATCGACTGTTCTTGGTTGGTCATCCTCCCCTTGACCATATAGTATGTGATCAGAGACGTCTTCAATTCTCAAGAAAGTCTTGTTTCCCTTGACAAACCAGAAAATAAGTGAAATAATAAGCATAATTCCAAACACGAGAATGGCAAAGTTCATATCCCCAAAAGCTGGGTTTGGTGAACTTGGGAAAAAGAAAAAGACTGTAGTGATGGCAGTGTAGATGATGGAAACAATGTTGAGCGCTGGTCCGAATCTACCCAGCCCAAACTCTCCTCCTGAAGGAAGCTTGTCTCGGCCAACAACCATCAAGACAGCGATAGGGATTGCATATGAGATGGTAAGGGCGATGGTGCTAACACTCAGGATAGCATCGAGAGTTGTACTTGAGAAGAGATACAAGAGTCCAACAATGTTGATGATGACTCCTTGAAGGATCAGTGAGCGAGCAGGAACCTCCCAGTAAGGATCAACATAGGAGAAATATTCTGCAAATGGTAGACCTCCATCTCGGGCGAAACTCCAGGTAAGTCTCGAGGAGGATGTCACGATTGAGATACCCTGACCGAAACCGTTGAAGACGAATAGAGCGATCAGGACAGCTGCACCCTTGAGTCCTACAATGTTCTGTACGACTTCGATAAAAGGGAAGCCAGAGGGAGGATCCAGAGTGGTGTCGAGATCTTGGATGCAGAAGAGGGTGGCGACAAGAAAGATGAAGCCTGAGATGGCGCCGAGAACAATAGCCATCACCATTGTTCTAGGTCCATTTCGTCGAGGGGCTGGAATCTCTTCGACCATGTGGATGACGGAGTCGTAAGCCGTCAAGCCATATGCAGCCTGTACAAGACCAAGGAAGAAAACCACACCATCAGTCCAACCTTGATCATTGATCCATGCTCCAAAGACGAATTTGGGTGACTGATATTCGAGATCCGATTTCGTTCCGACGAGGATAGGAAGGGCGAGGGAGAAAGTAACGAAGAGACCAACGAAACCAACTGCGATAAAGTTGTTGAACCAAGGGAGGAATTTCTCAGAGCGGCAGCCGACGTAGTTGACAAATGTAAATAGGATGTTGATTCCTGTATACACAAGGAACTTTACCCAGCCGTTGTTGAGTCCTGTCCACGAAGGATCGAACATAAGCTTCATTGACAAGACAAAATCCGCCATGAAGGCAATCTGCGAAGCAGAAAGACACCACCATCCAAGGGTGCTGATAAAAGCGGTCATATAACTCATAAACCTGCCCATCTCAGTCCTCCAAAGCTTTCCAGTCCAATACGCCTGTCCCAAAGCGGTCGGCATAGCAGAGCACATCTCACCGAGCGACATGGCGATAGCCAAGTTACACAGACATACGAGGACGAGACCCCAGAGACATGTTACTGGTCCGCCGTTCTGGATACCTGTTGCGAGAGCTTGGGCGCAGACGGCCCATGTTCCGAGAATACAAAAGGCGAGGGAGAGCATGGATGTCATGCTAAACTTGCGGGTGAGGGCTTCGTTGTGGCCGAGAGCGGCGAGGTCTAGGGCGTCGCGCTCGGCTTGATTCATGGTTGTTGCTTTCTCCATGGTGGACC
Organism: Fusarium nanum; assembly: GCA_004367095.1. NCBI lineage: Eukaryota > Fungi > Ascomycota > Sordariomycetes > Hypocreales > Nectriaceae > Fusarium > Fusarium nanum. The sequence continues at coordinate 146,842 of QGDY01000113.1, forward strand.
AGAGCTAGAGTCGACGGTTGAAGAAGGATAGAAGGTTGTGGGCATTCTCTGGCGGAGATGATGAGTTTGAGGATGTGTAGATATCGAGATTCAATCCCAAAGACGGTTGCTTTTGGATGTGGTAGTGCTACTCTTGAGTAGGGACATCAAACCTTTATATATAGATGCCTGTACGTACATCTTTATCTTTACCCCAGATATTCGCCGTTACATGGGGTCGATGCTAGTTCCAAACACTCCGCATGTGCAAAACATTGGCCGTAATCAGTATAGTGTGGCGGTTGGCGTTTCCAAGTACAGCATAGGATAGACGTTCTAGCGGAAGGTTTGTTATCAGTGCAGACATGTCTTATCAGAGATCCTGCATATGCGAGTCCACTGTATACGGGACGGGGATTGTAATTGGGAGTTGGTGCATGATTGGGTTAGGTAAAGGGTGTGATGAAAGATATGCCTTGTTACCGGTATCTCGGAACAGGGTCTAGAAGATGTTAGCGGCCGAGGCTCCGATGGTAGCTATTGAATGTTAGAGTCCTTACAGTATACAGCACAATTGATGATATCAACCGTTGAGGGCATCGTAAAGTTGCAATTTGCGTACCCCATGGGGAAGATTCCTTGTAGATCAAGTCAAGCAATTCATCACGTAACAAATTCACATTTCCTCATCGCAATGACCTCTTCGTGGATTTTAAATTGGGACTTGAGGATCTGATTTGCAGGGATGGGCACCCACTTGGACCTCAAGATGGTGCTTGGACGAATTGGGAAAGTTGGGGCGACAGCTGATAAGAAGTTGAATTATTGTTCGAGTTATTGTTCAGGTCACAGAATGACAGCCGAAGTGACGAATATGCTTTTGTATTTTGAGCTGGTTGCTAAACTCCTAGAAGCCCTTTTCAGGGTCAGATTGATCCCCCTTCGCTTTCATTTTGACAATCTTTTCTTCGTGAACTCTGCTCGAGTTAGTCGATTGTGATAACATCGAGTTGGATAAACTTACTAAATGCTGTACACGGCCCCCTTCCTCCACTTCAATCACGTCCTCGACGCGGTGTTTCTCTTGTTGCAAATCGATCCCAGTATGATAGACATGTCTCGAAATTGGTCACATTCTTTGGAAATATGTCCCTCCTGACCGCAGTTCCTTAACCCGCTTAAGCAATCAGGTCGGCAACGTTCATGGGCATCTCATCGATCTGGGTAGAGTAGTACACTAGAAAAGTTAGCTTCCGTAAACAGGACTATTCGATTGGACTTCGCTTACACTCGATATCTCTCAGGATGCGCACATCTTCGGTAGTAACAAAGTTGATAGCAACACCCTTGCGACCGAATCGTCCACTTCGTCCAATACGGTGGATGTAGTTCTCTCGGTTGCTGGGTAGATCGTAGTTGATAACTAGACTGACCTGCTGCACATCGATACCACGAGCCCAAACATCAGTTGAGATGAGCACTCGGCTGTTACCCTGACGGAAATCCTGCATAATGCTGTCTCGCTCCTTTTGAGGCATGTCACCATGCATGCTGCTGACGGTAAAGTTGGCCTCACGCATCTTGTCGGTCAACCAATCGACCTTGCGACGAGTGTTGCAGAAAATGACGGCTTGCGTGATGGTGAGGGTGTCGTAGAGATCGCATAGAGTGTCAAACTTCCAGTCCTCCTTCTCGACGGCGATAAAGTATTGCTTGAGACCTTCGAGGGTCAATTCGTCACGCTTGACGAGAATGCGGACAGGGTCGGTCATGAACTTGGTGGTCATGTCGAGGACATCGTAAGGAAGGGTGGCACTGACGACCACGACCTGGGTGGCAGGGGGGAGGTATCGGTAAACATCGTAAATCTGCTCTCGAAATCCCTTATTGAGAAGCTCATCAGCTTCATCCAGGACCAACATCTTGATGTGTCTGGTTCGAAGATGTCGTCGTCTAATCATGTCTGCGACACGGCCGGGGGTACCAGAAACGATGTGCTGGCCATAGTCGAGCTTGCGGATATCCTCTCCAACATTTGTGCCTCCGATACAAGCGTGGCATTGCACGTTCATGTAGTCACCCAGCGCCATGACAACAGACTGGATCTGTGTAGCCAATTCTCTAGTCGGTGAAAGAACAAGAGCCTGGGTCTCGCGCACTGCGGTATCGATGACCTGCAGCATACTGATGGAAAAGGTAGCAGTCTTTCCGGTACCGGATTGAGCCTGAGCAATAGTGTCGCGACCCTTGCAGACCTGAACGATAGCTCGAGATTGAACAGCGGAAGGAGACTCGTAACCGTAAGCGTAGATACCGCGAAGGAGGTTTTCTAGTTCTGTTAGCTAGATCAATAATCACAAGCTTGCGACATACCCTTCAGCGACATGGACTCGAAAGTAGGATGAACGGTGACCTCCTTGGAGGTGGAAAATTCCATCCTCTCATCGGCCTTGCGATCAATTCCTCCAGCGTTTTCAGCCATGATTGCGGTTTTGTTTGTGATGATCGTAAAAAAATGAAGATCACTTCGTAGTAAAGGTCAAAGTTTTGGAGTGTAACTTTTAGTTGGAGCAAAGACGTAACGCGCAGCGCCGGGTATACTTCGGTGGAAAGAAGCTGGGGTTCAACAAAATAAAAAAGCATGTTTGGCTGCTCATGCTGACTCATTTATTTTGGCTGCTAATCTGCTGTAGTTAAGTTTTCTTCGGCGCGCTCAAACGCCACTGAACTCGCGACGAAGCTCCGCAATTTTTAAACATCAAGCTCATCTTGACATTCACTCATTCATCGTGGATTGTCATTACACTCGTTGATCCTGGAGCTCTTACTGCGATATTCAAAATGCTCGTCCTCGAAGAGCAGCGTTACATCCATGAGGATCTAGAGCGTCTTGAACAAGGAATCGCTGATCGCATTCGCGATGAACCCAGACATGTGAGCATCTCCAATTCTTTACAGATTCGTCCGCTAACTGTTCAGATCCGTGATCGCCTCAACAGAGATCATGAGATTTCTCAATTACTAGACCAGATCCAAGTTCAATCTGGTACCCTCCTCGACATCTACAAAGACGAAAACGGAGTCCGAGCACAAGAGATTCAACAGATCGGTACTGGCGACCCATTCGCAGAGTTCTACAAGCAACTCAAGGATGTGCGCGAGCATCACGAGAGATATCCTCACGAACAAGCGGAAAACTCGGAGCAGCGATACAAGGTCAGGAAATCCGATGGAGAGCCCATGCCTTCTATTGTGGACTCGTTGTTCTCTGGAGAGGAAGCCTACGGACGATTCTTCGATCTCAACGAATGTCACGAAGCGTATCTGAACCTTCCCAATGTCCGACGACTCACATATCTTCAATACCTCGAGAACTTTGACAACTTCTCTTCAGCACATGGCGGTGTCACACGGCCGAACAAGTTGACGGATCAGTACTTTAAGTATGTCGGTCAACTAGCAGACTACCTCGAGAGCTTTATGCGACGAACACGACCGCTGGAAAACGTGGACAAGGTTCTTACTTCTTTCGATGACGAGTTTGAAACAGCATGGGAGAAGGATGAGATTCAAGGTTGGGAGAAGGATGCAGCCTCAACGAATGGTACAGCCAAGGAGGCCAGTACACCGGATGCTGTATGGTGTGAAGACTGCGAGAAGGAATTCAAGAACGAGAACGTCTTCAAGAACCACCTTACAGGACGAAAACACTTGAAAGCGGCAGAGAACAGGAAACAGCGTCAAGACTCGACTCCTACCAACGACGCAAACACTTCTTCAGCAACACGACTAAAAGAGCGCGCGGTGGCAGTTCGAGAGTATAGAGTAAAGCGACTAGCCAGCGCCATGAGCACCGAGCGAAGCGACACCAAAGTCAACGTGGAGCGCAAGCAAGGTATGACAGAACGCGAGCGAGCCCAAGAACTCGAAAACATCTTCAACAACGACGAAACACCCCAAGAGACACAAGAAGAAGGCGAAGGCGAAGACGAGGACGGCGAAGAGCGAATCTACAACCCCCTCAAGCTCCCTCTCGCCTGGGACGGCAAGCCCATTCCCTTCTGGCTATACCGCCTTCACGGCCTGGGCGTCGAATTTCCCTGCGAGATCTGCGGAAACTTTGTATACATGGGCCGACGTGCGTTCGACAAGCACTTTAATGAAGCGCGACACATTTACGGACTCAAGTGTCTTGGAATCACCAACACGACGCTGTTTAGGGACATTACTGGTATCGCGGAGGCGTTGTCGCTTTGGGAGAAGATTCAGAAGGAGAAGAAGAAGACTACGGTTGATGAGGGGAGTGTGGTGCAGATGGAGGATGGAGAGGGCAATGTTATGCCTGAGAAGGTTTACTATGATTTGCAGAAGCAGGGATTGCTGTAGGTGTATTATATGGTGGATTTGGAAGACTGTGTCTAAAATATATTGGCGTAATTATGATAGATTGTTCAGTGGCTGATGCGACTTGTATACCTGACTTATGGAGACTTGACCTCACTGGAAGATGTCACTGTTGATTACAATGTTGAAGAAGGATTTACCCTGTGCTTATAGCCGAAAGAGGAAGACAAGCCATAATAGATTAATTCTCTAATGCCATGATCACAATGTTTGACTGGTGAATCTTGAAAGGGGCTTCTTTGCATCATGACTTGATTAGTCATTCATTCCATCGCCCCTCCAACTCACGCTCACACCAAGTAAACACCATCAAGAATTTTATCATTCATTGCAGCCATGACTCAACTCCAAAGACCAATTCCAGCTCTATACGCGGTATACGTTCTCCGCTCAACAGTTCGCCATGCATCATACTATATAGGTTCAACGCCTCATCCCCCCAGACGTCTGAACCAGCACAATGGTATCTCCAAGGGAGGCGCTGTGCGAACGGCAAAAGACAAGTTACGACCATGGGAAGTCGTCATTTTAATAACAGGATTTCCAAGTTCGATCGCTGCTCTCAAATTTGAGTGAGTTTGAGTTGAGTTTGCTTCTGTGCAAGGTTCATGCTAACAGCTGCAGATGGGCTTTGACAAATCCTCATTTGACATTGAGTATCTCACCAGAAGAACGACTTACAAAACGAGCACCAAGAAAAAGAGGAAAGAAAGCCAAGCCCATTCACAGTCTCATATCAATCGTGTCCAATCTCCATTTGCTCACTGGAGTGCCGAGTTTTGCACGTTGGCCACTTACCCTGCACTTCTTCCACGAAGACGCCAAGAAGAAATGGGATAATTGGCTGAAGGATAAAAAGACAACACCACGAGAGGGTATCAGAACTACAACCGACTTCAAACCAGAAGGTTCAAATGAACCTTGGGGAATCCACGCGTTGCCCCTTGACTACGCCCTTCTAAAACCCTATGTTGAAAAAGCTCACAACGTCGTTTCATTCGAACGCGAAGGCGATTGTGTACATTGCCACGAATCATTAAAGTCTGGAGCAGGACTTCACCCGATATGTCCACACAATGGATGTGAAGCAATGGGCCATTTGGACTGCTGGGGAAAACACGCACTGGCAAATGAAGATAAGGGTGTCCTGATACCGATTTCTTGTACTTGTCCCAGCTGTGGTGGGAAGATTAATTGGGTTGATATGATGAAGGAGTTGACTTTGAGGATAAGAGGACCGAAAGAGGTTACGAAACTGTTGAAGAAGCCTCGGCGTACAAAGAAGGCTATAGCGGCTGAAGCTCAAGCTGAGGAGGAGCTTTGAGGGAGATTGACTTAGCGTTTGGAAGATACCCGCCCTTGTTTTAGATGATAGATAGACTCGTATTCAATGATGCATGTCTCTGTTGTCAGATCTGGCTGTCTCTTGACAACATCAGTGTTATCTCAGATTAAGTTTCATAAGGCAGACAATGCTCTACTACTGCAAGTTTAAGCCTTTAGACAAATTAATGTCATCAGATAATGTCGTCAAAATTGACTCGCGCAAATGAAGCCAAAAGCAACCTCATCACAAATCATTCCAGCTCATCTTCCTTGTCCCCGGGATACAGTTCCCCACGCGCATAGAACCCCGGCGTTCGCGCTGAACGTCATCTCATCATGATTGGTTCGGAAGCGAAGAATTATTAACCAACCCCTGTTGATTGAGAGTCCGATATCAGATTGGATTTGGATTTTTCACTGGGCCCGCTTCTTTTTTCTTTCCTTTTTTTGGTGGCCCGTCAGACTTTTAGGGGACAGCCACACAGTGAGTGAACAAGGAATATTGATGATGCCAGTCAGCGCGTGACTGAGTTCTCCTAATGTCACCTACTGCCGCATTCGGCATACAGTATGTTGTTTCTTCTCAATGACGACGTGGCCGTAAGATAATCGTCAATCGATATCTTGTTGTCAGAGTAAGATTGAAGTGCGCATCGAATGTTTTTTTTGTTTTACGTGCTGTTGCGATAACAATGATCAATCACGATAGCAACGTGCCCACAAGGCTGTATGTAGGCATCCTCCCTGAAGGTTCGCTTCACGTCAAGGTAATGAAGTGGAGATCTAGAACGAGGCTCTGAGCTGGGATATTGTCGCAATGACCATGTCTTACTGCGTACGTAGTAGGAACTCACCACCACTCACCATATTTCAGTGATAGAGCCCACATCCTTTGTCTGATGCTCCTTTTGTGGACGTTGACAATGTGATTCTCGGTAATGGGGGCACCGGCCGGATGTCGTCTCTAGTGGGTCCGCTACATGAGTTTTCGGGTCCCTGTATCAGGACGGCGTTTTTCAGCGCTGTAACGACCAACAAGGAGTTGATTGAACATTTAAAACGTGAAGACAACTGACGATATTGAGACAGACTCAAATATGTCCATAAACAAATGATAACCCGTCGCTGTATAGATTTATCCTCCTGCTATGCTTGTATTTTCTGGTCCGAACCCACCGGTCCTTCCTCCGTACTGTGAACCACTACAAGGGCGGCGGATACTATACTTTGTACCTGGCGCCATGCGTGGTGTTAAATGGAAGTACCACCCCCGTCATTACTGGCGCGCAGACCAGTAACCTCCTGCCGCACCCTTCCCTCACACCCCCGTCTCTTTCCCTTTGTGTGCAAAGGTACCTGCCGAAGCTAAGCTGGACGGACAGTCGCTGCTGAACTGGTCTGGTCCTGCTCGCGCCTCCAAGATCTAAAGTTACCTTTTGATTCCCTCGACCCATTCCCACCTTCCCATCGTTCCCACCCACACCCTCCGCTCCTTCCTCACTTTTGGTCTCTTTCATAACCAACATCGACAATCACGCTTTCATGTTGGGTTTGCTCTCACGACAAAGAATATCGAATGCGATTACTCTTTCACGATATTAAATGTGGGTTTTGTACTTGCCACTAATTTTATATTGATTTGCTGTGAGTATCTTATTCCCCGTGTTAGTTGGACATGGATCTTCGTGCTCCCTCGTAACATGGTAATCACAAAGACATGACATTAACAAGTCTAGGCTGGACATATACCGTCCTTTCACCCTTCTGCTGCTTCACCAAGTTCCTTCATCTATACAAGCTGTCTTTGTCGCGACTGAGACTTGTCGCCTGCGATGCCGATATCCCATTGACGATACGGACTGCCCGAGTATGAAGTCGACGCACGCCGCGTAACCGTAACGCTCGATCGATACCTCCAATACGTTTCTCTATCAGTTTACTAGCCGTCAATTTCATCATCATCAACCATGGTCTCAGTACCAAATGCCGGCGTCGCCCCTACAGGCACACACAGCACAGCTGGAAGTACGCGAAGCTCACCAAGTGCCACGCCCGCCGGCACATCGTCAAAACCGAAGCCAAAGGTCAACTCCAATGGATACCACCCGAATAATCCACAGACACCTCTCAGTTCGCTCTCGAGCACTGCTTTGGATCTGACATCAGTTGAACGTCGTGGACAACCCACAGCAGTAAGGGAAAAGACAAAGGAGAGTCGACCACACGGTCTCCAAGAGGCACCCACGTATCGACCTACAGAAGAAGAATGGAAGGATCCTTTTGAGTACCTACGAAAAATCACACCAGAGGCAAAGGACTTTGGTATCTGCAAGATTATTCCTCCCGATTCTTGGAACCCAGAGTTTGCAATCGATACCGAGGTACGGCATGACGCCAGCGCGTTTGCGACTTGTGCTAATTATGTAGAAATTTCATTTTAGGACCCGAAAACAAGAGTTGAACTCTGTGGAAGGGAGTACGTGTTTCACCCTTGATCATGAATTCTGGCTGACATATTGCAGGTACACGTGCCAATCTCACTTATCTCGATGGCCTCTCAAAATTCCATAAACAACATGGCACCAATCTTCATCGGTTGCCATATGTTGACAAGAAACCACTTGATCTTTACAGACTTAAGAAAGCCGTTGAATCTAGGGGCGGCTTTGAAAAGGTTTGTAAACACAAGAAATGGGCTGAAATCGGACGCGATTTGGGATACAGTGGTAAGATCATGTCATCATTGTCGACATCCCTAAAAAATTCCTATCAGCGATGGCTTTGTCCGTATGAGGAGTACCTCCGACTTGCGAAGCCTGGTGTTCATCAACAGCTGGAGCAGGAATATGGCGGACCATTGACCCCAAGTCCTGGACAGACTCCGGTCAGACGATCCAATGTCAATACGCCTATTAGTGTTCGAGGCGATTCACCAGCGCGCAATGCCTCCGATGCTTTGCAGGCGACTATTGGAGGAGTCAAGACAGAACGCGACACTCCTATGGACGACGCACCACCTCTGCCACAAGCGCCTACGTCTGGGGGATTTACTGCAGTCAACTCTGGATTCACAGCTGTGAATTCCAGCTCCAATGGTGCCAAGCGCAGTGCAACTAGTGAGCCCACAAGCTTCACCCCCGATCCTAAGCGATTCGATAGTCCTACTTCCTCAGCAAAGAATACGCCAGATATTCGAGGATCAAGCTTGAAGCCTACAGCATTGAAGCGTCAGCTTAGTGGTGAAGAGTCTTCGGATTCAGGCAGAAAGGACATTGACATGGATGATTCTGAGGCGGCCAGCAGCCGTCGGAGCAAGCGACTCAAGAAAGGTATGTTGGAACAATTTTACTCTACTCTGTCGGCCTCAATTTCCATTGTCGCATTCCAGTTCATCTTGACGTTGGCGACCAAGCGCAGGGATTTTAACTGCGACGACCTATTTCATTTTTCATTGGTTCTACGACTTGAGACTAACATCGACAGATGCTGTCCCCACTGTGGCTGGATCGCACATGACGCCATTCCGTCCTTCAGTGCCAAGAATACCACGAGAGGAACCACCACCACCAGGGGAGAAATGCGAAACTTGCGGAAGAAGCGACAATCCTCTTTTGCTTTGCGAGTCTTGCGATCATGCCTATCATCCAGGATGTCTTGACCCGCCATTGAAGCGTGAGCCCGATAGCGAATGGAATTGCGCACGATGTTTGGTTGGAGATGGCCAGTTCGGATTCGAGGAGGGTGGTCTGTACTCATTGAAGCAGTTCCAACAAAAGGCCAACGACTTCAAGCAGGGCTATTTTGAGAAGAAGATGCCTTTTGACCATGAGTTGAATTGCCATCGACCTGTTACCGAAGAAGACGTTGAGACGGAGTTTTGGCGACTGGTTGCTGACCTTGAGGAGACTGTTGAGGTCGAATACGGAGCCGACATTCACTGCACAACCCATGGTTCAGGATTTCCGACCGCAGAGAGGGATCCCAGCAACCCATATGCGACAGACCCTTGGAACCTCAATGTTCTTCCATTCCATGGAGAGAGTTTGTTCAAGCATATCAAGTCCGACATCTCGGGCATGACAGTTCCTTGGGTCTATGTGGGTATGATCTTTTCGACATTCTGTTGGCACAACGAGGATCACTACGCCTACTCTGCTAATTACCAACATCTTGGCGCTACCAAGACATGGTACGGTATACCAGGCGAGGATGCTGAAAAGTTCGAGAATGCGATGAAGGAAGCTGTCCCTGAACTCTTTGAGACACAGCCAGATCTTCTCTTCCAGTTGGTCACACTGTTGACCCCTGAGCAATTGAAGAAGGCAGGTGTTCGCGTGTATGCCCTCGATCAAAGAGCTGGTCAGCTTGTAATCACCTTCCCACAGGCCTACCATGCTGGTTTCAATCATGGTTTCAACTTCAACGAAGCAGTCAATTTTGCACCTGAAGAATGGGAGCCTTATGGTCTTGCGGGTGTGGAACGGCTGCAACTATTCCGAAGACAGCCTTGCTTCTCTCATGACGAACTCCTGTGGACCGCCGCAGAAAGCACAGCAAGCACTCTTACCATACAAACTGCGAAATGGCTTGCACCCGCCCTCGACCGTATACACAAACGAGAACTTGAGCAACGAGCAGATTTCCTCGCCAAGCATGTTGAAGCGGCGGTCCATCGATGCGAAGGCATAGGAGGCGACGAGTCTTGCTCGTTAAAATTCAAGACCGAGAATGAGGATGTTCTGGACGAGGATGAACAGTGCTGCTCTTACTGCAAGGCGTTCTCGTATCTATCTCGATTCAAGTGTCTACAGTCGGGCAAGGTTCTTTGCCTACTTCATGCTGGATACCATCCGTGCTGTGAGGCTACCGAACAGGAGCGATTCAAGGGTGCTGAACATGTTCTCTATTTCCGCAAAGAGAAGAAAGACATGGAAGAGATCCACCAAAAGGTCTTGGAAAAGGCGCAGACCCCTGACCTGTGGGAACAAAAGTATGAAAAGCTACTGGATGAAGAGCCAAAGCCATCTATCAAATCGTTACGCGCTCTGCTTCATGAAGGCGAGCGAATTCCACACGATCTTCCTTCACTGTCAGTCCTGCAAGATTTTGTCAATCGATGCAATGATTGGGTTGAAGAGGCCACAAACTACATTGTCCGAAAGCAGCAGAATCGACGTAAGAACGAGAAAGCTTGGCAATCGGGCATGCGAAAGTCCATTGGCAATGCAGAACATGACCAAAAGGAGAGAGAGTCCAGAAACGTCAGCAACATCTATCGACTTTTGGAAGATGCTGAACGTATCGGCTTCGACTGTCCAGAAATACTCCAGCTTCAAGAACGAGCAGAGGCTATCAAGCAATTCCAGAACAGCGCAATCCAGACTCTTAAGAACACGGCTACTTTGTCAACTGACCGAATAGAAGAGCTTCTTGAGGAAGGCCGCAGCTTCAACGTGGATACCCCTGAAGTTGATCAGTTGTCCAAAGTATTGGAACAATCGCGCTGGAACGAACGAGCTCGTAGCAATCGAGGAGTTTACATGACCCTGAAGGAGGTCTCGGATCTCATCGAAGAGGGAAGTCGGCTTGAGATACCCCCATACAACGACCACTTGACTCACTACCGTGAACAAATGAACTCCGGTCAGCAATGGGAGCAAAAGGCCAAGGAGCTGATTGCTGCAGACTTTGTTCATTACCCACAGCTCGAATCTCTGTCAGCGCAAGTACAGCTTAACGCGCTTCCCGTTTCACAAGAAACATTGGCGGCTGTCGATCAAATTCTTTACAAACAACGTGAAGCGCACCGCCAAATAGTCGACCTGACTACGCGATGTCACGATCCCGACTTCCGCAAGAGACCCAAATACGGTGAGGTCGTTGATATCCAGAAGAAGTTGGAGGAGCTCAATTCGAAACCCAACGGCACTCTTGACCTCGAGAACGAACGAAAACGTCACGAAGATTGGATGCGCAGAGGAAAGAAGTTGTTTGGCAAGTCTAACGCGCCACTACACATTCTCAAGAGTCATCTGGAGTATGTCTTGGAACGCAACATCGACTGTTTTGACATAGAGCACGACACGCCAAGAATGCCTGGAGAGCCTGTTTCGAGAGAAGTCAGCCCTGAGCCAGGAGCCAACAAGTGGGATGACAGTCGATCCAGACAAGTCTTTTGCATTTGCAGAAAGATTGAGGCTGGTATGATGATTGAATGCGAGAGATGTCACGAATGGTAAGTCTTCAACATCGGCAGCCCGTTTTTACAATTCTAACTTCTCAGGTATCATTACAAGTGCCTCAAGATTGCTCGAGGCAAGGTCAAGGAAGACGAAAACTACACGTGCCCAATTTGTGACTGGCGCATGAAGATACCTCGAGATGCATCGCGACCCAAATTGGAGGATCTGGTACTTCTTGCAGAGGATATGAAACAACTGCCTTTCCAACCAGAGGAGGAAGAAGTGTTGATGAAGATCATCGAGAATGCGGAAAACTTCCGACAACATATTGCGCGGTATTGCAGCCCACTACTGTCTACGGAAGCTGAAGTAGAGACACAACGATTCTACCTACGCAAGATTGAAGGCGCCGAAGTACTGTTGGCATACGAAACCAACTACTTCCGTCAAGAGCTTCACAAATATTCTCCTGTCGCTCCAGACCCACCACCGATTCAAGAAAACTCCAAGAGTACACGAAAACCTCGACCGACAAAGCTCGAAAAGATGCTTGCCGAGTATGGTGTCGATAACCCCGATGACCTGCCAGAGCACGTCAAAGGCAAAGCCAACAGCCTACGCCGTAAAGCAGCGAATGCAGAAGCTGCAGCGGCGGCCGCAGCAGCCAACGCTTCATCGGGTACATTTCCACCACCACCCGCAACTGGGGGCTTTGGAGGAGCACCATACTACTCGCGACCTGAGCGAAGCCCCAGCACTACTGGACATGCTGAACGTCGAGAGTCGCATTCTTCCGGTCATACCCGGGACAACTCCATCAACCTCGATAATGGCTTGCATCCTGGACCGCTAGGAGTTGGCGGACCGCAGTTGGCTGCAGATGTTTCCTCAATATCTTTGGAAGATAGACTTCTTCAAGGCCAAGACGATGTCATCAACTTCCATGGTGATGCAGAAAAGAGTAAGGCTCTAGAGATCTTGTCAAGAACTGAGCTCGGCCGAAAGCAAGCCGAGAGACTATGGGGTCCCAATGTTTGGGGTCGTGGCTCCATCGACAACGGACGCTTGTCTAACCCAATGGACGAGGATATAATGAGACAAGATGAAGGCAACGTGGATCAGATGTTCAAGGAGATGACAAACCAAGACGAAGATGATGACAAGAGGAATGATACGGGGGATGTTAGGATGACTACAGCATCATTGGAGAAGGAGAGGAATGGCATGGATGCTCTACTCGATGGGGAGTGAGCTTGAGAATGCTCTACTCGGGAGTGAGCTTGTTTGAGTTTGACATTGGTGCAGGGCGTTCTCATTCGGCTAACAAAAATACCAAAGACGGAACGGAGTCAGGGGGCACAATGTAATTAGGTAAAAATCGCTTATACTATATGTGTACGATGCATGACGGGCGTCGAGGTGTGTAAGCTAGGATTTTAGTCGCCAAATGGCTTTATACAGATCACTTATAACCTTTACATGGCTATACAGACCACTTGTTAATTCTGACCATCACTGGTTCACTCTGATGATGACTTATTTATTCAAATTCTCAAACTTTCTCCAGGGCGTTGAGCCCGGACGTGTCTAATGGGACTGGCTAATTAACGCTTCTACCCGCCTGTTTTTTCCAATATTTGATGACAACTTAGACCTGAATATGTTGAAGACACGGCCTCTCTTGCTTTCTGTGTCCCAAAACCGTCCCTCGAAGGAGAAAAAACACCAAACCGTAAACGCCGAAAATGCAGATGACAAGTGATGGTATCTGGGTATTTGTGTGTACCCTTCCTAAACATGGTGAATTGCTTATAGTTATTTCCATCATAAGCATGTTAAAATTGCTTCGTCTCTCTTGTGGAAGAATTGTTTTCCTCTCATCTCTTGTTGATGCCGATGAGGTTAAGGAACTCGTTGCGCGTCTTGGACTTGCGCTCGAAACAGCCCAGGACACAGCTAGTAATAGTACTGGTGGTGGTCTTTTCGACTCCGCGCATCACCATGCACAGATGGCTCGACTCCATGACTACGGCGACACCCTGTGGCTTGAGGATCTCCATGATGGCGTGGGCAACTTCTTTGGTGAGGCGCTCTTGGATTTGAAGACGGCGCGCAAACATCTCGGCGATTCGGGGTAGTTTGGAAAGGCCGATGACGGTCTCGTTGGGGATGTAGCCGATGTGCATCTGCGGGGGTGTAAAAGTTAGCGAGAAAGGATTGCGGAGTCGGGAGGGATTTTTTTTCATTACTTTGCCTGTGAATGGGACGAGATGATGTTCGCAGAGAGACTGATCAATTCTGTTAGTTTTGTTGGTCTCAATTGAGGAGTGAGGAGACTTACGAAAACTTCAATGTCCCTGACAATGACCATCTCACTGTGTCCTTCTCTGAATAGAGCGTTGTTAACAATGTCTTCCACATTGACCTGGTATCCCTTGGTCAGGAATAGAAGAGCCTTTGCGTAGCGCGAAGGAGTATCGAGAAGACCCTCGCGATCGGGATCTTCGCCGACGCATTCGAGAAGAGTGCGCACAGCACCCTTCATACGATCCAATCGCTCAGCAGCCTGCTCCTCTGTTTCTTCGCGACGCTCTCTCGTTCCACGGCCTAGAAAAGGTCAGCGCGAATAAATCAGTAGCTCAGAACAAGAACATACTAGGTCTGCTAAGACCATCAAAGTCAATCACAGGACTAGGAGATCTGCTAGCCTTGACAATGGCGCCCTCCTCTGCAACAACAGGGACAGTTGATGGACGCTTCTTGGGAAGAGGTTCATCGCGGGGGTCTCGGGAAGCTTTAGCCAAGCTGTTGCGACGCTGGGAGAAGGCATTGGGCTTTGCGCCGTTGACAGCGGATGATTCTCCGTTCTTTCTCTTGCGCTCCTTGCGCTCGCGACGCTTTCGGCGACGGGCTGAGTCGTCGCTGCTGGTAGACGAGCCGGAGATGCTGGCAGCGTCTTGAGATCTCTTGTGCGAGGGGATGACGCCGTCTTCGGAGGGGGCCATGGTGGCGAGCTTTTTTTTGTGAAGTGGGATGTTTTATTTTTCTTCTTGAGAGGTAATGATGAGAAGATGAAGAGAGATTGGGTAGGGAAGAAGAGGAGAAGGAAGATTCTTCAGGACCAAAGTATAAATAAGAACCAAGCCGTAAAAGAAAACGGACTCGAGGTAAACGAGTAAAGCAGAGCAAAACAGCTTCAAGGTCCAAACCAAAGGTAGGACGAGCCGAGTCAGGGTCCAAGACAAATATCCAATGGCCGGATCGGAGAGCCGAAAAATTAGAGGGGCCCGTGGCTATCAATTCGCGGGGGTGCTCAGTGCTTTCCAGCGCAACGGCAATAATTTTGCAGTGCTTTATCTTATCAGTAGTGGATATTGACGTCAATTTACGCTCTTCTCATTGACCAAACACCCGGTCGTGGGTCCGATCATGTGCTATGCACGTGACTTCGCAAACAAGGAGAATCGTCACGGTCTCCGTTCGGTGTTGAGAAACGCGTTGTAGCACGGGTCATCACTCCGAAAGCCGTGAGAACGAACAACCTTCGAGAAAGAAACGGATAGCACTATCGAAATACGTATCTTTTACCGAAGCGCCTTCTCGGGATAGTTTGAAGCTTGTTTACCTGATTGGCAATCACGAAAACACCAACTCCAATACAGCCTTGTCTTCGCATCTCGAAACATCACCACCATGGCTTCTCCGCCTTACGCTACTTCACCTTCAGGCATGTCGCCGCCTTACCCATCACCTGCGCAAATCCCAAACAAGAAGCGCTCTTCAGGAATGGACAACGCGCCTCCTCTCAAACGTCGCAAGCCGTCAAACCTCTCTCAAGCTTCCGTCGCAGCCGCAGCCGCAAACCATCCTCTCCGCCAAACATCGTTTCCTCCCGAAGCTCGATCTCCTTACCCACGTTCACCATCTGTCGACGCTCAATCCCACGTTAGTGGTAGCGCCGTCAGTACAACTGCTAGCGGAGCTCCCAAGAAGAAGCGCGGTCGCAAGGCCAAGAACGCGAAGCAGGATGATGCGAGTGAGGCTACGCCTAGTCTTGTTGGAGGACGTGCTCCTACTGCTGTGAGCGGACAGGGTGGTGAGAAGGAAGAAGATGATGAGGATGATGAGAAAGCTGAGATGGCGTTGGAGGATGTTGTTGCGCGAACGCAGGAGCAGAAACAAGAGGAGATTCGTCTACGAGCTATGCTTGTCGAAGCTTTTGACTCACAGCAATACAACCGATACGAGCTCTGGCGCGCGGCAAAGCTGGCAGACAGTGTCGTCAAACGAGTAGGCAATCTCATCAATCACAAGAACCACACTAACAATCACAGGTCGTCAACGCAACAGTTTCCCAATCCGTTCCCCAAAACGTTAGTACCGCAGTCAAAGCCGTCGCAAAGCTCTTCGCAGGCGAAATCATCGAAGCAGCACGCAACGTACAAGGCGAATGGATCAATGCAGGAGAAAAGCAAAGCGATCTCCCCACACCACCACCCTCTACAAACGACGACCCAGCAGCAGCTGAAGAAGAGCCCGACCTGAAGCGCGGACCTCTACGACCTGACCATCTACGTGAAGCATGGAGACGGTACCGAGTTTCGGGAGAGAGCAGGGGTGTGGGTGTTCAGCAGCTTTGGCATGCGCAACAGCATGATGGTGTTGATCGATTTTCGACACGTACTGGAAAGCGACTTTTCAAGTAATACGACAGTTTACGATGAGGTAGTATGAGACGTAAGCTCTCCATACAGGGCAGGCCAATCATGCAAAGATGACATGATACGCAAAGGAATTATGCCAAGACGATAGACAAGTTCGTCTGGGACTAGCTGCGTAATACGGATATGATAAGGACACAGGCAGCGATGTCACTACTATACTGCCAAGGGAAGGCCAAGATGATAAAAAACAGGAGTGAGGGAGGATTCATTTATAGCGCAACAACGATACCCATACCGAAATAGGACATGTAAAAATAATATTAGATTCACGATATTGCAGAAAAAGTGACCTGAGTCAGTTAATTAAATCTCAGCGAGTCACAAGACTGATGACTGATACAGGAGACTCCACGTGGTAATTCGTTCGGGGAGTTGACCAAAAACTCTACCAAAAGAGGAAAAGGCTCTGCGAATGCAATACGGAGGCACGAATGATATTCAAGGAAGCACATTGCTAATATCGTCTACCCGTTCTATTGCCGGTTTCAAGGACTGCCGGAGTGTGTGGGACTCTGTACAAAAGATCTTTGAGAACTCCGATTCATTAGTGTGTCTTCTAAACGAATGTCATGACTGAAGACAAGAAGGTGTGCGTCACGTCACGATGGGTATTGCTTGAGCTTCATCGAGCTGATCGCTTTCTTGGCCTCGGCGTGTATGAGAAAAGGCACTTGCCAAGAGAGCGTGGCCGGGGCATATGGGAAAGACGGCACGTTGAGCTCACGAATAGATACAAAAGGACAATCTTGTGAATTGGAGCCAAGTCTTGGCTGCTGAGGTCTCGACTCTTGCACCTTGACGATGGAACGTACACAGACCAACCCACAGTGCAGAAGCTTCCAGTTTCCGGAGAGTAGCTGACAATAACCTGTTGTGTGTCTATTGGCCAAGATGCAATGACATTATCATTGTCAGCCTCCTCTCCTCAACAGACGAAGAGAAATGCATCAGTGACAACTCTTGAGCAAGTCAAGTTAGAGGTTATGTCTTGGCAAAACCGTCGTTGGTCTAGACCCCCCATCGGTATTTCTGACCAATAGACATCAATCCTCAAGGTTGTGCCTGACCATGCACAACAACCCTTCATCATCCTAAATCGTCGACATCGCAGCTTGACCGGCTATAAGAAGCCGAGAGGCTGGCTTGGCAAGTCGGCTGGCCCGAGGGTCCGTGGCGCAGCAAATGCGAGTCCAGCAATGCGTTGAAAATACGGGGCGCCTAGGCTTCTGGGCATCCCGCAACAAGAGACACCTTGCCCTGAGGTTAGGGCGGAAAACTCGAGGGTACCCACAATCTGGCTGGCCTGTCACTAGGTGTCAGCAACGTCTCGTTTCATGACTGATTAATTTCCTGGTCGTCGTAATGATCGGCCAAGGATTGTCATATTAGGATCGAGAATAGTAATGGGTAGCGCGATTTGAAAGCTCTGGCAGCTGGAAGTACCTAGGATCTGTCATTCATTGGTTCAGGTACCGATAAACTCAGCTTTTGAGTCGTTGATAGGGTTGTCATGGTTGAATGTATGTTTAAACATCATTGGCGCTAGCGTTTCTTGACATCGGCTGGATCTGCACCGTAAAGACATGGGTCCTTGCCAAGAGGTCGGAGCTCGGCCGTCAACGCGCGTCCTGCTTGGCAAATCAATCAAATGGTGACCTTCATCAACAAGAGCTCAAGTCTCATAATGGGCTGGCTTTCGCAATCATTGACGTAGCGTGGTTGTACCGTAGAACTTTTTGGATCGTCATCCAAATGAACTGTACTTGCCAAACATGACTGGAGGAAAGGTGAGTTCAGAGAAACCCTTACCCGGCGATTTGGATATGACGGTTCGTCCTGCACTGCATCAAGTTACTCTGTCTGACACATTCCCCTGCAGAAGGAGGGCTCAACCAATCCATCAGCTGTCCGAATTCGTGACAACCAACGACGGTCCCGTGCGCGCCACAAGGAGTATGTCGAGGGTTTGCAAAGGAAGCTTCAGGACTATGAGCGTCGTGGTGTCGAGGCCACATTGGAGATGCAGCAGGCGGCGAGAAGTGTTGCAGTTGAAAACTCCCGCTTGAAGATTCTTCTGGGATACCATGGCATCACTAACGATGACGTCGAAAAGTTCTTGCACAGCTTTCCTGATCAGTCAGTTTCCGACGCCGCAAAGGCTGCCATTCAGCAGTCAACAGCCAGTCAACCACCCATCGCCGCCGCACCAAAGATGGCTCTTCAACCCTTGTCAAGGGCAACTTCAGCAGATCCCCCGAGGACGTTACCCCCACCACAGATGCTCCATGAGAACAGCACAAGTACTCGAGATGTTGTGGACGCAGTCGTTGGGATCAAGCGAGACTCTCGAAAAGCCGGCTTACACAATGGCCCAAAGCTTCCCCTGCCGATAGAACAGCGACAACCACTTCTGCAACCTCGACCTCAACCACCCATACTGCCAGCACTACCAGCACTCGTACTTGGTCAGAGTAGACCAGAACCCCCTCCCCTCGATAAGCTGTCGGTACTTGCGACAGCAAGTGCGCATCAAGACAACGACGCAAATAAACACCGCCGCTCACATTCGAATGCCGATAGTCTTCGTGTACCGAGTCCATCAATAGTAGGGCAAAGCTCACCAGCCTCTTCACATACAACCCCTACTAGTCGGTTGAGTTCGACGTCTCCATGAAGCCACGAGTGCGGATGGGGTTCGAGTCCGTATCATCGAATGCCGACGATTACCCCTGACAGCACAATCTATGAAGAGACTGCTCCTGCACAGGCTTGCGGGGAGCGTAGCGCCAAATTTGTGAGATACCATTAGCGGTGGTGAATGGAGTTTTGGTCGATTGATTGAAGCAACTTTGCTTCTGGGTGTGGTGTTGTCTTGAGCTTTGACGGTATAACCATGTCCAGAACTATCTGGGCACGTTAGGCTGGTCGATATCTGAAGTTGGATGAAGCCATGGAGACGAATGAGTTAATGCCAACAGTTGATTCGGGAGTCGACTATCAGAGGAGGAATGCGCAGTGCGACATTCAAGTACTGCCAATACTGCTGCATCGATGCAACGCCATCCACGAGAAAACGTGAACATTGCTGTCGAAACGAGATCCAGATCTGGGGAAGAAGGGTAGTAATACTCCGACAGGGTGCAGAGTCGGAAACGAAATGATACCAGGATTACACAAGCGAACCCATCGCATCGGGGAGGCAGTGCACATTGCAGAATCGCGTCTCGAGAGTTGCTGGCAAGACATCGGTCTTGGCTTGGACGTGAGAGGCAGAGTTATATAGGAACGGCTTTCAGGTCGTTCAGGTGGGAGGCCGCTTAGTGGAGATGTGGGATAACAAGGGCAGGTCGGCCTTGAAGGCGGGGAACATGCTTCTTAGCCGGACGAGTTGGAGGGTATGTCTCCAATGCGTGTGTTTGTTGGAAGGATTTCAGGGATCTCCTCTCCCCACGCCTCAGATGTGTAGAGGATATCTGCAAAAGCTGGGCACAGCAACATTATAGCCACAGCAAAAAAATTATTATAATCGCACGAGTTCGACTGAATCCCACGTGTAATACAAATGACAAAGCCATTTGCGGTCAATTTCCCTTTCAAAGAAAACAGTCCCTGAAAGCTCCCTTTGTTCAACCACTGACATCGGAGAGATACCAAGCCCGAGTGAACCGGGATCCAGTGTTTCTCCACAACGGCGTCATGTTGACCCATTGAAATGCAAGGTTGGGTGGTAGGGAATGAGATAAAACATTGCTTGTCTCTCAGCCGAGGAGACCAAAGAGAAGGGTTTGCTGAGAAGGGTCTGCGGGTGATGGAGATGCGCCTGGATGAAGGTTTCCGTGGGTCTGGTAGCGAGTCAGAGGCGAGAGGCGTTGTTCAGTGGTGATTGGCTGTGGCAAGGCACAATGAAGCCGTGGCATCTCGAAATGGGAGGCAGCCGATGTGAAAGACCGTGGTAGGCAAAAACGGAGATGTAGAGAAAAATAATGAGGCGGTCGAGTAGGATATAAAGGATTCAGGTTCAGGCCAGAGCGGGAAGTGGGCACACGACTACTTTCCGGTCGTGATGAATGCATTCGCGTTATGCACACAAGATTGATGTCCAACCTGAGCAAATTAAGTAACCCGAAACAACATTCATGGATATGAAATGTCGGTCGAAGGATAGCACCTTGAATCCATGTTGGGTAGCTTAGCTTGGGTAGCTTTACCCTGCCGTGCTCATTTCCATGACGTAGAGTTTCATGCCAATCAGCATTCATCAGTGACAGAAGCCCCGTATGCCAGGGACCGGGAAGTGGGTTCGAGCATGCCGTAAAAGATCGTCTCCTCTCATGCGTTGACTAGGGTGGGAAGCCTCCGGGACGAGATGCGAATGTATGATTGGTGAACTGTCGTATTCAAATAAGCTTAATCGTCTCAAGGTGTGGCTTCGGTTGGATTTCAAGGTTTCGAAGTTGATATTTCCGAGTATTCGCATTTGTTGAGTTGCTGGGTATTT
Source organism: Fusarium nanum (assembly GCA_004367095.1). NCBI lineage: Eukaryota > Fungi > Ascomycota > Sordariomycetes > Hypocreales > Nectriaceae > Fusarium > Fusarium nanum. Next base: position 167,955 of record QGDY01000113.1, read on the forward strand.
GTTGGAGGGAGTTTGGAACAGCAGTGTCCAACATTCGGGCTGAACCGATGGGATGGTACCCTGTGTAAGTCTTGATGTCGTCTTCCACCACAAGACCCATTGTAACCACCACGTTGTCTGTCGCAAACCGAATGCTGAAATAAAAGGAGCAAATTCGAAAAGTTCAGACCTCGACCCCCAAAGACTTTGTGGGAGAGGTCTAACTTTAAAGGTAGCCCGGGGGTTAATTGGCCGCGCGGCCCTGTCAACGCGTAGGTCCCATAATTGGTGGTGGCAGTGCATCCTCTTCAACGTCACCAGACCGGTCGATTGTACAGAACGAGAACATTCAGAACAAATTTGAGTTGATAGAATGCGAGTCTAGACGCGTGGTGAGTTGCTGGGCTTTGCCTATTGGCTCGGTAGCGTTGTTGCCAAGGGTGGGTTTGCATATGAAGCTATTGCCAAGTCAGAACCAACTTTGTGCTGAGACATTCTTTTGATTAGGCCGCGCAGGCTCTCACCAAAGTCTGATACAGGTGGGTAGCAGAGTTGTACTCTAAGGCTTTGGTCAAAGCAAAGCAACGTAAGTGTTGGTCGAAAGGTGACCAAACCTTTTCGTCTCTGAAGGCTTTCGGCGGCCTCTTCTGATAGTTTGACTGCTCGGTCCGATAGTCGATCATTGTCTCAAGTTCGGTCGGAATCGCATCTGTTGATCGAGGTGTTAGCTGATGCTTCTAACTTGAACATCTACCAATACTCCAGTGCAACTGAGCACGCTCGGTGAAATTGATTGCGATAGCGAGTGTCGTAGTAGAGATGACAGTGGTGGTCGTGATGGTACTGTTGGACGTCAAAGGTTTGTCACCAGAAAGCAAAATGATGAAAAGAGAATTTGTTGTGGAAAAGTCAAAGACTCAAAGTCAACAAGGCAGGTGGTGCCTGCCAGTGATGAGTGGGAAAGTGCATTGTGAAAAGGCAAGAACGCGGGTGGGAGCTTTTAGGCAGGCTGCCACCATCAAATACTCAAACCCAACAAACAACAAACCACTTCTAACTTTCATCAACATTTCAATACTTTCTTGGACGCATAAGTTACCCACCAAAGAGAACCTCGATACAGTTTTGGCCACCTCTCTCGTACAAAAGACCAGAGCAGCCACATCGCCAACACCTTCCCTTTCATTCTTCTTGGTCACCAACTTCAAACTGCGCTCTCCAAACGCTTCAAGCTTCAGATTTCAGATTAGGCCGCAATCATAGAGTACTCTAAGTGCTTTCATAACCTTTGATAAGGTAACCAAATCATTTCGTCTCTTATGCTTCCTTAGCTAATTCTTCTGATAGTCTGCCCGTCAACCACGAGACGACCTTCAACGACAGCACGATGCCTCTGCCGCTAGACCATCCAAACCATCCCGCCCAGTGGGTCAGACAGCAAATCAAAGACTTCAACGACCATTACGACGAATACTTTGGACCAGAACGCTGCAAACGGTATGAGAGCAACGGACAAAAGCTTGCCAAACTCAGGTCGGAGCTTACCCAAGCAAATGCCTCGTTTGACGACCTGGAAGTAGACCTCGAAGATGCTCAAGACGAAACACAGCGCCTCCGAATCCAGCTCGGCAAGGTCGACAAGTCTCTGAAAGACAAAGAAAAAGAGCTACAGACACAGAAGAAGGAACTTGCGAAGAAGGATGCAGACCTCAAGAAGGCGGATCAAGAACACGCGAGCCTCAAAAATCAGCTCAACCAGGCCAAAGGGGCTAAAAAGTCTCTGGAAGGCAAGCAAAAAGAGCTAGAGGCAAAGATGAAGAAGAAGGACGCAGACCTTAAGAAGGCTGACCGAGAAAACGCGAGCCTCAGAAATCAGCTCAACCGGGCCAGAGATGATTAGAAGACTCTGGAGGCCAAGCAAGAAGAGCTAGAGACACAGATGGAGAAGAAGGATGCAGAACTCAAAGAGGCTAAAAAAGACAACACGAGCCTTGAAAACCAGCTCGACCAAAAGTCTCACGAGATCGATCAGTTGAAGGAACAGGCGAAGGACCTTCGAATTCAAGTCAAGGAAGAAAGAGAAAGGATCAACAAGGATAGGGATACGAGCGCGGAGATGCAGAAGCTTCAGGACGAGAACGAGAGTCTCAAGAAGCAGGCTGAAGAGGCTGAGAAGGAGTATAAAGAGAAGCTCAAGGATATGGTGGTCAAGGCCGATGAGCATTTTCAACTGCGCCAACGAGCTGAAAAGAGTATACAAGAGCTCGAATCTGCTCTTCAGACGGAGACTCGTTTGAAGGAAGCCGCAGTGGTCAACCAGGAGTGCGCCGAGGCGGTATCCCAGAATTTACGCAACCGAGCAAATGAGCGTAGGAGGGACTTCGATGACGATCTGGTATTGGCTTTGGGACACGCAGCATCGAATCGGGCAATGCAGCCTCACGGCTACATTCAACCCGGCCAAATACTCCCAGGTCAGGACCAGAACACCTATCCAGGTCCATTTCAACCTTCAGGTCCAGCTCAGATCAACTATCCAGTTCAGAACACCTATCCAGGTCCATTTCAACCTCCAGGTCCGGCTCAGATCAACTATCCAGCTCCAGTGCACCCTTCAGGTCCAGCTCAGAACATTCAGAATATGTGTGGACCATATCGGAACTTTTCAGGTCCCCATGCCGCGATGTATAGCAACACAAACACCACAGAATACACCAACGGATCCCGCATCTCTGACGTTCCTCAAGATAATAATCCTGGGCCTTCACGTCAACAACATCAGAACTCTTCAGGTCCCCGTCCTAGGATGGATAGCACTACAGACACCACACAGGATAGCGGTTCATCCAACAGCTCTGATACTCTTCGAGACGACATTCCTGAGCCTTCACGACAGCCAAGTCAGAACTCTTCAAGTCCCCGTCCTAGGGTTGATAGCACTACAGACACCATACAGGATAGCGGTGAATCCAGCAACTCTCACACCCCTCGAGATAACACTCCTGAGCCTTCACGACAGCCAAATCAGAACTCTTCAGGTCCCGATCCCAAGGCGAATAACACCGTAAACAACGCAAAGAACACTAAGGAGTCCCGCAGCCCTCGCATCTCTCGAAACAACAACCATGGACCTTCCTCATGCGGGCCTACAATGGTCAACAGCGTTTATCTCGAATACATCTGGTATACAGATCCGGTAGACAACAAGCGTTGCGAGAGTATCAGAGTCTCCAGAGGGATGGAGAACAATGTGGCTGCCAAAGTTCCTTGTCTCGATTATGTCTGGGCGGCCAACGTCGACAATTTGCAAGCTGTGATCAATATCTACAACCACACGCCTGGTACCACGGCGTCAATCATTATGGTAAAACATATCGATGCCAGGGTCACAGAGCAGGTTCGTTTGGATTGGAGGTTGTTTTAGGAATCCCTTCCCTTTTCTCAGCGTCAGTAGTACCATGGACTCTCGCTCAACGAACAGCATAATCATTCTCTAAGGGTTAGAATAAGTAGTCTAAGTTTTAGTATAGCGTGAACAAATTATTTCATCTCTTATGATCGGCCAATTCGTCTGATAGTGACTTTAGGCTTCGACTTAATGGAACCCAGACCTACGATAGAAGATCTACTCCGACGTGAAAGCCTCATCTAATTGCGTCAGAGTGATCTCTGGGTTGCGCATCAAGTTGGAGGGACACATTCCTGATTGCGAGTCGCGTTAGTTGTTCGAGGACTGTGGTACTCTTTCTTGGCGATATAGAATCTGGTGATATTCATGTATCGGCATTCCTGTTAGTAAAATTTCTTTGTGAGTCCATCTCTTGGAAGAGTCTAGCTTTTCAGGATTCAATTGTCACTTCTACTTCGGCTTGTAGCTTTTCAGTCAATGATGTTATGTTTATTCCAGGCATTGTTGTCTAGTACATCTTCTCAGTCGTCTAGATTGTTATGCTATTTCTTTGTGTTACAAATGGGAGTATGAAAGTCAAATGATGAATTGTTCCTCTGATTCTACTGCTTCGATACATCAACGCGATCTGTCTGATCTACCTAGTCTATTGCATAAAATGTTCCAGACATCGAAACTCCATTACCACGTCTAATACAAAAGAAAGTGTTTCTTTGTCCCCAGCCTGTCGGCAAGTTCTTTTCGGGTACAATGGCCATTCATCTAATCTCTACCTCCTCGAAATCCAACCCTTCCGACCAGGGAAGGTTACCTAGGTCAGCGCGCTCCAAACCTGCAACGAAGCAATTGTCTACAAAAAGATAGTGACCGTCTTCGGGGCGAAGAACTATAAATGGTATGACGTTGGCGAGATAACACACAACATCCCCTGGCAAAACCTCCTCGCGAACCAGGCCAATGTGGCCGTCCTTTGTAGTAAAAAGGGTGCTCCCTAAGAGATGCTCAGCAGCAGAGTCCCACTCATGGATGATTGTGTTGAGTTCAGATCCGTAAGCAGACCTAAGCTTCCGGTCAAAGTCCTCAGGTCTGCCCTGTCCAGATGCAATCAACGCATTGAAGAAGCGATCGACATTGTACCGCCAGACAGGTTTGAGTAGGAAGGTACGGCAAAGTACCTGCAGAATAGATTCGCCATTGACGTATTTATCTCCCCCTCTTGTCTTCTCGTACATTCTTGGAAAGTCATGTATGAAGGAGGACAAACCTTTATAAACGAAGTCTGGATCACCCGGTTCACGGAACACTGTATCCACAATCTGTACCCTGATGACTTTGATCCATAAGCTACCCTCCGAAGTGACCACGGGCAGCAATGAACCGTAGTGCTGAGACCAGTACCCTGAAGGAGGTAGATTGATATCCTGACGTTTGTCGCTAGCTGAGAAGACAGGGGCCCAGGTTGGTAAGCCATGAAGCTGTCAAATACCAACGGCATGTCGGGTCAGCAACCTATAGAGATCTTGTGTACTGCTTCTTTCGCTGGAAACCATAGACACCAATATCTGCACAAGTTCGATATACACCTCGCGTATAGATCTTGTATAATCTGGCTCGATAGGCACTTTACTTATAGCCAATAGACCATAGACATAGTCCAAATCGTCGGTAGCTTGCAAGTCCGCTGAGAAGTGCAACTCCATACGAACTGATATAGGAAGCCCTTTCGAGATTCGACCAAAACGTCCTTTTGCTTTAAGTAGATTCATGACTCCGCGTTGGGACGGTAAGAATTCCTTGTACACTTTCCTTTGCCATTGAGTAAAGGCTTCTTTGCTCCAATCAGTACCGGCTTTATACAGGCTCGGAAACCTGTGCACCCATTTGTTGGCTAACAAAAATTGGTTATGACTCATTCTGTGTGATGGCGATATGTAGTAAACTCTCTTAGCAAGGATTATCTCCTGTTGAATCCATACTCTGGACCAGAAGCCGAGTTTCCAAATTTGTTGAAGAGGAATCAATGGCTCATCGGGTTGGGGTTGTCCGCCGTATTCTTTCCGAATGCCCCAGAAGTCTAGAAATAGAAAAGAGAGCTCCCAAATGATATGGCCGATTCGACGCTCATCGGACATATACGGCTGTACACTGCTTGCCACCAATACACGGTCTAGGACATTGAACCCCAACGCAACATCTCGGTCATCAGATGACAGCCAGGCAAGCACCATATCAGCTGAAGAGTAGATATTGGCCATCAAACCAACCTGATGTCCCCTCTCCAGAGGATCATCCTGATTGATGCTCAAAGCATCAGCCCAAAGACGGAACTTGGAAGGGTCGAGACCAGGGTCTGACTCGCGCTCGATCTCAACCCAGTGCTTCTTCAAGTGCCTTAATGCAGTAGCGAGGTTAATGGTAACCTGCTTCCGAACGCCGTTGACAACGATCTCTTCGGTGATGGACGGCTCGCCCCAGACGTAGGAGATACAGACGTAGTATGTTTCTGGGGTGAGAGTGACGGTGTGCAGCTTGCACTGAATGGTTTGGTTTGCGTAGGTTGGTAGGATTTCGATGAGGCGAGTTTCGCGGCCGTTGCGGTCGAGGGGTTGATACAAACGACGACTCGTTTGGCGCGTTGTTGGCGGCATCTTGACTGACAGTTGGGATTCTCGAAGAAGAGTACAGGCTGGTATCGTTAAAATGATGAAGTCTGACTTTGGGGAGCACTCAGCAGCAAGTAATCAGCCCAACATATAGGTCTATATTGCCTGAATTTGACTTCGCCAGGCTTTGATGACTTCTTTGTTGCATCTGGGGGAATACTGTCGAAGAACGCATTGCGACTATCCCTGTTTGTATAGCACGACAAAGAGGTGCATTATGAAAAGTGAAACCATCATGAGGGTTTTCTTTGAGCTCGGCGGGTGAATGATGAGGAAGCGATCACTGGGCGTGGATGAGTCCTCAATTGCATTCAAGAAAACGGCAGTAAAAAGCATGGCGATATCCTTGATAGGGTAGTACCAAAAGGTGGTATAGCATCGTGTGGGTTTGTTTTAAGGTCACAAGGTGGACGATGAAGAAGTAAAAGTGTGAAAGGAAGTCGGAGTTTCAATTAGACGACCCTTCTTATTGCCGCAAGAGAAGAGAGGTGAGGAAGTAGCAAGCAAGTGAAACGAAGTTGGTAAGAAGGAACTTGTCGACCACATTTGGCACTCACGGGTGGTAGCATCGCACCTGCCTCAACTGCCTAAACTTCATGTCAGATATTACATAAGAGCGTCAAAACTATCAAGGTGGATCTTGGGATGCAGATTGCTCATGGTTTTTTATTTAGATTCAGCATTTCTAGAGTGTCAAGACACCTGACTGAGGCGGAATTGTTGTAGTGAGATTAACTGAGATAATTTCCATGTTTAGCCACTTTGCGAGTTATCACAAAGGGGCTTGGGTGTCTCTCAGGCATCATGGTCAAACTCCTGAGTACCTATGCCAGTATTTGGATGAGATGTGAGAGAAAAGCGGCAACAAGTCATTGATGGCATGGCTGACAGGTTCAAAAACTGTTGTAGACTTGATATCCGCAAAATTGTCGGTTTGGAGGCTTGAAAACACGGCAAAGAGTTTCAGCTTGGGATATGTTTAGGAGATGGTTTCAATTCAGACTCTTTATGATAACTGAAACTTCAGCCTGACTCCTTTCAGCTGGGCGATTTGACGCGACGGTCTATGAGAGAGTTAATTGCCTGGATGGGATCAGGACAAAGAGCACCGTCTGTCATATATGACTCCCGAACTTCACACAGTTGTGACGAGCGGACAAAAGCACTGCACTTTAAATGAATCTCAGGATAGAAGCAGGGTTTCTGAGACGGTAACAGTCTCGAAAAGGTCAAAGAAAATACCAAACGCAAACACATGTCGGGCCAAAAGGTTACAGCACAACCTGATCAGTAAAGACAAAGTGGCAAAGAACCACAACAAACCACAGCTCTCGCCAAGCAAAAAGGCAACAAATTTTCATTGGCAAAGCCACCGAAGAAACTATTTGCATGACCATGATGACATACTAGACCAAAGCAAGCCAAATCCGCAGCGCCAAGACGTTGTGAATAAAGTCAATTCGCATCGCATCAACTGATTGATCAGATAAGATTACGAAAGGTGGCTGAACCGACTGGAATGTCAACCTGAAATTTCTAACGCATTAGTCCCTGCGCCAGCCGATATCGCAGTGACGATTAATTCTGCAGGGGAGATCTACGTGTGGGTTGATTGATGCAACAGCTGGTTATCAATCTCGATATGACAGCTGAACTGTAGCATCATCAGATGTCAGTGATATTCCCGTAACGTAAGATTTACTACGACCCACCATCTGCCGTGGGATTCTGTTTCTCTCTTAGACTCTCTTTCTCTCAGGGTCATTCCCTGTCAGTCAAGCCTAAATGGTTCATTCGTATTGATAGTCCCATTCCTACTGTCTGATCAATCTAGACCAAACTCAGTGGATGTCCTTGACAAAATTTTCATCGCCAAGGATACCGACAACGTGGAAAGACACCCCATTTGGAGTAAGTACATCCGTAATGAGATTGTTATCAATCAGTGGTTATTCCCCTTTGCGGCTCAAGTCCGATCCATGCGTCCGAACATCACCTGTTTCCTCCACTTAAGATGTCTCCAAGGTTCGCCTGTTCTTCTTATGGGTCCAAACTAGAATCCTTTTGACTTTAGAGGCGACCGGTCAAAGATGAGTGGAGGGTCTCACTGGTTGTAACGTTTTAACGGAACCCTCCGAAGACCGAAAATCTTTTCCCAGCTTGAGTGCTTGCATTGGCATCGGCGAATCCGCTGCACAGCTTAGGTTTCTAGTCGTAGGATGGACAGCTCTAGGCAGCTATTGCCGGACCCTTGACTTGTATAGGAAAGATGGTCGGCTCACTTTTGACTAACGCCAAGAAGTGTGTTCCACTGTTGTTGATCCTTGGATTCCGAGGGTGATATCGGGTGCTACAGTTGCATCACTATCTGAGCCTGTACCTTACTGTTGGATCCAACATCACAGCAAATAGACATCAACTTCTCAAATAAATGGTGGTTACTGAGATGGCCCTGTCATATAGTAATATACAGAAGGTTTTGCAGTACACAATACCATTGTTCACTGAAGACATCAAAATTTCTCCGCCACTTCCATCACTAAATCCCCTAAATGCGCTAATTAACCCACTAGCGCACAATGGTCCCATGCTCCACAACCCCTCTCACCCTATCAGACCCAACATCGTCCCCTACATCAAAAAACTTAGAGTTATCTAATCAATCTCTTGATCCACACCCATCCTACCATCACTCAGGCTTTTAAAACCTGCCCATCCCCCAAACATGCCACCACTCTCACCTCTTCTCAGTATACCTATTCCTGGTGACTGATTGACTACCGTCAATATGTCCGTCAAAGAAACAAACGAAACCTCCCATGAGGCCAAAACTCCCGCCGACGCCGTGCGCGACATCACATCGCCCGGTGTCCAGCGTATCAAGGCCATGTCAGAGGTCATCAACATGACCGACCGCATTTTCATCTTTTTCGGTGTCTTTCTGATCGCTTATGCTTACGGTCTTGATGGTACCGTGCGTTACGCTTATCAACCCTCCGCACTGAACGAGTTCAAGGAGCACTCTCTTCAATCCTCCGTCAACACTCTCCGAGCCGTCATCGCAGCAGCTGCCCAACCCACTGCTGCCAAGATCGCTGATGTGTTTGGTCGTGTGGAACTTATCTGCATTTCGGTCTTTTTCTATACTATCGGTACTGTAATTGAGGCTGCGTCGCAGAATCTTGATACGTATTCTGCTGGTGCGGTTATTTACCAGATTGGATATACCATGATCATTCTCTTGGTCGAGGTCATCATTGGAGATATTACTTCTGTTAGGTCTCGTCTTTTCTTCAGTTACATCCCCGCTCTACCCTTTATCATCAACACTTGGGTTAGTGGTGATGTTACAGCTGCTGTTCTGGGCGTTACCTCTTGGCGATGGGGAATCGGCATGTGGTGCATCATCTACCCCGTCTGCGCCCTTCCTCTCATCATCAGTCTCCTCGTCGTTGGCCATCGCGCAAAGAAGCAGGGTCACCTCACTGGATACCGATCATCTTTCCAGCAACTCGGCCTCAAGAGCTTCACTGTTGAACTCTTCTGGCTTCTTGACATCATCGGAGTTATTCTCCTGATCGCCTGCTTTGCACTTCTTCTCGTCCCTCTTACCATCGCTGGTGGTTTCGAGAGCAAGTGGTCAGACCCTCAAATCGTTGCTCCCCTTGTCATCGGCTTCGTCTGCATTCCCGTGTTCGTCATCTGGGAACTCCGTGCTCCTCACCCCCTTGTTCCCTTCCACCACATGAAGGACCGATCCGTCTGGGCTCCCATGGGTATCGCATGCATGCTCAACTTTGCCTGGACAATGCAAGGCGACTACCTCTACACTGTCCTCCAGGTCTCCTTCAACTTTAGCATCAAGGCCGCTACTCGAGTTCAGTCTCTGTACTCATTCGCCAGTGTCATCACCGGCACAATCCTCGGCCTTATCGTGTACAAGGTGCGCCGCTTCAAGATCTTTATCGTATCAGGCACATGTCTGTTCCTCGTTGCCTTCGGTCTCCTCATCCGCTACCGCGGCGACGAAAGCAAGTCCAACCAATCCGGTGTCATCGGCGCACAAATCCTCCTCGGTATCGCAGGAGGTATGTTCCCCTACCCCGCCCAGGCCTCTCTGCAAGCCTACGTTACCCACGAGCGTCTTGCCGTCATGACAGGCTTGTATCTTGCTCTCTACCAAGTCGGATCCGCCATGGGCAACGCAGTAGCCGGAGCAATCTGGACCCAAGTCCTCCCCGGCAGCTTGGAGTCCGCTTTCTCCAGTTTCGGCAACGAGACACTTGCTGTGTACACCTACTCGCAGCCTTTGTCTGCCATCCTCGACTTCCCCGTTGGTACTGCTGAGCGCGATGCCATGATTGATGCGTACAAGCATGTGCAGCGTCTTCTTGTGATTACCGGTATCTGCCTGTGTATCCCACTCATCGGGTTTTCTCTGTGCTTGCGTAACCCCAAGCTCACTGATCAGCAGAACCTTGTTGAGGATGAGAAGCCTGGTGAGGCAGCTGAGCGTACTGCCAGTGCTTAAAATGGGGATATGGATATGTTGGATGATTAAAAGTTGTATAATGATATAATTGTAATTGAAGCCTTGGCTTGTTGACTTATTACCTGAGTTGTTCATGAACTTGATGCTGTGACTGATGATACTTTGACTGATGAACTTGATGACCACGAAACTGTTGAAGTTAATCGATCTACGCTCAGACAACTCGATGTATTAACTTCAACGTCTTTAACGGATCTAACGCTCCGACAGATCTGCATGCAACTTCAAATCGTTGACGATCTATATTTAGCCACCATGCCTCCTCCCGTCCCGTCTTGACCCTCCTCACCAACAAAGCAATACTCGACGACCAACACAATACCACCAAAGCAGCCTCAACACCAATCATCAACCTCCAGCATGATAACCACCATTCATTATCCTATAAGAACAATTGTACAAAGCCACCCATTAAGCATAATTTAAAATTCTGCACACCGAGAATTCTCTCTTCCAATTATTTACAACTCTCGGTTATCAGCTGCAAGGTACCGCTTACGAAGGCTGATCAGATCATCGATATTGGATGGACGTTTTGTCAGCCATGTTATTTCCGGGCCGTGTTCAGCTACATACATCCTAGACTTTTCGGTTATGGTATTCATGGATGCAGATTCGCTGTCATCTGTTTTCTCCCAACAATGCTACTCTCAGCTGCAGGTTACTTTCAGTCATGTCATTCCTGGGGCTTCTTTCAGCTACCATGCTGCAGATCGTTCGGAATGTTTCTCCTCATTCGTCTGTGTGCATCTCATCGGTTCTCGTACCCTCTCACCAAAAGCAACGTTCTCGATCTTGTGAACCAATCCATTTTCACTCAAGACTCTTTCATGGATGTCATTCTCGCCTCATACAACTCCACGCTGCAACACTCGTATAAACTCTCCGAAAAGATAACGTTTCTCGCACAACATATCTTCTGTGACGCGTGTTTATGCAGTATTTACGAGAACACCTCTTCTCTCTATGCAGGAACCACCAACAACCCACCATTACAATTGCATCTTGTGCAGATAAAGTATTGACAATATTGGCGCGGCTGAAGAAGGCCTCAAAAGTACATGCGAGAATACAGGGTTATCCCCTTGCAAGTGCATATAAAATGGCTTGCGCCATTCTGCACGTTGGAGACAATATCACTGCATATCGAAATATTCCTTTTTCCGCAAGATTTACCTCCTCAGTAAAGAGAGGAGAGAACCCCATGAGTATGCATCGACAAGTAGGTATATAAACCTCGACTGTCACCACAATGTAGATACTCAACAGCCAAGCCTATTCACTACTGCCTTGCTAAGGCATCCATTCGTTACAGTCACTCGTTTCAACATGAAGAGTCAATTCGCTTTCCTCGTCGCCTTTTTGGCTAGTTATGTTCTTGCAATCCCTAATTTCCGTAGTGTGCTTGGTCTTGAGAAGAGACAAGCTGGACGATGTGGAACGGGATTTGGAGGTGTTTGTGCTGCTGGTGAATGCTGTTCTAGTGCTGGGTAAGTCTCTGCACTCTCTACCTTCTATTCTGTCTCTTGTGTGTGTTCTAATGTTGTACAGTTGGTGTGGAACTGGATACCTCTACTGCTCTGCCCCATCATGCCAAATCGAGTACGGTCCAGGCTGCGATGCAAACGTAAGACCTACAGGCCCAGATACCACAAACGTTGCTCGCCCAAAGATCGGAAGTATTCCCTACGGCCAAGCTATCTATCGCTGTAATCGCAATGGAGATATTGCTTTGACATACGATGATGGACCATACACCTACACTGAAGATCTTCTCGATCTCCTTCAAGTAAGTCACCTCCCAAAGCACATCTTAACAGCCACTAACTTCACAGACCTACAACGTCAAAGCAACATTCTACATCACAGGCCGCAACCTAGGCAAAGGCGCAATCAACGACGCAGCAACACCCTGGCCCAGCCTCATCCGCCGCATGGTCCGTGACGGCCACCAAATCGCCTCCCACACCTGGTCCCACCAACGTCTCACAACGCTATCTCGTTCTAAATTCTGGAACCAGATGATCTTCAACGAGATCGCCTTTGCAGATATCCTAGGCTACTTCCCTACCTACATGCGTCCCCCCTACTCAGCCAGCAACGCTACCACTGATGCTTGGTTGGGTGAACTAGGATATCATGTTACGTACTTTAACCTGGATACTGAGGGATATCTGCATGATAGTCCGAATACTATCGGTACTTCCAAACAGATCTGGGATTCTACCGTTGAGGGAAAGCCACCTGCTAGTAACAAGTGGCTTCACATTGAGCATGATCCCGTGTATCAAAGCGTGTACAATCTCACAGAGTACATGCTCAAGTCGCTCAAACGCAACAACTTCCGCGGGGTAACAGTCGGCGAATGTCTTCAAGACCCCAAAGAAAACTGGTATCGCCAAGTGACACCCAGCTCAGCCTCAACCACGACGACAGCCGCCACAAGCTCCGCAACATTTCCCTTGACGACAAATGGACGCTGCGGATCTCGCCACGGAGGCGCAACGTGCAGAGGCGAATTCAATGGAGAAACGTGCTGTTCGCAGAACGGATGGTGCGGCAGTACAGATGCGCACTGCGGAAGAGGATGTCAGCCTGTCTTTGGTACGTGCAGTGGAGTTTCGGAGCCGGGAACACCGGAGCCGACTGAAGCTAATCCGGGACGGTGCGGTTCTTCTTTCGGTGGGAAGAAGTGTGATCAGTGGGATCCATGTTGTTCTCGGGCTGGATGGTGTGGGAGGACGAGTGAGTATTGCGGTAGTGGATGTCAGAGTGCATTTGGGACGTGCAATTGATCCTCAGGCACTGGTCAATCACTATGAGCATGATTGCTACATCACATGATTGTCACTTCTTGATTTTATCATAATAGTATAGAAGGAATTGGTTTGGTTCCATTGAAGGATTCAAAGGTCAATGCAGAACTAAACCTAATTAGGTATTCACAGCTGGGTTAGGGGTTTCAGCCAAACGATGTGGCGGATTTAACGCTCTGACTTTTACCTTTGTCCGGTGGAATTAATTTTATTTCAGGGGGAGGATACCTAGACTAATATCACTAATTAATCGAATCATTGCCTAGTGAGAACTTGTTTAATGACTGATAAGCGAAGCTACACTGACTCTTGTGCATTCGGCGAAGCTTTTAGTTGCAGGCGAAGCTGTTAGTGTAGACACCATTGTTTATTGTTCTGTTGATCGTCGATGCGATGGATTCAGCTCGTAAGCGCCAAGGCTTAGTTCCAAGCTGTACTATCGGGAGTTATGACATGTCCCAAGAGTTGATCAACATAACAAGAAATGTCTCACTGCCAATGTTACTGGGTCTGATTGTGGACGTAAACTGGATGCAAAGCCGGTCACTCTTGTCACTGTAAGCCGGGCATGCAGTGAATAACTGATCCGAATGGTTGTTGTTTGCTTTTTCAACCCCTGAAGAGTTTCAAGTTACCTTGATATATGACATATGCACAAGGCTGGGCACTCGTCCTTGTTTTTAGTCTCTACTAGGAAAGGTGCGTCTCAGCGGTGAGCTGCCTACTGCCTAGAAACTAATGGCTAGAACGGACTGGATTTAACTGCCTGGTGTGATAGTTCATTACCCCAGCATTAGACTAGCTCTCAAGTACATAAAGCTCTCCCATCCCCTTTCTTTCTTGACTCTTTTATTCATCACCACCTATACAATAATCAAGTCTTCACTCGTTAGACACAAAATCCATCAAAATGCAGTCCATCGTTATCGCCTCCCTCCTCGCCACCGCCGTCTCGGCAAACGTCAACTTCATGGCCAACCCCATCATGAAGCGCGCCGCCATTGAGCCTCGCCAGACCGGCCTGCCTTCTCTCGGCGACATCACCCCCGAGTGTCAATCCGCCGTTCTTGACCTCGCCCAGGGCGTCCCCACTCCCGCTCCCGAGATCGTCTCCGATCTCCTCGAGAACCCCCAGACCGACCCCTGCGACTTCAGCACTCCCGCTTCTCTGTCCGCCGAGTACTCTTCCTACTCCGCCGACATCATCTCCTGGTACGCCAAGAACAGCGAGGACATCATGTCTGCTGTCAAGGAGTGCCCTGAGCTTGCTCAGTTTGCTAGCATGGTTCCCATGTGCACTGCTACTGCTACCGAGGCTGCCTCTACCAAGATTGCCAGCCTTTCTAGCGCTGCTGGCTCTGCTGCCACCGCTGTTGTTCCTCCTGTTGTCTCTACCAAGGTTGAGGAGCACAACACCCCTGTTGCTACTCCCTCTGGTGCTAAGCCTACCTCTACTTCTCCCTCTGAGGTTGAGAACGGTGCTGCTTCTGCCAAGGGTGGTCTCCTCTACGTCGCTGCTGCTGCCGTTGCCGGTGTCGTTGCTGCTCTCTAAATTTGTGGTAATTGATGGACTGGCTTAAGATTAATAGTTTTTAATACAACAATTCTCTTTCTGCCAACAAACTCTCCCAAACGTGCACTTGTGAAGTCTTTGTTATTCATTGTCTAAGTAACGCCACAGCGGTTGGTTCAGCCATGTCTTACATGAATAAGTCATGGTTGCATCCCCGCGTCTACGGTTGTCCAGTGAAACTCTATTAACTAACGTCAACATCTCCTCACGATGCATTGAAGCCAAGAATTGACAATGCAAATGCCAAGAGAGGCCTCGTAAGTGTTGCTGAGTTAGTTTGAAGCCATACTAGTAGCAGCTAAAAATGGACATTATTGAACAAGGCATTCTGCATTAAGGTTGCAGCTGGGAACAAGCTGACAGTCAGCCTAGCGACTTATGTCCAGAATAAGTTAGCTTCTCAACGGGAGATGGGCATATGCATGAGAGTCATCGTATTTTCAGCCATCCAAAAGTCACTCATACTCAGGTTGTGGAGAAATACAAGGTGCCTTTGCTGAAGAGTGGAAGAACTAGAGGTTGTCAATCAATCACGAAAACAGATTCATTCTTCAGTCACCCTTCCAACTTCATCTACATCATTAGGCAAAGACTCACAATTCGCGAACATGAGACAGTAACATAACTACGGCATCAAATCCACTAACGAGTGTATCAAACTCCAAACGCGCCAAAGCAAAGCAGGCTTCTTATCTACATTCATCCTCATCTTTCATCTCATCCTCTAGCTTGTCGTGTTCCCTTACACGGTATTTCCCAAAATCTCCTCTCCACAGACTGGTATCCTGCCCAAGTCAGTCCATGCTTGTCCTCGATCGCCTATCTATCGATAATCCGTAGACCCTTATCGGTTGTCTGTCAGACTACCAACGAATGATGGATCCTTGACACTACCGCCTGCATCTCCAAGTCCAGCAATTGGTCGGTTGTAGCTGAATCCTTGGAATTGGTTCTGCATTGTCTGAGATAGCATGGGTCCTTCGACGTAAGAATCTTGAGGTGCTTCTGAGGTAAATTCAGGGTCAAAGTTGGCAGTGTCCAGAGCGTCGGCCTGAAATTGTTAGTTAACTGAAAATAAAACTCAAGGTAGGATTCGTGACTTACAACACTGGGCTTAAAGGTAGGCTCGTACTTGCGCTGAAGCAACTTCCTCCAGTCAATAGCATGGAAGAAAGGATGAGCCTTAATCTCAGCTGATCCATTGGCTCCCAATCGCTCTTCGGGGTTACGGTTGAGAAGCTTGGTCAAAAGATCCTTGGCAGCCGGAGGAACCACATCAGAAAAGTGAAGAGGCTCTGATAGAATCTTGCGGTACATCTCGTTGGTGTTTTCGTCGTAGAAAGGTGGAAGACCCGTCAACATCTCGTACAGCAAAACACCAAGAGTCCACCAATCGACCGTCTTGTTGTATCCCTGTCCCATCAACAGCTCAGGAGCAAGATACTCGGGTGTACCGCAGAAGGTGTTGGTTCGGTCCTCATCCTTCATGTCAAGCTTGCACAGACCAAAATCGCAAAGAGCAATGTGACCTTGGTAATCGAGAAGAATGTTCTCGGGCTTGAGATCTCGGTAGATGACGCTGAATCCGTGCAGACACTCGAGGGCGCACAGAAGCTCGGCGGTGTAGAAACGGGATCGGTTGACGTCGAATCGGTGCTCCTTTTGCAAGTGGTGGAACAGCTCTCCTCCGTTGACAAACGCAAGAACAAAGTACAGCTTCTCTGGTGACTGGAAACTAAACTTGAGAGGCACAATAAACGGATTGTTGATCTGCGCCAGCACAGACCGTTCGGCGAGTGTGTGGGCGACTTCGGATCGCGAGATGATGTGTGCCTTGCGGATTGTCTTAAGAGCGTAGATTCGGTTCGTGTCCTTCTTGCGCACCTGCATAACCTTGCCGAAACTGCCCTTGCCGACAACCTTGAGAAGCTCGAAATCCTCAATCTTGAGCTTACCTGCTCGGGTCTCGACGTACTCGACACCAACCTTGATCTTTCCGGTTCCGTACTGCACGTCAACCCACTCGGCGCCTTGATGACCGCCACGCGCTGCGTGTTCGGCAGCTGCCTTTTCGCGGTCCTTCTTGCTAGCCTTGGGGTCCTCCACGTACTGCTGTCGCTCTTCGAATCGGGGGTTGATACGAACAACACCAAGGAAGATATCCTGGCTTCGTCCGGATCCCGGTGGTGCCGAAGGGTTTCGCATGTACAGATGGATGACGAGTTCCGTCACTCTTGAAACATCAAACTTGTACTGAGTGTTTCCGCCAGCCCAGAGAGGGTTCTCGGGGTTTCCGTCGACCGAGTTGACAAAAACTTGAACCTTGTCGAAATCGAGGAGGGCGTATGGCATGTACTTGCCAGAGATTCGACCGTGGTTTGTAGGAATACCGTTGAAGCCACCAGCAGAAGATTGCGGCCTTCCGCCGTTGAAACCACCCGCGCGTTGTGAAGAACTAGGTCGAACGGACCCTGAAAGAGCGCTTCCAGAGGACATCGATCCTTGGTGTGATGAGGCAAACGCACTTCGGTGCTGCTCGGGAAGGGAAAATCCTTGACCTTCATGGAGGGTGACGACGAGGATACCGGGCTTGGGGGGCTTAACTACGGGAGCCTGCGTCATGGCCTCAGAAGCGGCTATTCACGTCAGTCATTGACTTTGAACCCAGTATGATATGCTCACCTATAGCACTTTCGGTCGTGGGAGTAACGGCACCGCTGGCTTGAGCTTCCTTCTCCTTGTCGGTGATTGTAGAAGTAGACGGTGATCGAGAGAATGGACTCAAGGTCTGACCCAGATGGGTTTCCTTTAACTCTGATGATTGTTAGCATGCGACCGATTGACCTTGAAATGTAAACATACTCTTGGTAAGCTTCCAAGACATGGCTGCGACTGTTGACGATGTATCCGAAAGGTGCAGTCGACTAGAAGTGTAATCGCAGAGATGATCTCCCAAGACCTGCGCTCGCTGACAAACTCCTGATCAAGCAAAAAGGCTGATGGTTAGAAGGATTCAAGTGGATGATTTGTAACCCCGCATATAAACGTGGAGAGAGAGAGCGTAGACCGGCCGCTTTTAGTCGAAAGGTTTCGCGAGTCGAAAGGAAAAAGGAGCAAATTCTGTTTTGCGCCGACGATCTGAAAGGAAAGAGATCGAAGGCAAGATGAGGGAAAAGAAGATTGAGAGGGTTGGAGGTTCAGGTATGAGGAGGAGGCGAAGCAAAAGGCACCAAGACGAAGTAGTTGAACGGGGATGGAAAGAAGGGGAGCCGTGCCGTGGCGGTGGACCGTGGACCTGGGATGATAGCTATTCCAGGGGGCATATGCACTGTGAGGTAGTGACCTTATAACGCTGTTGAAGAGCTGTAAGCACAGTGTCTCAGTCTGCGACACAGGAGCTTTTAACTGTGGGGAATTATGGTCTGGGCTGTCAAAAGCTACCTACTACGCGGGCTCTAGCTTTGTTGATCTTAAGCAGTTTCTAGTTGACAGTCTACGAGTATAAGGGGTAAATGAGATGGGGAGACTAGTTTTTGTGTGCACTGTTTGATGTCAAGACTTGAAGTCTGCCCAATCCAGAGCCCAATTGAGGGTGTACTGTAATTAGTATGTACTTGGATCTCTTGTACAGCCACACTTTTGACGACGCGTGTCGAATGGAATCAGACATCAATTGGGGGATATCATGAAGTGACCAGAGTGAATTACCGGATTTAGATCAATTGTGCATAAGGGGTTGAGATCTGGTCCACTACGAAACTTGTCTGAGATCCATGGACACGTTCAAGACCGGGCTTCATGATGTTCGATTACAGTGGCAGATGACATGAGCTTAATTATGCTGAACACCACAGCCAAGTACGGTGATTGACAATTCTACCAAAAGAAATAACAAGTACCAGAGACACCAAAAATATCAGTAAAATAATTACATGAAGAAAGACCGACAATCAATTGTTCAACTTTTGACTCTCCCTACCCTATAACCCCCCTTTTCTGGATCATCCCTGCGATAAGAAGGGATAAGGAGGTGGAGCCTGATACTTCAGGCCACAACAATACATGGCCATTCACATTCAATGGGATGGCCAGGCTGGCAGGATACTCACATTTTGGGGAGCTCCAAATTCAAGAGCTCAAGCCACATTGTCAATTCAAAATCGACACGATTGATGATTAGCGTTTTGACTCTACACTGTATTTCTGTTCTTTTCCCTATCGACTCTTTTTATTTGTGACCACGTCCCGCATGGTAGACTCCTCCAGGGATTCCTGCCGTTGACCCCACTACCTTAGATATCACCGCCCTTGCTGGACAGCTTGCAACTTCAACTCTGCGCAACGCGACAGCGACGACATACCACAAGATGAAGTTAGACGTCAAGGTTAGTGAAGATCTGCGGGCGCTTTCAGCATTGGCATTATGTTGTGTTATGCCGCAAAATACAACACCCAAATACCTTCAAGCTCCAAGCTTGAACTTGATGCGATCTGAGCTGACACGTTTCGCAACAGCGCCAGCTCTATGCTCGCAGTGAGCGAGTCAAGGGCATTGACTTTCATCCTCACGAGCCATGGATTCTCACAACCCTCTACAGCGGTATGTCTCCTTCTCAGCGAGGTGTTACCCGACTAACAATTGAACTCAGGCCACGTCTACATCTGGTCCCACGAAACCCAACAGATCGTCAAGACCTTTGAGCTCACCGATGTCCCTGTTCGCGCCGGTCGATTCATCGCCAGGAAAAACTGGATTGTCTGCGGTTCCGATGACTTCCAACTACGAGTCTACAACTACAACACCTCCGAGAAGATCACCTCTTTCGAGGCGCACCCCGATTACATTCGAGCGATTGCAGTCCACCCCACACAGCCCTTTGTCTTGACTGCCTCCGATGACATGACCATCAAGCTCTGGGACTGGGAGAAGGGATGGAAGTGTGTGCAAGTCTTTGAGGGTCATGGTCACTATGTCATGGGTCTTGCCATCAACCCCAAGGACACAAACACCTTTGCTTCAGCTTGTCTCGACAGAACTGTCAAGATCTGGAGTCTTGGATCTTCTACTCCCAACTTCACCCTCGAGGCTCACGAGACAAAGGGTGTTAACCATGTCGACTACTACCCTCACTCTGACAAGCCCTACCTCCTCACCACTTCCGACGACCGAACCGTCAAGATTTGGGATTACACCACAAAGTCCCTGATCGCCACCCTTGAAGGACACACCAACAACGTTTCCTTTGCTTGCTACCATCCCGAATTGCCAGTCATCATTTCCGGTTCCGAGGACGGTACGATAAGAATATGGCACGCCAACACCTACCGATTCGAGCAATCTCTCAACTACAGTCTGGAGCGAGCTTGGTGTGTTTCGTATCAAAAGGGCAAGCAGGGTGTTGCTGTTGGTTTTGATGATGGTGCTGTTGTTGTCAAGCTTGGTCGTGAGGAGCCTGCTGTTTCCATGGATACATCTGGCAAGCTCATCTGGGCCCGACACAACGAGGTTGTTTCTTCTATTATCAAGGGAGGAGGTGAGTGCAAGATGCTGACACCCCTGACATGAACTACACTAACATTGTTTAGACGCCTCTATTAAGGATAATGAGCCCATCTCTCTCCCCGTCAAGGATCTCGGTACCTGCGAAGTCTACCCCCAAACACTCATCCACTCTCCCAACGGTCGATTCGTTTCCGTGTGTGGTGATGGCGAATACATCATCTACACTGCCCTTGCATGGCGTAACAAGGCTTTCGGTTCAGCACTCGACTTTGTCTGGGCTTCCAAGGAGAACAGCAATGACTTTGCCATTCGAGAGTCTGCCATGAGCGTCAAGATCTTCAAGAACTTTGTTGAAAAGTCTGGTGGTCTTGATGTTGGTTTCCAGGCTGAGAAACTCCACGGTGGTGTTCTTCTCGGTGTTACTGGACAAGGTGGTGTTTCATTCTTTGACTGGGCAACTGGTGGTCTTGTTCGAAGAATTGAAGTTGAGCCCAAGGAGGTTTACTGGTCCGATAGCGGAGAGCTTGTCACGATTGCTTGTGAGGATACTTACTATGTTCTTCGATTCTCTCGTGAGAACTATGTCGAGGCTGTTCAGTCTGGACAAGTTGAGGAGGATGGTGTCGAGGCTGCCTTTGAGGTTATCACAGACATCAGCGAGTCGTATGTACCCAATATTCCACCCCCAAATTACCCTGCTAACGAAACAGTGTACGAACTGGTGAATGGATCGGCGACTGCTTCATCTACACTAACAGCACCAACCGACTCAACTACCTCGTCGGTGACCAAACCTACACCATCTCCCACTTCGACAAGGCCCAGTACATCCTGGGTTACATTCAGCGCGACTCTCGAATCTACCTTGCCGACAAGGATGTC
This sequence comes from Fusarium nanum, assembly GCA_004367095.1. NCBI lineage: Eukaryota > Fungi > Ascomycota > Sordariomycetes > Hypocreales > Nectriaceae > Fusarium > Fusarium nanum. The sequence continues at coordinate 189,332 of QGDY01000113.1, forward strand.
AACGTTACTTCTTTCGGCCTTTCTCTCCCAGTTCTCGAGTACCAGACTCTTGTTCTTCGAGAGGATATGGAGACAGCCGCTGAACTCCTACCGACCATCCCCAACGATCAGCTCAACAAGATTGCTCGATTCTTGGAAGGACAAGGTCACAAGGAGCTTGCGTTGGAGGTTGCCACAGATCCCGAGCACAAGTTTGATCTTGCTCTAGCATTGAATGAGCTTGCTATTGCTCTGGATCTCGCTCGTGAGGCTAATGCTGATCACAAGTGGAAGACTGTTGGTGATGCTGCTCTATCAGCTTGGGATGTCACTCTTGCTGCTGAGTGCTTTACTCACGCCAAGGATCTTGGATCTCTTCTTCTTCTGCACTCATCAACAGGCGACCGTGAAGGTCTGTCTGCGTTGGCCGCTCAAGCCCAAGAGGCTGGATCTCACAACGTCGCATTCCAATGCCAATGGCTCCTCGGCAACGTCGAGGCTTGCACAAAGATCCTTACTGAGACCGGCCGTCTCCCCGAAGCCGTCCTCTTCAGCCAAACCTACCAACCCAGTCTCACCGTGCCGGTAGTTAACCAGTGGAAGGAGAATCTCGAAAAGAACAAAAAGGCCAGAGTAGCCAAGCTGATCGGTGTCCCCGGCGAAGACGAGGATCTCTTCCCTGAGTGGGATGAGTGGCTGCAACTCGAGAAGGAGGGTGGTGCTGCTACCGAGACAACAGCTGTTAATGGAAAGAAGGAGGAGGCTGTTTCTGAACCTGAGGTTGAGGATGAGGAGTCTGAGGAGGATGACGAGTAAAGGATATGTGCGTGTGTTTTATGAGCAGGGTGCTTAGATGGTGTAGAAAAGGTTTGGTCATTTCGTCAGGGTTGCTATGGCATCAATGAGTATAATGAAAAGAACATTGACGTTTAAAAATTATTGGGCTGAGTGATGTATGTGATGTGATGCGAGGTAAGATTGATGATGCGAGGTCAGGTTTGGGTATCCTTGACCGAATGCTTGGTGTAGGTGTCGATAATACTTGATCGATCTTGGGCTCAACAGAGCATGCATGGGACAGCAACATCTTTTGAAGCCATCAAGCTTTTGCCATTGGCATACCCATCGAAGAGGATATTCGCAAAGGCTCTGAAGCTATTTCTAGTCATACAGAGCATTCGATCAACGAACTCTGGCCCACACATTTGAGCTACCACTAACACACCACCCCATTGACAGCTCTATGACAAAAAGGTACAAAACAAAAAGCGAATGAACGATGAAGCAAAAGAAAATCATCATTTGCCTGCGACGAGATTCGAACTCGCGAACATCACTGTAGTAGTGTTTTAAGTAAGGAGAACTTAAAACTACCGCCTTAACCACTCGGCCACACAGGCTTTTTATAGAAATAGCAGTGCTTATGCGTGCATATGTACTGAGCTTCATCCTTTGGAAACAGTTTCCTGAGGCATTTTTACATCTCACGATGGAGTTCAAGTCGGCGAGATTACCGAGAGATTGGGGGCAGTAACAAGAACGCTACGAATGCAAATTCCAGGCTATTTCTTCTCCGATAACATGTCCGGAGCTGATGCGGGACAACTACGGCGTCTGTCCGGCATGACCGGAAGTTGGACACGATGACGCAGCTTGTTGATTATGGAGACATGACGAAAGGACAAGAAAAGTTCAGTCAGCGTAACCTTGATGATTAGAAGTTTATCAGTAAAAAATTGAATTTGGCAGTTAACTAATTAGAAATCGGCAGTAGAAAAAAAAGTGAAGCTTGTTGGCGGGGCTATTTGATAGCTGGAGCTTTGAAGCATGGATGCTAGTAAGCATGGCGTAGAGGGATGTTGTCATTGGAGGGGTTATAGCTACAGGTCAGTCTATGAAGATAATAGACAAGCGCAACGAGAGATGATTTGAGTATCTAATTGAGACAATTAGATATTAGAGAAAGAGGGATTAATTAATTGTCAGTACTGGAAATTGTCTGTCATATCATAGTCGTATCATGACAGCATCAATTGACTTGAAGCTTCCATTTGGTGGGATGATGCCCCCACCCCGCCCGTGCTTCTTTCCCCTCCACTCATGGAACAGCTTAGGTATGAGGTCCTGATCTGAAGCAAAATACAAGACAACCTCATTCCCCTCTTCTTTTCATCTCTTCTCTCCCTCCATCTCCCTACCATTATACTTAAACATCATCAAAATGGCCCCCGCAAACACCCTCCCCGCCTGGTCTGACCTCCAGTCGCACCGCGACAGCGTCGGCAAGTCCTTCGTCCTCAAGGAAGCTTTTGCCTCCGACCCTCAGCGCTTCGACCGATTTACCCGCACTTTCCAGTCCGGCGGTGTCAGCTCCGAGATCCTTTTCGATTTCTCCAAAAACTTCCTCACCGATGAGACTCTTGACCTTCTCGTCAAGCTTGCTGAGCAGGCTGGCGTTGAGAAGAAGCGCGATGCCATGTTTGCTGGTGAAAAGATCAACTTTACCGAGGACCGCGCCGTTTACCACACTGCTCTTCGAAACGTTGGTGGTTGGGATATGAAGGTTGATGGTGTTGATGTCATGAACACTCAAGGTGGTGTCAATGATGTTCTTAACCACATGAAGGAGTTTTCTGAGCAGGTTCGAAGTGGAGAGTGGAAGGGATACACTGGAAAGAAGTTGACTACCATTATCAACATTGGTATTGGTGGATCTGATCTGTATGTCAAACTATGGACTCTTTAAACGAACTACACTGACATCAACAGCGGCCCCGTCATGGTCACCGAGGCTCTCAAGCACTACGGTGCTGACGACATGAAGCTTCACTTTGTCTCCAACATTGACGGCACCCACATCGCCGAAGCCCTCAAGGACTCCGACCCCGAGACCACTCTCTTCCTCATCGCTTCCAAGACCTTTACCACCGCCGAGACCACCACCAACGCCAACACTGCCAAGACCTGGTTCCTCGAAAAGACCGACAACAAGGGCGAGATTGCCAAGCACTTTGTTGCTCTCTCCACCAACGAGGAGGAGGTTACCAAGTTTGGTATCGACAGCAAGAACATGTTTGGCTTTGAGAGCTGGGTTGGTGGTCGTTACTCTGTCTGGAGTGCCATTGGTCTGAGCATTGCTCTTTACATTGGCTTTGACAACTTCCACAAGTTCCTCAGTGGTGCTCATGCCATGGATAAGCACTTCCGAGAGACTCCTCTCAAGGACAACATCCCTGTTCTTGGTGGTCTTTTGAGTGTGTGGTACTCTGACTTTTTCCAGGCCCAAACTCACCTTGTTGCTCCGTAAGTTCAGATGTCCCGTGGATGGATGATTGCTAACAATTACAGCTTCGATCAATACCTCCACCGATTCCCTGCCTACCTCCAGCAACTCTCCATGGAGTCCAACGGCAAGACCATCACCTCTGATGGCTCTTCTGCCAAGTACACCACTGGTAAGTTATCATTATCCGCTGTCAATAACAAGCTAACAATTCAGGCCCCATCCTTTTCGGAGAGCCTTGCACCAACGCTCAGCACTCCTTCTTCCAGCTTGTTCACCAAGGTACCAAGCTGATCCCCACCGACTTCATTCTTGCTGCCAAGTCCCACAACCCCGTCAGCGACAACCTGCACCAGAAGATGCTTGCATCCAACTACTTTGCCCAAGCTGAGGCTCTCATGGTCGGCAAGACTGATGAGCAGGTTCGTGCTGAGGGTGCTCCTGAGGAACTTGTTCCCCACAAGCGATTCTTGGGTAACCGACCTACAACCTCCATCCTCGTCGGAGGTGCCATTGGCCCTGCCGAGTTGGGTGCTTTGATCGTCTACTACGAGCACCTCACCTTCACCGAGGGAGCTATCTGGGACATCAACAGCTTTGACCAGTGGGGTGTTGAGCTGGGCAAGGTTCTTGCCAAGAAGATTCTCAAGGAGCTTGATGAGGCTGGTAACGGTGATGGACACGATGCTTCTACTGGTGGTCTCATCGGTGCTTTCAAGAAGTATGGACAGAACTAAAAAGGGTAATTAATGGTATGATGTTGGTAATGATTAAAATAGCATGACAGTTTGTATACCTGTGTTTGAAGTGTGCACGAGTCCGTGAAGTGTGTATGAGTTTGACGTGGATTTGAAGTGAGCATGTAGATCTACTTGTGAAGTGTTGTGGTCGAGACCATTGTAAATTATTCACGGCCAATATCCGAACTTGGATGTTTGAGATTACAGGGTATTCTCAAGATGGTAATTGGAGAAGTTGCAATACGCCGCATGCAGAGTAGAGTGTCTGCGCGATTTCTCGCATCAGCGGGATCTTGTCGCAACACCTCGAGGTTGACATTCTACATCTGGATTTTGACTATATTGAGGTGTTATTGGGAGGGAGCCAACACGTGTAATACCGCCGAGGTATGCAAGTGATAGGATGCAGTAAGGTAGGAGGTAGTATTCGTAAGGCAATAGGAGGTAGGAGGTAGCTTGGGTAGTGAGGCAGTGTTTCACGTATACGTAGGCCGGAAACTTAGAGAGCCTTATGTGATGGACTGCCTTATCTGGACGGGAAACATGAAGCGCTCTAACCTGTACTTTGAGGCTAACCTACTGCGAAGATTTGTAACCGCGCTTACCTGCACTTGAGGAGATTCCGCATCTAACCTATACAGAAGTACAGTACCTGTCCTACCGCCAAGACGACCTCAAGCTGTAATCTGTGCTTGTCCCTCAATCTCACATGTATTACTCCGCCCACCAAAGGGTATTTCCTAATTAGGAGTAAGACAGGAAGATGGTGAGACTCAACGAGGTGGAGTTGGTTTGCGGGGGGAATATGGGGTTTGATGTGCTGTGATCTGGGGAAGTTGTGTGTGTTATGAATGAGAGAGTGGTATTGCGAGAGAGTATGAGTGTCATTGTGGCATGTTTTTTGTTATGTAGAGTAGTATTTGGCGTTGGGACTTTAGAGGATGGGGATGAGGTTTTGAGTAGGTGAGGTGAGGTACAGGGTTGGAGGAGGAGGTGGCTTCGCGGGGTACAGTGAATATGACCCTGGGTTATCGCGGGGTAAGGAGGTGGCTCTTCAATTAATTAACACATCCTCTAAGATTGTTGGGAGTTTGACTCGGTTAGAGGGAGCCTTAAGAGGTTACTGCTATCATGATTGAATCGGCCCATGTCGGAATCACGATAACTATTTACTAGTGACGATCTCTTTGTCTGGACCAGCAACCGAGCCGTCATTAACAACCATGCACGCGAGGTTAGGCAACTTACCGTCTGAATAAGCCTCCCGTCCGTTCTGATTTCGTCAGTTTGCAGTTTACTGCCCGCACAATAACTAACTGTAGGTTCCACTCACACCAACGCGATGCGATGCGACACGGAAGAATTTTGTTTGCAGTTCGTCTGCAGTCTGGTTTGGTTCAAGTCCCACTCACACTAGCGTCTAAGCGCAGGGTAACCTCTGACGTCGTGAGGCTTTTGACGATGTTGTTGACACAGACAGTTTAGACAGATCGATGACGAGAGGAGGAGTTTCCTGTTTATGTAGTGTTCATTGACCGCTGCAAGCTGACTGACTCACAGAGAGAAGAGTGATGATGGAGAGAAGATGAATGCTACGTCGGTAATTTGGTGGCTTGGACCCTTAGACCCTGCGTGTGAATGAGACAATAGCCGTAATAGACGGTTCATCACAATCTCAGTCACAATTGCAGTCAGTATCTCGAGACAATATACGGGTGATTAAGGGAATCGGAGAAATTGAGGGTTTCTCGGTATTAGCCTGATAACACATTCCGAGATACCTTTCCCAGATCAACAGGCACAACAACATCCGCGACAAGCGAGAAAAAAAATGAAAAGAGTGCTATGGGACACAAATGAAGACATCACCAATCAAACAACGGCGCTAAAACAAGCCAAGATACACCGTTCTTGGCTTTACGCCCGTTGTTTTTGGTTGGTCAGCGTTATCTACGGATTCTATGTACAGAAACGGACGGACGGGAAGAGGCCCGAAGAGGACAAGCAGACAGACAAGGTACCATACTGTACAGGAGGCAGGATATGCGGTTGATGATCCGACGAAAGTGATCCAGGATTATTATTGTTACAGGACGGTTGAGGCAGTGAGGGAATTACCGTGATTTGAATCGAATGACACTTCGGAGCGATTACGGTAGATGAAAAGAGTAAAGCCGTTTTGGCCCCTGGAACAGTCGAGGTCTGTGGCTGTACGGACAAGGGGAACAAGGATGTACAGTATGATACTGTACTAGTTTATGACGTACCCCTACAGGCTACCGTATCTGAGAAAGGTTAGACGAGAAGAGAGAGACATGTTCGGCTTGTGATTGTAACACATGTAAACAAAACGCTTACGAAAACGTCTAGGTGCAGGAGGGCTTGGAGATCACATAGACTTGTCATACGGAGGTTCAGTTTAGCTAGTCAGTTACTGTACACTTAATAGCCTCAATAATGCATGTGAAGATATTCGGCATTGTAATGTAGATAGTGGATACTGTCTCAAGTTCGGGTTTCAACATCAGTCAGTTCAAAATGCCCTCACTTTTTCAAGCCAGCACACCGGCTGTACTAAAGTTCCCCACTTCCTTAAGAGCGATTGGTGGGATGCCACTGTAGCCAGGGCCCTGCATGCGTACGAACATAGCCTGCAGAGATTCGGACCATCGTGAAGACATCAAACATGGATGTCGTAGTCGTGTTAAGACTGTCAATCAAAATGGCGGAGAGGAATGGCCGAGATGCCGAGATATTTACTGTACTGTCTCTGTTGCAAATCACGATGTTTTTGCAAGATGATTGACATAGCAAGTCATAATTATGGTCCTTGAGAAAACGTGATATTAATATGGGTTATGATTTCATATCAATCGAGGACATCGAAAAATCGAAGACATCGAAAAATCGAAGACATCGTGAGGTTCAAACCAGGTGGTTTTGAGAGGAGTGATGTAAGTGCCCCAGGTTTTTTTCTTCCTCCTCAAAAGAGAAGTGGTTCTCTTGTCTGGGGCTCCAAGTTTGGTTCCATTTGTTTAGTTTAAACTTGTCGTTGCAGTGCGTTTAGACCCACGATACGTCAGAGGGGGGATATCCATTTTGCAAACGGTACTTGGACGCGGGAATATCCACTTGATCGAGGAGTTACTGGTAGTTTCTGTGGGTATTCATTCAGAGTGTAAGTTACCAGGAGTTAATTAATAGAAAATGCATCAAAGATAATAAATAAATTACAGTAAAATTATGCCGAGCGTAAACAAATCTCTCAAAAAGATGAATGTTTTGTGATGGAGGTGGCGTGGAATAGGGTCCCTACAGAACATCGCTTCAGGCAAAGCGGCCCTGCAGAACAAAAGCCCTGTATCTGACTCAATACAGTGAGGTGACAACTGAGAGTGGAGCCCTGCAAGCTGCCCGGATAACCTCCGTATGTACCTGTACCGTACTGTACTGTAAACGGCCGTCATCATTGAGGTGACCTACTTTATCCTTGTTTGGGTCGTCTCAGCCAATGACTTTGGACACGGGCTGTGCCAAGACACAGGATGATGGCATGGTACAGGTTCCACTTGCAGTGGAACCATGAGATGATGGCATCTATGGATCACTTTTCGTTTCGTCAGAGGGTGACCACCATTAGTAGTAGACGACAAGATGATTGACATATAAGGACTGCTTCCCTCTACCGTTTTATTCATTCTATATTCCATCATCTCATCTCATCTATTCAACACTCTCTTTGTTTGATACAAAGACTACTACTCTACTCTATCATCTACCACTCTACTCTATCATCTACCACTCTATCTATTACTTACATACATCAATCATCATGGCCAAGACAGCTGTTCACTTTGGTGCTGGCAACATCGGCAGAGGCTTCGTTGCTTGCTTCCTCCACAACTCAGGCTACGACGTCATCTTCGCAGACGTCAACGACACAATCGTCAACCTCATCAACGAAACCCCCTCATACAAAGTCATCGAGGTCGGCTCCGAAGGAACCACCGAAAACACAATCACAAACTACAAGGCCATCAACTCCCGAACACACGAGCAAGACCTCATCGAAGCCATCCGCACAGCAGATATCGTCACATGCTCTGTCGGTCCCAACATTCTCAAGTTTATCGCTCCTGTTATCGCAAAGGGTATCGATGCTCGCTCTACAGACGATGCACCCCTTCATGTGATTGCTTGCGAGAACGCTATCGGTGCTACTGATACTCTTGCTGAGCACATCAAGGATCCTCGCAACACTGAGCCTTCTCGTCTGGAGGATCACCACCTCCGCGCTCGCTACGCCAACTCTGCCATTGACAGAATCGTTCCCGCTCAAGACCCCAACGCTGGTCTCGACGTTACACTCGAGAAGTTCTTTGAGTGGGTCGTCGACCGCACTCCCTTCCAAGACGTCGGTATTCCTGACATCGAGGGTATTAACTGGGTCGACAACCTTGCTCCCTTTATCGAGCGTAAGCTCTTCACCGTCAACACAGGACACGCCACCGCTGCTTACCACGGCTACAACCGACGCAAGCGCACCGTCTACGATGCTCTGCAAGATAAGGAGATCATGGCTGAGGTCCGCGGTGCTCTCATGGAGACCAAGAACCTGATCGTCGCCAAGCACGAGATCGACGAGGAGGCTCAAGCTGCTTACGTCGAGAAGATCATCAAGCGTATCGGAAACCCCCACTTGGAAGATGCCGTCGAGCGTGTCGGCCGCGCTCCTCTCCGCAAGCTCTCCCGCAAGGAGCGCTTCATCGGCCCCGCTGCCGAGCTCGCTGAGAACGGCCAAGACATCAAGTACCTCCTCGACGCTATTGAGATGGCTTTCCGATTCCAGGAGGTTACAGATGATGATGAGAGCAAGGAGCTTGCCAAGATCATGTCTGAGAATGGACCTGAGGATGTTGTCAAGCAAGTTTGTGGCATTCAGGATAATGAGAAGATTTTCTCTTCGCTTGTTGGTGTTGTTCAGCGAGTACAGGCTGATGCTGAGGAATAAGAATATTTGGGGATTTTCTAGAATAACTATTTGGCATGGCGTTTTATGAGGATATGACTATACTACAGCATGGCGCAGGATTGGGTTACATGGGCTTTTGGCTTATAGATTGATAGCACTGAATACAGATGCTCAACATATACTTTGACTATTTTGATGCTTGTGATGTTTGATGTTTGCTACATTGATGATGTCTCATTCTTTGTCTTTGTCTTTGACGATGCTTCATTGTTTGTCAGACATGTCTTGGCTATTGATCAAGTGGCGATATGAGGCATTTACCGTCGGACTCTTGACATCAATTACGACCAAACAGATAGCAATAATTGAACACGTTCTCTATAGTCTCGTACTTATCGCGTATTCCAATGATCAAAATAGATGGCTCCAAACCTGTTGTCACTGTACTTACCGTCGCGACCCTGCATAGATCCATCTCGATGAGCCACACGGAGATCCAAACCCGTCAGATGGCCCGACCATGACAACCTTCATGCCCAACCATAACCAGTTTAATAATAACAAGATATCATGATCTAGATTCACATCCCGATTTAATCATGAGACTTGAGCCTCATCATTCGGCCCTAGCGGGCTCCTCAGTGGGTATCTGACTCACAGGGATGTTTTACCGTCCGATCGGGAGGCCCGTAATCTTAATTCTACACGGCCCTACTATGGCATGATAAATATATACAGCCAAGGTTGATCGCCGAATATTCTCCCGACAACATTCCATAATGAGACTCATATCGTTGTGGCTATCCTTGGCCACCGCCTCAATCACCATCCCGCTCTCACCCGTCGCGCCACTACCGTTGACAGGCACCATCGCGACTTCAGCAGAGGACCTCTTCAGGAGGAGTTGTCCCGAAGAAGTAGCGTACTCAGTACCGTACACCCCTTCACTACTCGCATCGTCTTTTGAAGATGTATCGCATGTGTATCCGAGCTCTGGGGGTTTTATACGAGGTGCTGTAGAAGCATGGGCTCAGCACCAACATCTCATTCTAAGACCTGATGAGATCTGGCTTGAAGTTTTGTCGCAGATGAATCTTCACATGAGTGCCAACTCTGAAAAGTTAAGAGATAAATTTGTGGAGTTTGATGGACGGGAAAAGATTGTCGTTGAGGGTGATACTTGGGAGAGTATGATAACTGCTTTTGGAGACGAGTTGAATAACCGTGTTAAAACCACGTGGTTAAAAGATTGGATCCTACCAAACTTTAGTACATCAACACCACAAGACGATGTCACGGCTACGATTCTAATGATGGGGTTGATGAAGAACTTTTTCGACTTTGAGGGGATGTTAGTCTGTGGGATACCAAGCGTTACATTACTCGGTGAACGAGAAGATTGGGTAAAGCTACAGAGCAAGCTGGATCGTCTTTATGAGTTTGGTACGGATGCGGGATTATTTGCTGATGCGTTAAAGCCCATTATGAAACGGTTTGTTACTTCCTGGGATACTGATGGAGTTGGGGAGACGAGGGAGTTTTGGGAGCAGATTGTTAGAGCAAAGAAGAAGTGGTCTTGTGGGGAGGGTGCTTCGGAGTGGGATGTCAGTGGATGGATTACAGCCTTTCAGTTCTTTGAACGAGATGGAAAAAGACGAGGTTTCGATCCATGGGCCGAAGATGAAGAGGAGGAGAGTGTTGGAGAGGAGATCAAGATGGGTATATTTGCCAACGACTGGAACATCATAATCGACGGCCAAAGTTATCTTCCAGTATCACTTTCGGACATATCAACAGGCTACGCAAAAGCACCGCTAAAGATGAAGGGATATCCTCAGGCTGGCGTTGATACGGATGCTTATCTACTCGCTGGGAATATTGGAGTTCATAGGAGTGAGGGGGAGGGTAGGGTTGAGGCGAGGCCTGTTAGTGGGTGGTTTCTTTATGGGCCTGTTGATGCGAATTATACTGTTGGTCCGTTCTTTGGAAGTGGGAGTGAGATGGAGGGGATTGCTGTTGGTATTGCGGTTTGTAAAGATGCTGCCATTGAGAGTAGAACTACTGGTGAGGGAGAAGAAGTGAAGGATCTATGATCATAACTCTGATATGAGAGAAGAAGGAATGCAGAAATACAAAAGAACAGAGCTAGAGATGACTCAAGGAGAAGAAGGAAATGACTATGATCAAAGCCCGAGGTATAGTAAAGAAGAGCTAGAAACGACTCAAGGTAAAAAGAAGATAAAGAAAAGACCAAATAGAAAGGTGATCAGAAAGAATAAGAAAGGAAGAAGTCACAGTGACTACCAATCAGTCTTAATCGCAGGAGCCTTCCATCCTTTACAGCAATACCCATCAAGTTTCTCCAGATCATTTCCAACGATGCCCCAAGGAGGATTGCAGCCGTTGCCTGTTTTCTTCCAGGCTTCGTCGTTGAAGAGGTAGAAGTTTTCTGAAGAGTAAGTTAGTTGTCTCGAGTGAAAGGGTTGAAGGATGAGGAGGAGGGTTAGGATAGAGGAAGGTTGAGGCAAGAGAGTGGGAGGAGAATGACTTACTGTCTTTGCAGGCGCAGAGACGAGGAATGCAGCATCGGAATTTCTTGGAGATTGTGCTGTTTACATTAGTAAATTCATCGAAATGGTTGTGGTTGTGTAGGATGGAGAGGACAGACTAGTGATAACATCCCGAATTAGCCTTATCAGGAAGTGGTTTCAGAATAACTGGCTCTGGAGGCGTGGCCATTACGAGGCCGAGTGAAAAGAGTGTTACAAGGACTGGTTTCATGTTTGTTTAGTGTTGAATTGAGTTGAGTTAGTGGTTTGTGTTGTGAAATGATTGACTTAGAGGAGTGTTTGGACAGAGTCGAGGAACGAGTTCATATACATGTTCAGATAGCCTGTTTAATTAAAGCTGGTATTGTAGTTATTTTGAGATGAAAGTCAGAGCTTGCGCACGGTTAGGTTTCTTTGATGGTGTTGTGGGAGGTCTAAGTATAGATGAGGTTCTTTGTTGGCATCGAGGATAAGCGAGGGAGCATCAGCGAAACGACGATCAACGAGGCAATCCGAGTCTTAGCAATTAATTTATTGAGGCTTACTATAACTATTTCATCCACGTAGAATAATTGGATTGAAGTAGAACGTGTTTAGGCAGTCCATGCTGTGTAGTTTTCTGAGTGGTGATATCGCAACATAGCTGAACGTACTCGAGAACTCGAACAAGCTCAATTGACCCGAGTACGGCAGACCATACGATCAACTCAATCGCTAAATATAGAAAACCTTAACCAGTCTTGTTGGCCTCTAAAAGTAAATAAAAGCTCCAAGCTTACTGTACGACTTGTATAAGCGAGTGCAGGGTATAGAACAAAGACGTACATACCTGGGCGAAAGCACGTTCTTGGAAGATGAGTATGCGAGACCAGGGGACGAATGATTGGAATGAACAAATAGAAGGCAAGGTAAGAGGAAATCATGTTGGGTTACTAAGAGAATGAGAATTGATGGATTGATGGGGGAGTTACTGGGTGTTGGTTAAGATGGAGGAGCACGGAACAACAGCCAAGTTGACTGACTGTAACGTACTTTCTTGACAGGAAGATTTCTCGCTCCGATCTGATTCAAGTCTGTCATGTACCAATCCAACTACAGTAGCCAGTCATTGAAAGCCCTATCATATTCTGTCTAATGCTTCTCAACAATGATCGCTATCGCTCGAGCTCGGATATGATGCTCGGTGGACAGCAACATAGCTGCATCAAGCATGGGACCACCCAGTTCCAGAACTGTGCACACAACATGCAAGCGTGATTCTACTCAGACAGCAGAAACAAATTATCATACATGCATAGCGAAATAGGTGGTCACCCCAAAAGCGACTCGTCGCCGTTCTTGGGACTCAAGTGTGCTTGTTACCTTCCCTTATAAGAATTGGCCCCCAAGAGCATAGGGGACGAAAGGAAGTACCCTAAATGCTATCTTGGGGCACACAAAGCTGGCAAGAACCGTGTCTGTGTCGGACCTGTGAACGACAAGGGTATCTCTGAAAGAGGTGTGCAAGTTGCGTGTCCTATACCTCATCAGCAACGCTCCGCGACATCACCCAGCCCTCAGGGTATCACGGGAATTGGCTGCCTAGAGTCATCAATAAGAGATGGAATTTTTGATCACCTTAGGCTAGCATTTATGATAATTCATGTCTATAGCCTAAGCTTTAGAGCAGACACCAAGCACACAGCCAAATTGGGTCTCAAGAGACGACAACAATAAAGACGCAACTTGATCAATTCTAAATAATCGCTGTAATACGCTCAATACAAGCAATAAGACCATGATTCCTCAAAGATACTCCCTCGCATAAACTCCATAAACCGATTCATAAACCCGATCTAGAACCCACCAAAGAATCACTCTCTCATCCGCTGAACAGGCTGTATCCAAGATATGGTGTTCCGGAGTGCCAAAGTACCCATAGCGAAGAGTCCCACAAACGTGTTCCGATAGAACTGCGACGATGCGATCCAGCACACAGGGGTTATTCTGCTAACAGCTCTTCTTCTGAGTCTTCCTCTGCGGGTGACGCTTCACGAGAGGGCGCTGCTGAATTGGGAGGTGGATCCGTGTTTCTCCCATCCCATCGAGGATTTTCATCTAAATGTTCAATGAAGCGAGTCTGTCTCCCGCGAGACACAGCCCCATTGTGCTGACCATTCGCTCGAGGAGGCTGCTGAACCGCGGGCGCCTCACCCATCGCCGGGTCGATAGGCGTGTCTGGTTGAGCATTGGGTGCCCCATTTTGATGAGCATTGTTCTCCGGTAGCCCGTTTGCCGACGACCCTTCCATAGGGTTTTGGGCAAGGACGTAGCCCGGAGATGTAGTCCCATCTGAAGTACTATCATCCTGGTCTTCTGCGATCTGGGATAGCCTACGCACTACCTCCTGGCCGACCGGCGGGTGGCGTGGGGTTACATGTACAACCTCTTGGTTTTCGCGAGCATTGCCCCCTGGCTGTGAATTCAGGAACGGATTCCCTTCTTGCTGGCTACCGTTCGACGACTCCCCATTCTGAGGTCGTTGCTGTTGCCTATTCGTCGACGACTCCCCGTTGGTGGGGATATTGTTCCCCTGAGGGTACTGTTGCCGGCGATTTCCGTTCGTTTGCCCACCATCCGGTGTCGAGTGTGAGTTCACATGGGAAATTAGCGTAAGGCCTGGTATCTGCAAAGTTGTTAGTACTACACTGAATCACTGGTTGAGGGAAACCCTCTTGCGCGTGTTGCTGTGACTGAGAGCTCTCTGCCCGCTCAAGGAGGCCCCACGCCTCTTGCAGAATGCCTTCCCCGTTAGCCAATACAAAGGCACTCTCGTTAAAGGCCCTCCGCGCAGATTGAATAAGGCCTTGTTGCCGTTCGTAAATGCTGGGTTGCCCGAACGCGATGGTTCGAGGATACGGCACAAACGGCAGTTCTGCATTCGATGTGCCTCTCTAAGGATCATATATATCCGGAGGGCGCGGGATTGTCGATGGGAATGGTGTGGTTGATGAATGCACCGGACGAGTATGATGTATATAGTGAGGGTGCGCAAAGGGTGACACCCCACTTACTGTATCTCTCTGAGGAGCATATACCGCATCCAGAGGGAGAGGAATTGTATGTGCCAATGATCCGATGGATGTATCCATCGTAAGAGCAGAGGGCATGCTCGGACAACGCGACGCAAAGGGCAAACCTCCATTTGTACATACCTGAGGATTCGTCCCTGGAGGGTACGGCGGTGGGGGGAATGGTCCGTTGGATGTTGGGGGAGGCTCCGAAGACGGCAGTGACGACGATACATCTCTCTGAAAACTGACCACGTCTGATGTACCTGGCTCAGGATCATGTGGACGCGGCGTTATCGGTGCGAATGGTCTCATCGGTGACATAGGTGGCTCAGGATCATGTGGCATCTCTAGAGGACGCGGCGCTATCGGTGCGAATGGTCCAATTGGTGGCATAGGTCGCGGTGTAGGGGACTCTGGAGGAGCGGTAGTTGCAACTGTAGTATCTCGACCAGGGTCCGAGTCATCAAATACCGAGCCATCGGTCTGAACAGAGGACCGGCGAGAAGGATCGTCTGGTGACTCGATAGATGGGATTGGTACATCAGGATCCCACTTGGGGGGATTCAACTTAGGATCAATCGGAATTACTGGAGGTGAGTCTGAATCAGAAATGTTCAACGGACCGGGATCCATAGGGGGAGCATCCGGGTGGCCGTCCAGTGGAAGAGCATCCTGGTGAGCATCCTGGTGAGCGTTCTGTGGGATATACTGTGGGACATCGTGTGGGGGAGTATTCCCTAGAAGAGCGTGCTCAGGGTAATCTCGGTCTGGGTCCGCCTCGCTCTCTGAACTAGAAGTTTCTGGCCGTGGACTTGCATCCTATATGGCAGTGTCCTCTGGGCCAGCAGTAGAATCCTGTTGCACAGGTCTCGGAGTCTGGTCCCTGGCTGTCGAATCTGCTTCAGGTTGATCTGATGTCTGGCCCTGCTCGGCCTCAGCCTGTTGATCGGACTTCTGACCTTGCTCGACTTCGGCTTCTGGACTGGAGGAGTCAAGGTCCATGCTTGCGCTCCTATCCGATCCCGAGTTGTGTTCTGCCTCAGATTGATCAGCTATCCGGCCCTGCGCGGCCTCAGGTTCTGGACTGGAGGACACAAGGTCCATGTCTTCACTCCCATCCGATCCTGAGCTCTGTTCAGACTCAGCGTCTTCATCGGACTTCTGTCCCTGCTCGGCCTCAGCGTCGTGACTGGAAGGTTGTTGCTGCTCAGCCTCAGCTTCTTGAATGGATTGGTGCTGTTCAGCCTCGAGTGCAGGAGCGGGGGTCATTTCCTGGTCGGAGTCGGCCATGATGAGAGAGTGATTGAGTAAATGTTTGTAGCGAATGTGTAAAAGTGTGTAGCGAATGTGTAGTGATGGTATGGTGATAAAGACGTGTCCAGTAATGACGGATACAGCGTTGATGATGTGGATGTGAAGTTGAAGTTGATGAGCAAGGCAGAGATGAAGAGGGGTAAGGGAGATAAACAGGTAAGGCACGTGCAGTGTTTGGTAATTTGGGAAGGCATGGCAGTATTCTTTTGGGAAGGCACCTACAGGCAGTATTGGCCACGACTACTCTATTCTAGGCAACTACTCCATCATTGGCAACTTCCTTTATGTGCCTTCCTCTATTCGTTTCGCAATTGATCTGCCCTTATGTCCTTCAATATGTCGACGCTTCGTGGTTGTTTGTGGAAGAATGGCGAAACAGAAACAGGCGAGAGATAAGTAACTCAAGCACGACTCGCCCAGATCGCTCCAAATGTCGGGACCGACTCCTCATCCTCTCCATCATCGTCATCGTCATCGTTCTCGTCATCGCTTTCTTCATCCTCTTCGTCGTCACTTTCTTCATCATCTTCCTCATCCTCGTCCAGATCCTCGCCCGTATCCATACGCCCATCCTCATCAGCAACTCCATCCTCATCCATTGCCAAAAACTCTCTCCCACGTTCATTGAACTTCGAAGGTTTATTCCAAGGATGCCTTCCAAACGTATCCCCAATCTCGAAGTGAAGCCTCTGCTGCAGAGACCAAGCTAGGGCTTCGTCCTGAGGAATCCGCTTCGTTTTCTTCTCTTTCGGGTAACTCTCGATAATCCACGAGGAAGACTGCGCGTGGTGCACACACTGGTATACGTGGATTTTGTGGCCTTTGATGCCCTGCTTCTGGACATGCACGAATAGCTCAGTCGTTGCGTCGGTATTGTCGGATGTTCGGGCGAGCCAGTTGTTGCCCGGGCCAGGGAGCTTGTAGCAGAAGTTGAATCGTGGGCCATGCGGGTTGCTACTCAAGACCGAGAATTCGTGGTCGTTCCGGTCGGCGACTCTGACCCAAGCGTGGTGGACCTGAACGAGGGTACCTTCACGGGTGACGGGGATGGCTTCGATGTGGCCTAGAAAGCGACAGACGCGTCCTTCGACGTACTCCGCGGGTAGGTTGTCATCAGACGAAGTACTGGAGGCAGTGATGCTCCCATCAGATTCAGATCCGGATTCGGAATCGTGCTGCGACATTGTAGTTATCGGGTGGTGCGTTGAGAGTAGATTGGGAAGTGTCGGCTCTGCAAGGTGCAACGATGCGAAGATGAAGTTCAAGATATAAAGGAAAAGTCTGGAGAGACGGAGTAGGCCACAGGGAGACAAAGTCAATTTATGTGAAAGAGATTGTGTTGTGAAGAACAAGAATGTGAAGAGTGTTTATATTGTTTGTGAATAATAAAGCGTGGGCTGTTTGCACTTTCCCCCAAATGCGACAGCTTCTAGCACTGCGAATCACTGTCACTCGGCGCTGCCTTTCTGCAGCTTGCTACTAAGCGATGTGCCATTTCCATTCAACTTACACTCCAGATCCACCGCTAATAGACAGTGTTGAACATTTAGACTCCCGAATTTCCCTTCACTCAGATCTCGCAAGTATCGAAGCCCAGCCTTTTCTGTAGCGTCGGAATCATCTCTGGTCCCTCAGGAACTCGCTCCTTACTCTCTCCTTCCAAATAACTCTCAAATATGAGCGCTCTAGTCACCCTCTCTCCATTCGTCACCGTATCGTAGCTGTGATACTTAAATTTAGAGCCTTTGGGTTCGCTTGATAGGGCAAGCAGCGATAGCTCCCTCCACGCCCCAGAACCGACTGTTGTCTTGGCGATCCAGTTGTTGCCTGGGCAAGGAAGCTTGAAACAGATATCCCAGACGGGGCCATGATCATTGCTGTGGAAACATTCCACTCTGTGTCGTTATAACCGACGCAGGCTTTGAAGACGAGCTGGAGAGTACCTCCGTGATTGATGAGGATAGCTTCCAGGTAACCGAGATGGTGACAGTCCTGGCCCTTGATGAACTCGGGAGGTTCTTCGGATTGAGAGCTGGAGGGGGGGATGCTGCCGTCGGAGCTTGAGTCTTGCTGCGACATTCTCAACGAGGTTGTCCCGACGATGCGAAGATACGGATAGAAGATTTGGAGAGACTGAGAGTCTGAAAGAAGAGTGATGCGTTAGGAGAGAAAAGCATAAGAGACGAAATAATTTGGTCACTTTATGTCAGCTTAGACCAACAGCTAGGCTACCTTAGGTACGAATGTGAGTAGTGTTGTTTATTGCGTCCTCAAAGAATATCACAACAGCTGCTTGCACTGTCAGCCTGAGCGACATAAAATTTGGCACTGCATCGCTAATGCTGAGCCAGGCAAAACAAGCAAGAGTCCCAGCTGAGCCCTTCTATCAAAAGTGCCTCCGATGGATACATCTACACTCATCTATAGCCCCCAAATGTCTTCCTCATCCATGAACTTCGACCTCTCCTATAGAGCCTTCCTGCTGTCGATACGAAAGGCTCCCACAGGTGCTTCCAATCCAGCTATACTCCCATCGCTACCAGTTGAACGTCCAGACTCCCAAATACCTCTTCTCATAGGAGCATGAACCCAATCCTGTCCTCCAGAGTCTCAATCATCTCCGGTCCCTCGGGAACGCGCTCCTTCTTGTCGCTCTCCAAATAGCTCTCGATGATAAAACTTTGATATACAGTATCTCCAACCTGCTTAGTCTTGCTATACCAGCGGTATTTGTAGCCTTTGGTGTCGCCTGACCTAATAACGCTCCTCAGCTCATCCATTACTCGATGATGTGTGATACATGCGATCCAGTTGTTGCCTGGGCCGGGGATCCTGAAGGCAATGTCATCGTCGGGACCGTGATAGTTGAGATTGAGTACCATCCACGATCCGGCCGAAGTCTCAACACAAGCGCGACGGACAATCTTGAGAATACCACCGTGATTGACGGGGATGGCTTCGACGTGGCCTAGATGACGAAGGTCCCATGAATCCTCTGAGGATATAGAGTTGCGGGGAGAGAGGCTCCCGAGGCTCCCATCGGAATCTGAAGATGAAGAGTCGGAAGGGGAGATACCGCCATCGGAATGCGAAGGTGTAGGACTGGTGGGAGAGATGCGATCTGAAGATGAAGAGCTGGAGGAGGAGATGCTCTCATCGGATTCGGAGTCAAAGTTGGAGTCTCGCTCCGACATTGTGGACGAAGTTTTCGTGATGGTGCTGGGGGTAGATGTGAGTGTCGCCTTTGCAAGATACAATAATGCGAGGTTGGAGAAAGAAGAGCTCGCCGTAGAGAGGAAATGCGAATTTATGGACATTTATCCAAGAAATGTTTGTAATGGGAGGAGAACAAAGAACGTAGAGAGCGTTTGTTTATTATGCTGGTGAAAAATAGGACAACGGGTACCTGCATTATCCCCGAACAAAGCAGTGTTTGGCAGCGTTTGGCACTGCAATCACCATCGCTCAGCACTCCTCCTTTGATGCCATCTCCATATTAAGTGACATTTCCCATTCCCATGCAAACCCTCAGATATCCTCACCCCATATCCACAACATCAAACCCGAGCGTCCCTCCCAACCAAGGAACAAACTCCTCCTGCCTCTCGGGCCTAACACCGCCAGGAACGTACTCAACCTTCCCATCCTCATTAACGCGAATACAACAAGCAACCGCCGAAAGCGTAACATTATCCTCCCAATTATTCACAAACGCTCGAATGGCGTTTCCTCCAGGTGGACCGACAGCGCGGTTGAGTTCGCCGTATGCTTGGGCGCAGACTACTCTAGCGAGAAAGTTGTTGCTTCCCGGGATTCGCCAGATGATGTTCTTTTGAGGGCCGTTGCGATCCATGTTGACGACCTTCCAGTTGGCGCCTGAGTACATGATTACCGCGAATTCGATTTCGGTGAGGATTGTTGGGTGGGCGAGGGG